>CAWUFW010005931.1:0-382500 GCA_963921515.1 Calotriton arnoldi | reverse complement strand
TCTCTCTTTCCCTCTCTGTCTCCCTCTCTATTTCTCTCTCTCTCCTCCCCCCTCTCCCTCTCTCTCCCTCCTCTCTCTCCCTCTCCTCTCTCTCCCTCCTTCTCCTTCTCCCTCTCCCTCTCTCTCCTCCCTCTCTCCTCTCTCTCTCCTCACTCTCCCTCTTTCTCCTCACTCTCCCTCTCTTCTCTCCCTCTCTGTCTCCCTCCCTCTCTACTCTCTCTCCCTTTCTCTTTCTCTCTTTCTCTCTCTCCCTCTCTCTACTCTCTCTCTCCTGTTCCCCCCTCTCTCTCACTCTCTCTTTCCTCTCTCTCTTTCTCTCTCTATTTATCTCCCTCCCTTTCTACTCTCTCTCTCCTCTCTCTCACTCCGTCTCTCCTCACTCTCTTCTCTCCCTCCCTCCCCCCTGTCCCTATATATATTTTTCTTTCTCTCCCCTCTCTCTCTCTGGCTCCTCTCTCTCCTCTCTCTCCCTCTCTCCTCTCTCTCCTCTCTCTCCCTCTCTCCCCTCTCTCTCCCCTCTCTCCTCTCTCTCACCTCACTCTCCTCTATTTCTCTCTCTCCCTCTCTATTTCTCTCCCTCCCACTCTACTCTCTCTCTCCCTCCTCACCCTCCTCTCTCTCTACTCTCTACTCTCTCTACTCTCTACTCTCTCTCTTTCCCTCTCTGTCTCCCTCTCTATTTCTCTCTCTCTCGCTCCCTCTGTCTCTCTCCCACCCTCTCTCTCTTCTCTCTCCATCTCCTCTCTCTCTCTCTCTCACGCTCTCTCCTCTCTCCTCCTCTCTTCTCTCCTCTCTGCTCTCTCCTCTCCCTCTCCTCTCTCACCTCTTTCTCTCTTTGTCTCCTCTCTCCCTCTCCTCTCTCCCTTTCTCTCTCTCCCTTTCTCTCTCTCCCTTTCTCTCTCCTCCTTCTCCTTCTCCCTCTCTCCTCTCTCTCTCCTCACTCTCCCTCTCTCCTCTCTCTCTCTTCTCTCCCTCTCTCCCTCTGTATCTCTCTCTCCCTTTCTCTTTCTCTCTCTCCCTCTCTCACTCTCTCTCTCCTGTTCCCCCCTCTCTCTCACTCTCTCTTTCCTCTCTCTATTTATCTCTCTCCTCTCTCTCACTCCGTCTCTCCTCACTCTCTTCTCTCCCTCCCTCTCTCTCTTTTTCTTCTCTCTGTCCATCCTCTCCACTCTTCCCCCTTCTCTCATTTCTTTCCTCTATCCCATTCCCCTCTTGCCTCTCCTCACCCTGCCCTGCTCTCCCCCTCCCCTCCTCTTTTTGACCTACTCTCCCCCTTCCATCTCCTTTCTACCCTCCGTCCCCTCCACCCTCCCCTCCCTGCTCTCCCCCGTCTCTCCTTTCCTCTCTCTATCCCATTCCCCCTTCCCTCTCCTTTCTACCCTCCCTCCCTTCCTCCCCCCCCTGCCTCTTGCTGCTGTGCCTGGGAGATATGGAGAACAAAGACGGCTCCAGCCCTGCTCGTCTCTGACTCATCCTGCCCCAATTCCTGGGTTTACACACACTGTCCGACCCCCTGCTGTGCCACTCACTGCCACCTACCCCCTCCCCCAAAACCAGGCTTCGTCACCCCCCACCCCCCCATCATACAATCCTCTGTTATCTGATTATTTAAGTGTTTTATATAGCGCTGCTCTACCCAGAGGCTTGTCAGTGTGCTATAAGAGACATTAGTCGCAGAAGTACATGGAATATGATGAGAAACAGCCACAAAGAATGCACTCTCCTCCAATACAGAAGGATGTGAAGAAGAGAGGGGAGGGGGGGGGGGTAGAGGGCAGGGGGCGAAGTGGGAATGAGTGGTGGGGCTGGGGAAGCTGACTGCCCCTGTCTAGTGGGGAGAAGAAGAAGCAGGTGTCCGGGAGGGGGTGGGGGGTGGGGGGATGGTTAGCTGCCTGCCCCTGTCTAGTGGGGAGGGGAGGAAGGTGTCCGGGGGGGGGGAGAGGGGGGTCGAGGGGCAGAGCTTTTTTAAAATGTGTTCATGTTTCCTGGCACTGCAGGTCAGCTGCCCCCCAAGTGATGCAGCTGGGCGGAATCGGATTTTTTTTTTAGTTTCCAGTTGAAAGGTTTCTTTGCTTCCAATACTGTTCGCCCCCTGACCTGACAGGTTTTAGGGGTGTATGGGGGTTTCTTATGTCTGAGGGATTAGAAAGTGACCCACACGGGCTTTAATTATGTTCTCGACTCCGGGTGTAGCCCAGGCCCGGTTCTAGAGGGGGGCCAGGCCCACCCAAGGAATACCCTGGCCCACCCAAGGCCATTCAGAACTGAAAACAAAGCGTTTTTCACCTTAATGTTTCACAGGGACGTGCAGCCCCGTGGACTCCCCTTTATCATTTATTTTAATAATTAACACCATTGACATGTGATACTTTCTGGCCTGGGGCGAGGTGTAAAGTCAGCAGAGTTTATTAACTGCCATGATGCACAAATGACCAGCATAGATATCCTGAAAACGGAATTATAATTATGGGCATATTGCATCGTATTTTTAAACTTCAATGCTTTGCCAAGGAAAAAGCTGCCAATTTTTTTTTAAAACAGGAAAAGCTGTAAAGTGGCTCTGTTTGGCAGCTGCTGCACATGACCCTTAAAGTTCTGCATCTTAAAGATTTGACAAGCAGCATCCCGCCCCTTCTCCCAAGCCAGAAGCACATCAAAGAAAGCGGAGTATGGAGCTCTTTGGGTGCTGATTATTGTTTTAAAAATGTCAAACGAGGGCAGATGCCAATACATAAAATATCAGATTGATGAAATCCTTTTTTGTTTTTTGGCCAGTACCCCCGCACCTTCATGGCCCACCCATGCTTCTTTACGGCCCTCCCAAAGAAAACTTTCTAGAGCCGGGCCTGGTGTAGCCAGTGAAGCCCCCTGAGAGCTGGGACGATGTTCCCGAATGTTGGGGTCCCCCCAGCGCCCTGATGTACAGGTTCTGATACCGCCAGCACGCTGCTGCCCCACGCTCCCCCTGCTTGCTACGGTCTGCCCCCAACCCCTGTCGTTCCTGACGGTCCCCGTCGAGCCCCTGTGGTAGCAGCTCTTTATCCCTGGATAAAACAGGCTCTGTCCCTGCACCGGCTCTGCTGGGCCAGCTTCGCTTAGTCAGCTATGCTGGGCACTTTTACCCACAATCCCTTGCCATCACCGAGCTCGGTCTCTCTCCCCCCAACGGATCTGCTATGTTCAGCCCTCCCAACCCCTGCCATATGGGGCTCCACCACGCTAACCCTCTGCTGAATCATTCTCTGCCACCCCTGGCTGCACCGGGCTCTGTCACCCCTAGCTAACCCAGTGCTTACTTTGAGCCAGTGGTTTCCAGTGCTCAGCCCTGGCACCTTATTGTCAACACCGGCTCTTATACCTGCCTGCCACACGGTGGCACTGTTTGTATAATTTTGTGAGGAAAACAACAGCAGTTTAATAATTCAATATACATTAAAATCACTAATACCTGCCACTTAAAGCTTAAGAATAGCGGCTGCACCGGGCCATGTCGCCCCCGGCTGCACCGGGCCTTGTCGCCCCGGCTGCACCTGGCCCTGTCACCCCCGGCTGCACCAGGCCCTGTCGCCCCCGGCTGCACCGGGCCTTGTCGCCCCTGGCTGCACCGAGCTCTGACGCCCCCGGCTGCACCGGGCCCTGTCATCCCCGGCTGCACCGGGCTCTGTTGCTCCTGGCTGCACCGAGCTCTGCCGCCCCCGGCTGCACCGGGCCCTGTCATCCCCGGCTGCACCGGGCCCTGTCATCCCCGGCTGCACCGGGCCCTGTCACCCCCGGCTGCACCGGGCCCTGTCACCCCCGGCTGCACCGGGCCCTGTCACCCCCGGCTGCACCGGGCCCTGTCACCCCCGGCTGCACCGGGCCCTGTCGCCCCCGGCTGCACCGGGCCTTGTCGCCCCCGGCTGCACCGGGCCCTGGCATCCCCGGCTGCACCGGGCTCTGTTGCCCCCGGCTGCACCGAGCTCTGCCGCCCCCGGCTGCACCGAGCTCTGTTGCCCCCGGCTGCACCGGGCTCTGCCGCCCCCGGCTGCACCGAGCTCTGCCGCCCCGGCTGCACCGAGCTCTGCCGCCCCCGGCTGCACCGAGCTCTGCCGCCCCCGGCTGCACCGGGCTCTGTCGCCCCCGGCTGCACCGGGCTCTGTTGCCCCCGGCTGCACCGGGCTCTGTTGCCCCCGGCTGCACCGGGCTCTGTTGCCCCCGGCTGCACCGGGCTCTGCCGCCCCCGGCTGCACGGGCCCTGTCACACCCGGCTGCACCGAGCTCTGCCGCCCCTGGCTGCACCAAGCTCTGTTGCCCCCGGCTGCACCTGGCCCTGTCACCCCCGGCTGCACCGGGCCCTGTCGCCCCCGGCTGCACCGGGCCTTGTCGCCCCTGGCTGCACCGAGCTCTGACGCCCCCGGCTGCACCGGGCCCTGTCATCCCCGGCTGCACCGGGCTCTGTTGCTCCTGGCTGCACCGAGCTCTGCCACCCCCGGCTGCACCGGGCCCTGTCATCCCCGGCTGCACCGGGCCCTGTCACCCCCGGCTGCACCGGGCCCTGTCACCCCCGGCTGCACCGGGCCCTGTCACCCCCGGCTGCACCGGGCCCTGTCACCCCCGGCTGCACCGGGCCCTGTCACCCCCGGCTGCACCGGGCCCTGTCGCCCCCGGCTGCACCGGGCCTTGTCGCCCCCGGCTGCACCGGGCCCTGTCATCCCCGGCTGCACCGGGCTCTGTTGCCCCCGGCTGCACCGAGCTCTGCCGCCCCCGGCTGCACCGAGCTCTGTTGCCCCCGGCTGCACCGGGCTCTGCCGCCCCCGGCTGCACCGAGCTCTGCCGCCCCCGGCTGCACCGAGCTCTGCCGCCCCCGGCTGCACCGAGCTCTGCCGCCCCCGGCTGCACCGGGCTCTGTCGCCCCCGGCTGCACCGGGCTCTGTCGCCCCCGGCTGCACCGAGCTCTGCCGCCCCCGGCTGCACCGAGCTCTGTAGCCCCCGGCTGCACCGAGCTCTGTTGCCCCCGGCTGCACCGGGCTCTGCCGCCCCCGGCTGCACCGGGCTCTGTCGCCCCCGGCTGCACCGGGCCCTGTCGCCCCCGGCTGCACCGGGCTCTGTCGCCCCCGGCTGCACCGGGCTCTGTCGCCCCCGGCTGCAACGGGCCCTGTCGCCCCCGGCTGCAACGGGCCCTGTCGCCCCCGGCTGCAACGGGCCCTGTCGCCCCCGGCTGCAACGGGCCCTGTCGCCCCCGGCTGCAACGGGCCCTGTCGCCCCCGGCTGCACGGGCCCTGTCGCCCCCGGCTGCACCGAGCTCTGTCGCCCCTGGCTGCACCGAGCTCTGTCGCCCCCGGCTGCACGGGCCCTGTCACACCCGGCTGCACCGGGCTCTGTCGCCCCCGGCTGCACCGAGCTCTGTCGCCCCCGGCTGCACCGAGCTCTGTCGCCCCCGGCTGCACCGAGCTCTGCCGCCCCCGGCTGCACCGAGCTCTGCCGCCCCCGGCTGCACCGGGCTCTGCCGCCCCCGGCTGCACCGAGCTCTGTTGCCCCTGGCTGCACCGAGCTCTGTTGCCCCTGGCTGCACCGAGCTCTGCCGCCCCCGGCTGCGCCGAGCTCTGCCGCCCCCGGCTGCACCGGGCTCTGTCGCCCCCGGCTGCACCGAGCTCTGCCGCCCCCGGCTGCACCGAGCTCTGTTGCCCCCGGCTGCACCGGGCTCTGCCGCCCCCGGCTGCACGGGCCCTGTCACACCCGGCTGCACCGAGCTCTGCCGCCCCCGGCTGCACCGAGCTCTGTCGCCCCCGGCTGCACCGAGCTCTGTCGCCCCCGGCTGCACCGGGCTCTGCCGCCCCCGGCTGCACCGGGCTCTGCCGCCCCCGGCTGCACCGGGCTCTGCCGCCCCCGGCTGCACCGGGCTCTGTCGCCCCTGCCTGCAATGGATTCTGTCGCCCCCGGTTGCACCGGGCCCTGACACCCCCCGCTGCACCGGGCCCTGTCGCCCCCGGCTGCACCGGGCCCTGTCGCCCCCGGCTGCACCGAGCCCTGTCACACCCGGCTGCACCGGGCCCTGTCGCCCCCGGCTGCACCGGGCCCTGTCGCCCCCGGCTGCACCGGGCTCTGCCGCCCCCGGCTGCACCGGGCTCTGCCGCCCCCGGCTGCACCGAGCTCTGCCGCCCCCGGCTGCACCGGGCTCTGCCGCCCCCGGCTGCACCGGGCTCTGCCGCCCCCGGCTGCACCGGGCTCTGCCGCCCGGCTGCACCGGGCTCTGCCGCCCCGGCTGCACCGAGTTCTGCCGCCCCGGCTGCACCGGGCCCTGTCGCCCCGGCTGCACCGGGCCCTGTCGCCCCGGCTGCACCGGGCCCTGTCGCCCCCGGCTGCACCGAGTTCTGCCGCCCCCGGCTGCACCGGGCCCTGTCGCCCCTGGCTGCACCGGGCCCTGTCGCCCCTGGCTGCACCGGGACCTGTCGCCCCTGGCTGCACCGAGCTCTGTCGCCCCCGGCTGCACCGAGCTCTGTCGCCCCCGGCTGCACCGGGCTCTGCCGCCCCCGGCTGCACCGAGCTCTGCCGCCCCCGGCTGCACCGGGCTAAGTCCCTCCTGCCTGCTCCACAACATAATGCTATTGGCGGAACAAACCGGTCACCACTAAGCACATTGCCATTTTCTACAGATAACTCCTCGGCAAATTGTGAAAAACGTTTAAAATCCTCACTGAAACACCCAGTTTCTGGCCATTTATGAGTAGTGTATTCAATAACTTTTGTTAATGTCTGATCATTTGCACACGCCTCCGCCCAATCTTTTTCAGTTATGACTGACGCCAGTGGCGGCTGGTGACATTTGAAAGTGGTGCGGCGTAAAACAATTGACGTACTGTACTGCGGCGAGCGAGTGTAGCGAGCGAGCCCAAAGCACCTACGGGGGTTTGAAACATTTATTTGAAAAAAGAGTGGGCAAATGGTGCATTTTCAAGCAAATTTGAGAAAGAGGTGACAACCAAGAGACAATGCCCATGATGGTGTGAGGCTCAGATGTATGATGCCAGGTCTGATACTCTGCTCGCTCTGCCTCTTACGCGTTAAAATGTGTTTGCGTGAATTAATTCAGCAGCTCTGTGCGGACAGCATTCACTGTGGAATTAAATCGCTTGTGTGCAGGTGCAACAAAGCGCAGCCTTCAAGGGAGATGGCTGTGACGAAAAGTGCAGCAATGCCGCATGCACATAGCACCTTATGTGTGCAGTGTTCATGTGAGTGCCACATGCACACCTCACCCTATCTTGACAGTGTTCTGAGGTCTGTAAAAACGTCCCAGGTTTTACCAGATTCAGTTCTTCACCCAGTAAAACTGCAGCTGAAGAGGGCCAGGAGCTATGGGCAGAAGCAAAGCCCTCCCCAGCAATGCCCCCTCCTCCTCACACGCCTCTGCAGCCCCAGGTCGCCTAACCAACTCCTCGCCACCATTCCCCTGACCTGCATCAATTGATTAATTTTTGCAGATGACCATGCAGGGGCAGTCTCATTTATCACTTAAAAAGAAAGTAAAGTGTTTGAAGTCTGCTTCACAATGCGGAGCAGCTCTTTCATTTTAGCTGGCACGCTGCCATATTTTCAGGGTAGGAAGTGTTAGTGTGTTAATATTTGGTCACTTTTTGAATATTGCACCCTAACCCAGTGTAGCTAGGCATGGTGCTCCAGGCGCTTTCCTGAGATAACCATGCAATGCAGCGCCTTCTTTCACGAGAAGCCCAAAGCTATTGTGACAAATGCTGCATGTACAGTGGTGTTTCTTCTGGACGCTTGACGTACATTTCAAGAAAAAGAAATACACATTCGAGTTTTATCAACGTTTTCTTTGGATGGTGTGACGGCCATATGTATAGGAGTGTATTTTGTTAAGATCTATACATTAAATATAGAAGAAAAGCCGAACCCCTAGTGCTTTATTACGCCGCCCTCAGGCAGTGGCAGAGTTCACTGTAATTACAAATTGTGAGTCTGAAAGTGTAATGTGAGGCGCCTGGACGCCCTCGAGGTTTTGTTGGCGCTTTATAAAACTTCCTAAAATAATAACAATAAAAATAGTACAAACAGGGTACCTACCAGGAGTGAATTCACTAGTGGCTAATTGGGATGTCCCCCCACTCCCGACAGTTGAACTTGAAGACTCAAGCCACCGCTCCAGAGACTTTGAAAACAACCCTTCTTTACATGCAAACTACTCCTGATAACAGGTAGGGAGACTTAATATGGATGAATGTGTACACATGGAGACACGCACGCAAAGTGGTGCCACACAAACACGCATAAAACAGACAGAACCACGCAGGCAGTACTGGCAGGCACATATGGAAACTTTATATTTGCAATGTCACAAACCCGACTTTGTAGAGGCTTTGAAAACATGGAAGCAGTTCCACATTTTTACTCAAAAGAATTTGAGAAGTGAAAGCAGTACATTTCTGCAGTTCAAAGTGTCATCAAATGGCCCAAGATTCACCCAGCCTCGGTTGCCCTTGGGCCTGATTTACATTACTCTGATAATGAGGAATCTTCCAAAATCCTAGAGGAAGTGATAAATCTGGAAACCACTGCACAGATGGAATTTACCTCACACAAGGGATAGTGTGGCTTGGGGCGGCCCATAGAGCGAAAATGCTCAGAGAGTTAAATACTCGCCGCTGGCATCAGCAGTGATCACAAACTCAGGCGCTCGAATGCTGGCAGCAGCCACTCAACATTCCACCTTCCAAGGTCGATTAATTCAGAACCTTTGAAGAAGGTTAACACATACCATTGAAACCCCTTAAAGACCGTAGACGTGAAATACGTAGCGCTATATATTCGCGCTATCAGTAAATACGACATATGAAGCTGGAAGGGGACACACACACACACACGCACACATTAAAAAGAGAGACACAGACTCACTGATACACAATCTCTACCATACAACCTGAGGAGACACATATACACACATACTCAGTACTGGGGGCGTAACGCAGGCCCTGCCAGTCGCGGCTCGCATCGCAATACTGGGGGAGGGGGGGCCGAGGAATTAAT
Source organism: Calotriton arnoldi (assembly GCA_963921515.1). NCBI lineage: Eukaryota > Metazoa > Chordata > Amphibia > Caudata > Salamandridae > Calotriton > Calotriton arnoldi. The sequence continues at coordinate 373,476 of CAWUFW010005931.1, read as the reverse complement.
TTTTTTTAAAAAAAAGAAAACTTACCTGACCGCCGGTCTGGGCCGCCTCTGCTGGGCCCTTGGCGCCTTCACTGGAGTGGCAACCCCTCAGCCAATACTGGCGCTGCTCCAGCAGCGCCAGGATTGGCTTAGAGCAGGGTTACTCGCCGCCCACCTGCCCATTAGGAGACCGAGGGTTGAGCCTTTGATCAACCCTCGCTCTCCTAATGGGCATGCGCCAGCCAGAGCAGACACTAGTGCGCATGACTGGGCACGGCGGAAAAATTCACCGACCTTCACCAGTCATGCGCACTTGTGGTGCTGCCTGCCCCTGGTCTGACAATGCATCATGCATGTCAGTCAACATGACGCCGGACCGCCCACCCCCTTCAGACTCTGAAGGGGGTGGGCGGTCCGACGTCATGCTGACTGACATGATTTGTCAGTTCTCACTCGGCGTCTCTGAACTTAAGTGAACTGAGTCAGTTTACTTAAGTTCACAGACTCCGAGGGAGCTGCGTGCTCTGGCGGCTTGTGGGGCAACGCCCCAGCGCCCTAATGGACGCACCGCCACTGACTGACGCCCAATCTTTTTCAGTTATGACTGACGCCCATACTGACGCCCAATCTTTTTCAGTTATGACTGACGCCCATACTGACGCCCAATCTTTTTCAGTTATGACTGACGCCCAATCTTTCTCAGTTATGACTGACGCCCATACTGACGCCCAATCTTTTTCAGTTATGACTGACGCCCATACTGACGCCCAATCTTTTTCAGTTATGACTGACGCCCAATCTTTTTCAGTTATGACTGACGCCCAATCTTTCTCAGTTATGACTGATGCCCATACTGACGCCCAATCTTTTTCAGTTATGACTGACGCCCATACTGACGCCCAATCTTTTTCAGTTATGACTGACGCCCATACTGACGCCCAATCTTTTTCAGTTATGACTGACGCCCAATCTTTTTCAGTTATGACTGACGCCCAATCTTTCTCAGTTATGACTGACGCCCATACTGACGCCCAATCTTTTTCAGTTATGACTGACGCCCATACTGACGCCCAATCTTTTTCAGTTATGACTGACGCCCAATCTTTCTCAGTTATGACTGACGCCCATACTGACGCCCAATCTTTTTCAGTTATGACTGACGCCCAATCTTTCTCAGTTATGACTGACGCCCAATCTTTCTCAGTTATGACTGACGCCCAATCTTTCTCAGTTATGACTGACGCCCAATCTTTTTCAGTTATGACTGACGCCCAATCTTTCTCAGTTATGACTGACGCCCAATCTTTCTCAGTTATGACTGACGCCCAATCTTTCTCAGTTATGACTGACGCCCAATCTTTCTCAGTTATGACTGACGCCCAATCTTTCTCAGTTATGACTGACGCCCAATCTTTTTCAGTTATGACTGACACCCAATCTTTTTCAGTTATGACTGACGCCCATACTGACGCCCAATCTTTTTCAGTTATGACTGACGCCCAATCTTTTTCAGTTATGACTGACGCCCAATCTTTCTCAGTTATGACTGACGCCCATACTGACGCCCAATCTTTTTCAGTTATGACTGACGCCCATACTGACGCCCAATCTTTTTCAGTTATGACTGACACCCAATCTTTTTCAGTTATGACTGACGCCCAATCTTTCTCAGTTATGACTGATGCCCATACTGACGCCCAATCTTTTTCAGTTATGACTGACGCCCATACTGACGCCCAATCTTTTTCAGTTATGACTGACGCCCAATCTTTCTCAGTTATGACTGACGCCCATACTGACGCCCAATCTTTTTCAGTTATGACTGACGCCCAATCTTTTTCAGTTATGACTGACGCCCATACTGATGCCCAATGTTTTTCAGTTATGACTGACGCCCAATCTTTCTCAGTTATGACTGACGCCCAATCTTTTTCAGTTATGACCGACGCCCAATCTTTTTCAGTTATGACTGACGCCCAATCTTTCTCAGTTATGACTGACGCCCAATCTTTTTCAGTTATGACTGACGCCCATACTGACGCCCAATCTTTTTCAGTTATGACTGACGCCCAATCTTTTTCAGTTATGACTGACGCCCAATCTTTTTCAGTTATGACTGACGCCCAATCTTTTTCAGTTATGACTGACGCCCAATCTTTCTCAGTTATGACTGACGCCCAATCTTTCTCAGTTATGACTGACGCCCAATCTTTCTCAGTTATGACTGACGCCCAATCTTTCTCAGTTATGACTGACGCCCAATCTTTTTCAGTTATGACTGACGCCCAATCTTTCTCAGTTATGACTGACGCCCAATCTTTCTCAGTTATGACTGACGCCCAATCTTTCTCAGTTATGACTGACGCCCAATCTTTTTCAGTTATGACTGACGCCCAATCTTTATCAGTTATGACTGACGCTCAATCTTTTTCAGTTATGACTGACGCCCAATCTTTTTCAGTTATGACTGACGCCCAATCTTTTTCAGTTATGACTGACGCCCAATCTTTTCAGTTATGACTGACGCCCAATCTTTCTCAGTTATGACTGACGCCCAATCTTTCTCAGTTATGACTGACGCCCAATCTTTTTCAGTTATGACTGACGCCCAATCTTTTTCAGTTATGACTGACGCCCATACTGACGCCCAATGTTTTTCAGTTATGACTGACGCCCAATCTTTCTCAGTTATGACTGACGCCCATACTGACGCCCAATGTTTTTCAGTTATGACTGACGCCCAATCTTTTTCAGTTATGACTGACGCCCATACTGACGCCCAATCTTTTTCAGTTATGACTGACGCCCAATCTTTCTCAGTTATGACTGACGCCCATACTGACGCCCAATGTTTTTCAGTTATGACTGACGCCCAATCTTTTTCAGTTATGACTGACGCCCATACTGACGCCCAATCTTTCTCAGTTATGACTGACGCCCATACTGACGCCCAATCTTTTTCAGTTATGACTGACGCCCAATCTTTCTCAGTTATGACTGACGCCCAATCTTTCTCAGTTATGACTGACGCCCAATCTTTCTCAGTTATGACTGACGCCCAATCTTTCTCAGTTATGACTGACGCCCAATCTTTTTCAGTTATGACTGACGCCCATACTGACGCCCAATCTTTTCAGTTATGACTGACGCCCAATCTTTTTCAGTTATGACTGACGCCCAATCTTTCTCAGTTATGACTGACGCCCAATCTTTCTCAGTTATGACTGACGCCCAATCTTTCTCTGTTATGACTGACGCCCAATCTTTTTCAGTTATGACTGACGCCCAATCTTTTTCAGTTATGACTGACGCCCAATCTTTTTCAGTTATGACTGACGCCCAATCTTTTTCAGTTATGACTGACGCCCAATCTTTTTCAGTTATGACTGACGCCCAATCTTTCTCAGTTATGACTGACGCCCAATCTTTCTCAGTTATGACTGACGCCCAATCTTTCTCAGTTATGACTGACGCCCAATCTTTCTCAGTTATGACTGCCGCCCATACTGACGCCCAATGTTTTTCAGTTATGACTGACGCCCAATCTTTCTCAGTTATGACTGACGCCCATACTGACGCCCAATGTTTTTCAGTTATGACTGACGCCCAATCTTTTTCAGTTATGACTGACGCCCATACTGACGCCCAATGTTTTTCAGTTATGACTGACGCCCAATCTTTTTCAGTTATGACTGACGCCCATACTGACGCCCAATCTTTTTCAGTTATGACTGACGCCCAATCTTTTTCAGTTATGACTGACGCCCAATCTTTCTCAGTTATGACTGACGCCCAATCTTTCTCAGTTATGACTGACGCCCAATCTTTCTCAGTTATGACTGATGCCCAATCTTTTTCAGTTATGACTGACGCCCAATCTTTTTCAGTTATGACTGACGCCCAATCTTCGTCCAATCTTTCTCAGTTATGACTGACGCCCAATCTTTTTCAGTTATGACTGACGCCCAATCTTTTTCAGTTATGACTGACGCCCAATCTTTTTCAGTTATGACTGACGCCCATACTGACGCCCAATGTTTTTCAGTTATGACTGACGCCCATACTGACGCCCAATCTTTTTCAGTTATGACTGACGCCCAATCTTTTTCAGTTATGACTGACGCCCAATCTTTCTCAGTTATGACTGACGCCCAATCTTTCTCAGTTATGACTGACGCCCAATCTTTCTCAGTTATGACTGACGCCCAATCTTTCTCAGTTATGACTGACGCCCAATCTTTCTCAGTTATGACTGACGCCCAATGTTTCTCAGTTATGACTGACGCCCAATGTTTTTCAGTTATGACTGACGCCCAATCTTTTTCAGTTATGACTGACGCCCATACTGATGCCCAATGTTTTTCAGTTATGACTGACGCCCAATCTTTCTCAGTTATGACTGACGCCCAATCTTTTTCAGTTATGACCGACGCCCAATCTTTTTCAGTTATGACTGACGCCCAATCTTTCTCAGTTATGACTGACGCCCAATCTTTCTCAGTTATGACTGACGCCCAATCTTTCTCAGTTATGACTGACGCCCAATCTTTCTCAGTTATGACTGACGCCCAATGTTTCTCAGTTATGACTGACGCCCAATGTTTTTCAGTTATGACTGACGCCCAATCTTTTTCAGTTATGACTGACGCCCATACTGATGCCCAATGTTTTTCAGTTATGACTGACGCCCAATCTTTTTCAGTTATGACCGACGCCCAATCTTTTTCAGTTATGACTGACGCCCAATCTTTTTCAGTTATGACTGACGCCCAATCTTTTTCAGTTATGACTGACGCCCAATCTTTCTCAGTTATGACTGACGCCCAATCTTTCTCAGTTATGACTGACGCCCAATCTTTCTCAGTTATGACTGACGCCCAATCTTTCTCAGTTATGACTGACGCCCATACTGACGCCCAATGTTTTTCAGTTATGACTGACGCCCAATCTTTCTCAGTTATGACTGACGCCCATACTGACGCCCAATGTTTTTCAGTTATGACTGACGCCCAATCTTTTTCAGTTATGACTGACGCCCATACTGACGCCCAATGTTTTTCAGTTATGACTGACGCCCAATCTTTTTCAGTTATGACTGACGCCCATACTGACGCCCAATCTTTTTCAGTTATGACTGACGCCCAATCTTTTTCAGTTATGACTGACGCCCAATCTTTCTCAGTTATGACTGAAGCCCAATCTTTCTCAGTTATGACTGACGCCCAATCTTTTTCAGTTATGACTGACGCCCATACTGACGCCCAATGTTTTTCAGTTATGACTGATGCCCAATCTTTTTCAGTTATGACTGACGCCCAATCTTTTTCAGTTATGACTGACGCCCAATCTTCGTCCAATCTTTCTCAGTTATGACTGACGCCCAATCTTTTTCAGTTATGACTGACGCCCAATGTTTTTCAGTTATGACTGACGCCCAATCTTTTTCAGTTATGACTGACGCCCATACTGACGCCCAATGTTTTTCAGTTATGACTGACGCCCATACTGACGCCCAATCTTTTTCAGTTATGACTGACGCCCAATCTTTTTCAGTTATGACTGACGCCCAATCTTTCTCAGTTATGACTGACGCCCAATCTTTCTCAGTTATGACTGACGCCCAATCTTTCTCAGTTATGACTGACGCCCAATCTTTCTCAGTTATGACTGACGCCCAATCTTTCTCAGTTATGACTGACGCCCAATCTTTCTCAGTTATGACTGACACCCAATCTTTCTCAGTTATGACTGACGCCCAATCTTTCTCAGTTATGACTGACGCCCATACTGACGCCCAATGTTTCTCAGTTATGACTGACGCCCAATGTTTTTCAGTTATGACTGACGCCCAATCTTTTTCAGTTGTGACTGACGCCCATACTGATGCCCAATGTTTTTCAGTTATGACTGATGCCCAATCTTTTTCAGTTATGACTGACGCCCATACTGATGCCCAATGTTTTTCAGTTATGACTGACGCCCAATCTTTCTCAGTTATGACTGACGCCCATACTGACGCCCAATGTTTTTCAGTTATGACTGACGCCCAATCTTTCTCAGTTATGACTGACCCCCAATCTTTCTCAGTTATGACTGACGCCCAATCTTTCTCAGTTATGACTGACGCCCATACTGACGCCCAATGTTTTTCAGTTATGACTGACGCCCAATCTTTCTCAGTTATGACTGACGCCCATACTGACGCCCAATGTTTTTCAGTTATGACTGACGCCCAATCTTTCTCAGTTATGACTGACGCCCATACTGACGCCCAATGTTTTTCAGTTATGACTGACGCCCAATCTTTTTCAGTTATGACTGACGCCCATACTGACGCCCAATGTTTTTCAGTTATGACTGACGCCCAATCTTTTTCAGTTATGACTGACGCCCATACTGACGCCCAATCTTTTTCAGTTATGACTGACGCCCAATCTTTTTCAGTTATGACTGACGCCCAATCTTTTTCAGTTATGACTGACGCCCAATCTTTTTCAGTTATGACTGACGCCCAATCTTTCTCAGTTATGACTGACGCCCAATCTTTCTCAGTTATGACTGACGCCCAATCTTTCTCAGTTATGACTGATGCCCAATCTTTTTCAGTTATGACTGACGCCCAATCTTTTTCAGTTATGACTGACGCCCAATCTTCGTCCAATCTTTCTCAGTTATGACTGACGCCCAATCTTTTTCAGTTATGACTGACGCCCAATCTTTTTCAGTTATGACTGACGCCCAATCTTTTTCAGTTATGACTGACGCCCATACTGACGCCCAATCTTTTTCAGTTATGACTGACGCCCAATCTTTCTCAGTTATGACTGACGCCCAATCTTTCTCAGTTATGACTGACGCCCAATCTTTCTCAGTTATGACTGACGCCCAATCTTTCTCAGTTATGACTGACGCCCAATCTTTCTCAGTTATGACTGACGCCCAATCTTTCTCAGTTATGACTGACGCCCATACTGACGCCCAATGTTTCTCAGTTATGACTGACGCCCAATGTTTTTCAGTTATGACTGACGCCCAATCTTTTTCAGTTATGACTGACGCCCATACTGATGCCCAATGTTTTTCAGTTATGACTGACGCCCAATCTTTTTCAGTTATGACTGACGCCCATACTGATGCCCAATGTTTTTCAGTTATGACTGACGCCCAATCTTTCTCAGTTATGACTGATGCCCAATCTTTTTCAGTTATGACTGACGCCCATACTGACGCCCAATGTTTTTCAGTTATGACTGACGCCCAATCTTTTTCAGTTATGACTGACGCCCATACTGACGCCCAATGTTTTTCAGTTATGACTGACGCCCAATCTTTTTCAGTTATGACTGACGCCCAATCTTTTTCAGTTATGACTGACGCCCATACTGACGCCCAATGTTTTTCAGTTATGACTGACGCCCAATCTTTTTCAGTTATGACTGACGCCCATACTGACGCCCAATGTTTTTCAGTTATGACTGACACCCAATCTTTTTCAGTTATGACTGACGCCCATACTGACGCCCAATCTTTTTCAGTTATGACTGACGCCCAATCTTTCTCAGTTATGACTGACGCCCAATCTTTCTCAGTTATGACTGATGCCCAATCTTTTTCAGTTATGACTGACGCCCAGTCTTTTTCAGTTATGACTGACGCCCAATGTTTTTCAGTTATAACTGACGCCCAATCTTTCTCAGTTATGACTGACGCCCAATCTTTTTCAGTTATGACTGACGCCCATACTGACGCCCAATGTTTTTCAGTTATGACTGACGCCCAATCTTTTTCAGTTATGACTGACGCCCATACTGACGCCCAATCTTTTTCAGTTATGACTGACGCCCATACTGATGCCCAATGTTTTTCAGTTATGACTGACGCCCAATCTTTCTCAGTTATGACTGACGCCCATACTGACGCCCAATGTTTTTCAGTTATGACTGACGCCCAGTCTTTCTCAGTCAGACCCTCCAGCTTTTCGCGATTTCGCGATTCACGAAAAATCGCGAAATCAGCTGAGAAGCGCTATGGCCGCGATATTTACCATTTCGGCCGCGAAAAAGGTGTCCCAGCTGCAATTTAAAAAAAAAAATGGTGGCTTCTTATTGGATGTACGCAAACACGTCACTACGTGTTTCCGTACAGCATTAGAGATATGGGGCAGAGTGAAAGGTACACGAGAGAAGCAGGCGAAAAGGCACATGGGATCCACAAATATCAGTGAAGAAAGGAGGGGAAGAGTAGTGGGGAGCTGCGAGAATGAAAGGTAGCGTCTATTGCTGTTTTTAATTATCTTTTCTTTTGCCCTCTTGATAATGCTGTTGTGATGCAATGTCATCAGGTAGCGCCACCTGCTGGAAAGTTGCTAGAAATAGAAATACAGTGAAATGAACGCAAGTTCGTCATCATATCTCTCCTTCCTCCATTCACTCTGCCACAAGCATAGTCAACGCAACCAGTCTCTGGCTGTGCGTAGTGGCAAGCCTGCTCATCAATTAGCAGGCAGGTCATATTTTTAGGCATGTCACTTTGGCTTTAGCTTAAGTGACCTTTGAAATCCCAGGCCCCCTCTCATCCTCTGCTCCCTTTCTGTAGGTAGAGGGGCCAGTGAGGAGAGGTGCTGGAGAGGAGAGGGGATCTGTGGAGGGAGGTGCTGGAGAGGAGAGGAGAGCTGAGCTGGAGAGGAGAGGGGAGCTGTGAAGGGAGGTGCTGGAGAGGAGAGCTGGAGAGTAAAGGGGAGCTGTGAAGGGAGGTGCTGGAGAGGAGAGGAGAGCTGGAGAGGAGAGGGGAGCTGTGAAGACGGGGCCTGGTGTGAGAGGGGGGCCAGTAGATAGGGAGGCGAGTGAGGAGGAGAGATGCAATAAAAAGGTCTGTGGAGGAGAGAGAGATGCTGCTTCTACAGGAGGGGTGAGGTAGTGAGGGGGGACAGCTGGGGAGCTGAGGTGATGCAAAGGTGATGGCAGAGGAGGAAGTGAAGGTAGTGCCCAGGGTGACGGAGGAGACGGGGCAGGGAGAAGGTCTGGCAGGTGGATGAGGCTAGTAAAGGGAAAGGTTACCAGGAGAGGCTTACTACTGCTGGGCGTGAGAGGCACAGCCTGCCCTTCAGATATAGTCACTCTAGGACTTTTTAGTCGCTGACTGCAGTATTTAGGTGTCTTACTGATAGTATTAAGATGACACCTTTGCCCAGAGAGTGTAAAAATATAAAAATTACAAAACTACTGTCACAAAATGTCACACATTACGCCACATATTTTGCTTTTGTTGATGAATAATTTAGACAATGCACCTGCTTAATTTGTGCCTACCATCCGAATAATTCCAGTGCCCTTGCATAAAATGGACGCGCTACCTCGGTCATCTTTTGAAGTTAATATACACAGTGAGCCTGAAAGTATCTAAGTACTGTATTAAATTGCATGTCGGCAACGTAATGAAGTTGTGCAGGATATGTAAGGCTTACTCAGAGCCGTCCATTCTCCTTCGCCTCCTGGGGGCGTTTTCCAAGAAAAACCTTCAAACAGTAAGCTATCAAGCCAGGCATGTTCACTTATTATAAGACTATCAAGTGATGGAGAACAGTTTCTACTGTGTTGTTAACAACCACTTCAGGTATATTTTTTGAAAGAGAAAGTTGGGTACCATCATGTGTAGAAGTGGACTAGTTACCTCCATACACGAAATGAGGGGGATCTGTATGATTTATTACACAACAATTTAAAAAGCACTTACAAATTATTATATTTTTATTTAATTCTTTAATGCCGCTATTCTTTCTAATGCAGGATGTTAGAGTGCTTTACATCACACCCACATATTAACAGAGACAAAAAATCAAACACATGTGACTCAAATGTATATCAAGTTGCATATGGAAAAAAGGGTTACAAGGTGTAAGAGTCCCCTATCATCCATACTGGAAAGCATTAGGCTGTATTAGAAAGATTGCAAGGTACGAGCTGCAAGTAACAAAAAGATCTCTGTGCCAAAAGCCTGGGGAGGGGGTTGCTCGCAGAGGAGGTGGGAAGAGTCTCATATTTGGGATGTAGACTGCACACACATCACCTGTAAGTCACATTGAGGTGGGGGCTGCATTGTATAAGGGCTCACACCCACCCCCATGCCACTGATCTGCGTAGAGCAATATTTTTTTTATTTTATTTTGATAATCTTTTTATTGGTGCGTAAGATTACTGAACTTACAAAAAGCACGTACATTGCATCTCCCATCTCTTTTTAAGGTTAGAACAGATCCATCCTGTAGCATATTACAATAATGCGATTTTAACTAACAGTGAACAAAACATTGCACGTTTTCCCATCTATAGGCCTCAGTATGTCTGCCATGGCGTAGAGCAATATTTAACATCCTTACATTAGCCGTGGCAATGCACCTCCACCCACTACGATCCTGTGCCCTAGGGCACCTGAGGAAGAGGTGTCGTGCCTCGTGGGTCCAGGAGGCAGCGGTGCCCCAGCAGGGGTGTGTACATGGGTGCTAGAACATCCCAGGGAGAAATAGGACCCCTCAAACGAGGTTAGGATTGGAGCTATGCTTCCGTAGAGCGGCAGAACTTTAAACATGCCTATTTTAAAGTGGAATACTCTGCTAAAACATTTTCTATTGATTTAAGGCTGAAAATGAATGATTATGAGTAAAATAAAGTGCCGCAAAAATGCCGCTAAATTTCCATATTTGTGCCGCTAAATTTCCATATTTGTGCCGCTAAATTTGCTAATCCATGCCGCAATATCCTGGGGGGCCTGCTCAGTTATGACTGACCCCCAATCTTTCTCAGTTATGACTGACGCCCAATCTTGCTCAGTTATGACTGACGCCCATACTGACGCCCAATGTTTTTCAGTTATGACTGACGCCCAATCTTTCTCAGTTATGACTGACGCCCATACTGACGCCCAATGTTTTTCAGTTATGACTGACGCCCAATCTTTCTCAGTTATGACTGACGCCCATACTGACGCCCAATGTTTTTCAGTTATGACTGACGCCCAATCTTTTTCAGTTATGACTGACGCCCATACTGACGCCCAATGTTTTTCAGTTATGACTGACGCCCAATCTTTTTCAGTTATGACTGACGCCCATACTGACGCCCAATCTTTTTCAGTTATGACTGACGCCCAATCTTTTTCAGTTATGACTGACGCCCAATCTTTCTCAGTTATGACTGACGCCCAATCTTTCTCAGTTATGACTGATGCCCAATCTTTTTCAGTTATGACTGACGCCCAATCTTTTTCAGTTATGACTGACGCCCAATCTTCGTCCAATCTTTCTCAGTTATGACTGACGCCCAATCTTTTTCAGTTATGACTGACGCCCAATCTTTCTCAGTTATGACTGACGCCCAATCTTTCTCAGTTATGACTGATGCCCAATCTTTTTCAGTTATGACTGATGCCCAATCTTTTTCAGTTATGACTGACGCCCAATCTTTTTCAGTTATGACTGACGCCCAATGTTTTTCAGTTATGACTGACGCCCAATCTTTTTCAGTTATGACTGACGCCCATACTGACGCCCAATGTTTTTCAGTTATGACTGACGCCCATACTGACGCCCAATCTTTTTCAGTTATGACTGACGCCCAATCTTTTTCAGTTATGACTGACGCCCAATCTTTCTCAGTTATGACTGACGCCCAATCTTTCTCAGTTATGACTGACGCCCAATCTTTCTCAGTTATGACTGACGCCCAATCTTTCTCAGTTATGACTGACGCCCAATCTTTCTCAGTTATGACTGACGCCCAATGTTTCTCAGTTATGACTGACGCCCAATGTTTTTCAGTTATGACTGACGCCCAATCTTTTTCAGTTATGACTGACGCCCATACTGATGCCCAATGTTTTTCAGTTATGACTGACGCCCAATCTTTCTCAGTTATGACTGACGCCCAATCTTTTTCAGTTATGACTGACGCCCAATCTTTTTCAGTTATGACCGACGCCCAATCTTTCTCAGTTATGACTGACGCCCAATCTTTCTCAGTTATGACTGACGCCCAATCTTTCTCAGTTATGACTGACGCCCAATGTTTCTCAGTTATGACTGACGCCCAATGTTTCTCAGTTATGACTGACGCCCAATGTTTTTCAGTTATGACTGACGCCCAATCTTTTTCAGTTATGACTGACGCCCATACTGATGCCCAATGTTTTTCAGTTATGACTGACGCCCAATCTTTTTCAGTTATGACCGACGCCCAATCTTTTTCAGTTATGACTGACGCCCAATCTTTTTCAGTTATGACTGACGCCCAATCTTTTTCAGTTATGACTGACGCCCAATCTTTCTCAGTTATGACTGACGCCCAATCTTTCTCAGTTATGACTGACGCCCAATCTTTCTCAGTTATGACTGACGCCCATACTGACGCCCAATGTTTTTCAGTTATGACTGACGCCCAATCTTTCTCAGTTATGACTGACGCCCATACTGACGCCCAATGTTTTTCAGTTATGACTGACGCCCAATCTTTTTCAGTTATGACTGACGCCCATACTGACGCCCAATGTTTTTCAGTTATGACTGACGCCCAATCTTTTTCAGTTATGACTGACGCCCATACTGACGCCCAATCTTTTTCAGTTATGACTGACGCCCAATCTTTTTCAGTTATGACTGACGCCCAATCTTTCTCAGTTATGACTGACGCCCAATCTTTCTCAGTTATGACTGAAGCCCAATCTTTCTCAGTTATGACTGAAGCCCAATCTTTTTCAGTTATGACTGACGCCCAATCTTTTTCAGTTATGACTGACGCCCAATGTTTTTCAGTTATGACTGACGCCCAATCTTTTTCAGTTATGACTGACGCCCATACTGACGCCCAATGTTTTTCAGTTATGACTGACGCCCATACTGACGCCCAATCTTTTTCAGTTATGACTGACGCCCAATCTTTCTCAGTTATGACTGACGCCCAATCTTTCTCAGTTATGACTGACGCCCAATCTTTCTCAGTTATGACTGACGCCCAATCTTTCTCAGTTATGACTGACGCCCAATCTTTCTCAGTTATGACTGACGCCCATACTGACGCCCAATGTTTCTCAGTTATGACTGACGCCCAATGTTTTTCAGTTATGACTGACGCCCAATCTTTTTCAGTTGTGACTGACGCCCATACTGATGCCCAATGTTTTTCAGTTATGACTGACGCCCAATCTTTTTCAGTTATGACTGACGCCCATACTGATGCCCAATGTTTTTCAGTTATGACTGACGCCCAATCTTTCTCAGTTATGACTGACGCCCATACTGACGCCCAATGTTTTTCAGTTATGACTGACGCCCAATCTTTCTCAGTTATGACTGACCCCCAATCTTTCTCAGTTATGACTGACGCCCAATCTTTCTCAGTTATGACTGACGCCCATACTGACGCCCAATGTTTTTCAGTTATGACTGACGCCCAATCTTTCTCAGTTATGACTGACGCCCATACTGACGCCCAATGTTTTTCAGTTATGACTGACGCCCAATCTTTCTCAGTTATGACTGACGCCCATACTGCCGCCCAATGTTTTTCAGTTATGACTGACGCCCAATCTTTTTCAGTTATGACTGACGCCCATACTGACGCCCAATGTTTTTCAGTTATGACTGACGCCCAATCTTTTTCAGTTATGACTGACGCCCATACTGACGCCCAATCTTTTTCAGTTATGACTGACGCCCAATCTTTTTCAGTTATGACTGACGCCCAATCTTTTTCAGTTATGACTGACGCCCAATCTTTTTCAGTTATGACTGACGCCCATACTGACGCCCAATCTTTTTCAGTTATGACTGACGCCCAATCTTTTTCAGTTATGACTGACGCCCAATCTTTTTCAGTTATGACTGACGCCCAATCTTTCTCAGTTATGACTGACGCCCAATCTTTCTCAGTTATGACTGATGCCCAATCTTTTTCAGTTATGACTGACGCCCAATCTTTTTCAGTTATGACTGACGCCCAATCTTCGTCCAATCTTTCTCAGTTATGACTGACGCCCAATCTTTTTCAGTTATGACTGACGCCCAATCTTTTTCAGTTATGACTGACGCCCAATGTTTTTCAGTTATGACTGACGCCCAATCTTTTTCAGTTATGACTGACGCCCATACTGACGCCCAATGTTTTTCAGTTATGACTGACGCCCATACTGACGCCCAATCTTTTTCAGTTATGACTGACGCCCAATCTTTCTCAGTTATGACTGACGCCCAATCTTTCTCAGTTATGACTGACGCCCAATCTTTCTCAGTTATGACTGACGCCCAATCTTTCTCAGTTATGACTGACGCCCAATCTTTCTCAGTTATGACTGACGCCCAATCTTTCTCAGTTATGACTGACGCCCATACTGACGCCCAATGTTTCTCAGTTATGACTGACGCCCAATGTTTTTCAGTTATGACTGACGCCCAATCTTTTTCAGTTATGACTGACGCCCATACTGATGCCCAATGTTTTTCAGTTATGACTGACGCCCAATCTTTTTCAGTTATGACTGACGCCCATACTGATGCCCAATGTTTTTCAGTTATGACTGACGCCCAATCTTTCTCAGTTATGACTGACGCCCAATCTTTTTCAGTTATGACTGACGCCCATACTGACGCCCAATGTTTTTCAGTTATGACTGACGCCCAATCTTTTTCAGTTATGACTGACGCCCATACTGACGCCCAATGTTTTTCAGTTATGACTGACGCCCAATCTTTTTCAGTTATGACTGACGCCCAATCTTTTTCAGTTATGACTGACGCCCATACTGACGCCCAATGTTTTTCAGTTATGACTGACACCCAATCTTTTTCAGTTATGACTGACGCCCATACTGACGCCCAATCTTTTTCAGTTATGACTGACGCCCAATCTTTTTCAGTTATGACTGACGCCCAATCTTTCTCAGTTATGACTGACGCCCAATCTTTCTCAGTTATGACTGATGCCCAATCTTTTTCAGTTATGACTGACGCCCAGTCTTTTTCAGTTATGACTGACGCCCAATGTTTTTCAGTTATGACTGACGCCCATACTGACGCCCAATCTTTTTCAGTTATGACTGACGCCCATACTGATGCCCAATGTTTTTCAGTTATGACTGACGCCCAATCTTTCTCAGTTATGACTGACGCCCATACTGACGCCCAATGTTTTTCAGTTATGACTGACGCCCAATCTTTCTCAGTTATGACTGACCCCCAATCTTTCTCAGTTATGACTGACGCCCAATCTTTCTCAGTTATGACTGACGCCCATACTGACGCCCAATGTTTTTCAGTTATGACTGACGCCCAATCTTTCTCAGTTATGACTGACGCCCATACTGACGCCCAATGTTTTTCAGTTATGACTGACGCCCAATCTTTCTCAGTTATGACTGACGCCCATACTGACGCCCAATGTTTTTCAGTTATGACTGACGCCCAATCTTTTTCAGTTATGACTGACGCCCATACTGACGCCCAATCTTTTTCAGTTATGACTGACGCCCAATCTTTTTCAGTTATGACTGACGCCCAATCTTTTTCAGTTATGACTGACGCCCAATCTTTTTCAGTTATGACTGACGCCCAATCTTTCTCAGTTATGACTGACGCCCAATCTTTCTCAGTTATGACTGACGCCCAATCTTTCTCAGTTATGACTGATGCCCAATCTTTTTCAGTTATGACTGACGCCCAATCTTTTTCAGTTATGACTGACGCCCAATCTTCGTCCAATCTTTCTCAGTTATGACTGACGCCCAATCTTTTTCAGTTATGACTGACGCCCAATCTTTTTCAGTTATGACTGACGCCCAATGTTTTTCAGTTATGACTGACGCCCAATCTTTTTCAGTTATGACTGACGCCCATACTGACGCCCAATGTTTTTCAGTTATGACTGACGCCCATACTGACGCCCAATCTTTTTCAGTTATGACTGACGCCCAATCTTTCTCAGTTATGACTGACGCCCAATCTTTCTCAGTTATGACTGACGCCCAATCTTTCTCAGTTATGACTGACGCCCAATCTTTCTCAGTTATGACTGACGCCCAATCTTTCTCAGTTATGACTGACGCCCATACTGACGCCCAATGTTTCTCAGTTATGACTGACGCCCAATGTTTTTCAGTTATGACTGACGCCCAATCTTTTTCAGTTATGACTGACGCCCATACTGATGCCCAATGTTTTTCAGTTATGACTGACGCCCAATCTTTTTCAGTTATGACTGACGCCCATACTGATGCCCAATGTTTTTCAGTTATGACTGACGCCCAATCTTTCTCAGTTATGACTGACGCCCAATCTTTTTCAGTTATGACTGACGCCCATACTGACGCCCAATGTTTTTCAGTTATGACTGACGCCCAATCTTTTTCAGTTATGACTGACGCCCAATCTTTTTCAGTTATGACTGACGCCCATACTGACGCCCAATGTTTTTCAGTTATGACTGACACCCAATCTTTTTCAGTTATGACTGACGCCCATACTGACGCCCAATCTTTTTCAGTTATGACTGACGCCCAATCTTTCTCAGTTATGACTGACGCCCAATCTTTCTCAGTTATGACTGATGCCCAATCTTTTTCAGTTATGACTGACGCCCAGTCTTTTTCAGTTATGACTGACGCCCAATGTTTTTCAGTTATGACTGACGCCCATACTGACGCCCAATCTTTTTCAGTTATGACTGACGCCCAATCTTTCTCAGTTATGACTGACGCCCAATCTTTCTCAGTTATGACTGACGCCCAATCTTTCTCAGTTATGACTGACGCCCAATCTTTCTCAGTTATGACTGACGCCCAATCTTTCTCAGTTATGACTGACGCCCAATCTTTCTCAGTTATGACTGACGCCCATACTGACACCCAATGTTTCTCAGTTATGACTGACGCCCAATGTTTTTCAGTTATGACTGACGCCCAATCTTTTTCAGTTATGACTGACGCCCAATCTTTTTCAGTTATGACTGACGCCCATACTGACGCCCAATGTTTTTCAGTTATGACTGACGCCCAATCTTTTTCAGTTATGACTGACGCCCATACTGACGCCCAATGTTTTTCAGTTATGACTGACGCCCAATCTTTCTCAGTTATGACTGACGCCCATACTGACGCCCAATGTTTTTCAGTTATGACTGACGCCCAATCTTTTTCAGTTATGACTGACGCCCATACTGACGCCCAATCTTTTTCAGTTATGACTGACGCCCAATCTTTCTCAGTTATGACTGACACCCAATCTTTTTCAGTTATGACTGACGCCCATACTGACGCCCAATCTTTTTCAGTTATGACTGACGCCCAATCTTTTTCAGTTATGACTGACGCCCATACTGACGCCCAATGTTTTTCAGTTATGACTGACGCCCAATCTTTTTCAGTTATGACTGACGCCCAATCTTTTTCAGTTATGACTGACGCCCAATCTTTTTCAGTTATGACTGACGCCCATACTGACGCCCAATGTTTTTCAGTTATGACTGACGCCCAATCTTTTTCAGTTATGACTGACGCCCATACTGACGCCCAATCTTTTTCAGTTATGACTGACGCCCAATCTTTCTCAGTTATGACTGACGCCCAATCTTTCTCAGTTATGACTGATGCCCAATCTTTTTCAGTTATGACTGACGCCCAATGTTTTTCAGTTATGACTGACGCCCAATCTTTTTCAGTTATGACTGACGCCCAATCTTTTTCAGTTATGACTGACGCCCATACTGACGCCCAATGTTTTTCAGTTATGACTGACGCCCATACTGACGCCCAATCTTTCTCAGTTATGACTGATGCCCAATCTTTTTCAGTTATGACTGACGCCCAATGTTTTTCAGTTATGACTGACGCCCAATGTTTTTCAGTTATGACTGACGCCCAATCTTTTTCAGTTATGACTGACGCCCAATCTTTTTCAGTTATGACTGACGCCCAATCTTTTTCAGTTATGACTGACGCCCATACTGACGCCCAATGTTTTTCAGTTATGACTGACGCCCATACTGACGCCCAATCTTTTTCAGTTATGACTGACGCCCAATCTTTTTCAGTTATGACTGACGCCCAATCTTTTTCAGTTATGACTGACGCCCATACTGACGCCCAATCTTTTTCAGTTATGACTGACGCCCAATCTTTTTCAGTTATGACTGACGCCCAATCTTTCTCAGTTATGACTGACGCCCAATCTTTCTCAGTTATGACTGACGCCCAATCTTTCTCAGTTATGACTGACGCCCAATCTTTCTCAGTTATGACTGACGCCCAATCTTTCTCAGTTATGACTGACGGCCATACTGACGCCCAATGTTTCTCAGTTATGACTGACGCCCAATGTTTTTCAGTTATGACTGACGCCCAATCTTTTTCAGTTATGACTGACGCCCAATCTTTTTCAGTTATGACTGACGCCCATACTGACGCCCAATCTTTTTCAGTTATGACTGACGCCCAATCTTTCTCAGTTATGACTGACACCCAATCTTTCTCAGTTATGACTGATGCCCAATCTTTTTCAGTTATGACTGACGCCCAATCTTTTTCAGTTATGACTGACGCCCAATGTTTTTCAGTTATGACTGACGCCCAATCTTTTTCAGTTATGACTGACGCCCAATCTTTTTCAGTTATGACTGACGCCCATACTGACGCCCAATGTTTTTCAGTTATGACTGACGCCCATACTGACGCCCAATCTTTTTCAGTTATGACTGACGCCCAATCTTTTTCAGTTATGACTGACGCCCAATCTTTTTCAGTTATGACTGACGCCCATACTGACGCCCAATGTTTTTCAGTTATGACTGACGCCCATACTGACGCCCAATCTTTTTCAGTTATGACTGACGCCCAATCTTTTTCAGTTATGACTGACGCCCAATCTTTTTCAGTTATGACTGACGCCCATACTGACGCCCAATCTTTTTCAGTTATGACTGACGCCCAATCTTTTTCAGTTATGACTGACGCCCATACTGACGCCCAATCTTTTTCAGTTATGACTGACGCCCAATCTTTCTCAGTTATGACTGACGCCCCAATGTTTTTCAGTTATGACTGACGCCCAATCTTTTTCAGTTATGACTGACGCCCATACTGACGCCCAATCTTTTTCAGTTATGACTGACGCCCAATCTTTCTCAGTTATGACTGACGCCCATACTGACGCCCAATGTTTCTCAGTTATGACTGACGCCCAATGTTTTTCAGTTATGACTGACGCCCAATCTTTTTCAGTTATGACTGACGCCCAATCTTTTTCAGTTATGACTGACGCCCATACTGACGCCCAATCTTTCTCAGTTATGACTGACGCCCAATCTTTTTCAGTTATGACTGACGCCCATACTGACGCCCAATGTTTTTCAGTTATGACTGACGCCCAATCTTTCTCAGTTATGACTGACGCCCATACTGACGCCCAATGTTTTTCAGTTATGACTGACGCCCAATCTTTTTCAGTTATGACTGACGCCCATACTGACGCCCAATCTTTTTCAGTTATGACTGACGCCCAATCTTTCTCAGTTATGACTGACACCCAATCTTTTTCAGTTATGACTGACGCCCATACTGACGCCCAATCTTTTTCAGTTATGACTGACGCCCAATCTTTTTCAGTTATGACTGACGCCCATACTGACGCCCAATGTTTTTCAGTTATGACTGACGCCCAATCTTTTTCAGTTATGACTGACGCCCAATCTTTTTCAGTTATGACTGACGCCCATACTGACGCCCAATGTTTTTCAGTTATGACTGACGCCCAATCTTTTTCAGTTATGACTGACGCCCAATCTTTTTCAGTTATGACTGACGCCCATACTGACGCCCAATGTTTTTCAGTTATGACTGACGCCCAATCTTTTTCAGTTATGACTGACGCCCATACTGACGCCCAATCTTTTTCAGTTATGACTGACGCCCAATCTTTCTCAGTTATGACTGACGCCCAATCTTTCTCAGTTATGACTGATGCCCAATCTTTTTCAGTTATGACTGACGCCCAATGTTTTTCAGTTATGACTGACGCCCAATCTTTTTCAGTTATGACTGACGCCCAATCTTTTTCAGTTATGACTGACGCCCATACTGACGCCCAATGTTTTTCAGTTATGACTGACGCCCATACTGACGCCCAATCTTTCTCAGTTATGACTGATGCCCAATCTTTTTCAGTTATGACTGACGCCCAATGTTTTTCAGTTATGACTGACGCCCAATGTTTTTCAGTTATGACTGACGCCCAATCTTTTTCAGTTATGACTGACGCCCAATCTTTTTCAGTTATGACTGACGCCCAATCTTTTTCAGTTATGACTGACGCCCATACTGACGCCCAATGTTTTTCAGTTATGACTGACGCCCATACTGACGCCCAATCTTTTTCAGTTATGACTGACGCCCAATCTTTTTCAGTTATGACTGACGCCCAATCTTTTTCAGTTATGACTGACGCCCATACTGACGCCCAATCTTTTTCAGTTATGACTGACGCCCAATCTTTTTCAGTTATGACTGACGCCCAATCTTTCTCAGTTATGACTGACGCCCAATCTTTCTCAGTTATGACTGACGCCCAATCTTTCTCAGTTATGACTGACGCCCAATCTTTCTCAGTTATGACTGACGCCCAATCTTTCTCAGTTATGACTGACGGCCATACTGACGCCCAATGTTTCTCAGTTATGACTGACGCCCAATGTTTTTCAGTTATGACTGACGCCCAATCTTTTTCAGTTATGACTGACGCCCAATCTTTCTCAGTTATGACTGACGCCCAATCTTTCTCAGTTATGACTGACGCCCAATCTTTCTCAGTTATGACTGACGCCCATACTGACGCCCAATCTTTCTCAGTTATGACTGACGCCCAATGTTTTTCAGTTATGACTGACGCCCAATCTTTTTCAGTTATGACTGACGCCCATACTGACGCCCAATGTTTTTCAGTTATGACTGACGCCCAATCTTTTTCAGTTATGACTGACGCCCAATCTTTTTCAGTTATGACTGACGCCCATACTGACGCCCAATCTTTTTCAGTTATGACTGACGCCCAATCTTTCTCAGTTATGACTGACACCCAATCTTTCTCAGTTATGACTGATGCCCAATCTTTTTCAGTTATGACTGACGCCCAATCTTTTTCAGTTATGACTGACGCCCAATGTTTTTCAGTTATGACTGACGCCCAATCTTTTTCAGTTATGACTGACGCCCAATCTTTTTCAGTTATGACTGACGCCCATACTGACGCCCAATGTTTTTCAGTTATGACTGACGCCCATACTGACGCCCAATCTTTTTCAGTTATGACTGACGCCCAATCTTTTTCAGTTATGACTGACGCCCAATCTTTTTCAGTTATGACTGACGCCCATACTGACGCCCAATGTTTTTCAGTTATGACTGACGCCCATACTGACGCCCAATCTTTTTCAGTTATGACTGACGCCCAATCTTTTTCAGTTATGACTGACGCCCAATCTTTTTCAGTTATGACTGACGCCCATACTGACGCCCAATCTTTTTCAGTTATGACTGACGCCCAATCTTTTTCAGTTATGACTGACGCCCATACTGACGCCCAATCTTTTTCAGTTATGACTGACGCCCAATCTTTCTCAGTTATGACTGACGCCCCAATGTTTTTCAGTTATGACTGACGCCCAATCTTTTTCAGTTATGACTGACGCCCATACTGACGCCCAATCTTTTTCAGTTATGACTGACGCCCAATCTTTCTCAGTTATGACTGACGCCCATACTGACGCCCAATGTTTCTCAGTTATGACTGACGCCCAATCTTTTTCAGTTATGACTGACGCCTAATCTTTTTCAGTTATGACTGACGCCCAATCTTTTTCAGTTATGACTGACGCCCATACTGACGCCCAATCTTTCTCAGTTATGACTGACGCCCAATCTTTTTCAGTTATGACTGACGCCCATACTGACGCCCAATCTTTTTCAGTTATGGCTGACGCCCAATCTTTCTCAGTTATGACTGACGCCCATACTGACGCCCAATCTTTTTCAGTTATGACTGACGCCCAATCTTTTTCAGTTATGACTGACGCCCAATCTTTTTCAGTTATGACTGACGCCCAATCTTTTTCAGTTATGACTGACGCCCAATCTTTTTCAGTTATGACTGACGCCCATACTGACGCCCAATCTTTCTCAGTTATGACTGACGCCCAATCTTTCTCAGTTATGACTGACGCCCATACTGACGCCCAATCTTTTTCAGTTATGACTGACGCCCAATCTTTCTCAGTTATGACTGACGCCCAATCTTTCTCAGTTATGACTGACGCCCAATCTTTCTCAGTTATGACTGACGCCCAATCTTTCTCAGTTATGACTGACGCCCAATCTTTTTCAGTTATGACTGACGCCCATACTGACGCCCATTCTTTTTCAGTTATGACTGACGCCCATTCTTTTTCAGTTATGACTGACGCCCAATCTTTCTCAGTTATGACTGACGCCCAATCTTTTTCAGTTATGACTGACGCCCAATCTTTTTCAGTTATGACTGACGCCCAATGTTTTTCAGTTATGACTGACGCCCAATCTTTTTCAGTTATGACTGACGCCCATACTGACGCCCAATGTTTTTCAGTTATGACTGACGCCCATACTGACGCCCAATCTTTTTCAGTTATGACTGACGCCCAATCTTTTTCAGTTATGACTGACGCCCAATCTTTCTCAGTTATGACTGACGCCCAATCTTTCTCAGTTATGACTGACGCCCAATCTTTCTCAGTTATGACTGACGCCCAATCTTTCTCAGTTATGACTGACGCCCAATCTTTCTCAGTTATGACTGACGCCCATACTGACGCCCAATGTTTCTCAGTTATGACTGACGCCCAATGTTTTTCAGTTATGACTGACGCCCAATCTTTTTCAGTTGTGACTGACGCCCATACTGATGCCCAATGTTTTTCAGTTATGACTGACGCCCAATCTTTTTCAGTTATGACTGACGCCCATACTGATGCCCAATGTTTTTCAGTTATGACTGACGCCCAATCTTTCTCAGTTATGACTGACGCCCATACTGACGCCCAATGTTTTTCAGTTATGACTGATGCCCAATCTTTCTCAGTTATGACTGACGCCCAATCTTTCTCAGTTATGACTGACGCCCAATCTTTCTCAGTTATGACTGACGCCCATACTGACGCCCAATGTTTTTCAGTTATGACTGACGCCCAATCTTTCTCAGTTATGACTGACGCCCATACTGACGCCCAATGTTTTTCAGTTATGACTGACGCCCATACTGACGCCCAATCTTTTTCAGTTATGACTGACGCCCAATCTTTCTCAGTTATGACTGACGCCCAATCTTTCTCAGTTATGACTGACGCCCAATCTTTCTCAGTTATGACTGACGCCCAATCTTTCTCAGTTATGACTGACGCCCAATCTTTCTCAGTTATGACTGACGCCCATACTGACGCCCAATGTTTCTCAGTTATGACTGACGCCCAATGTTTTTCAGTTATGACTGACGCCCAATCTTTTTCAGTTGTGACTGACGCCCATACTGATGCCCAATGTTTTTCAGTTATGACTGACGCCCAATCTTTCTCAGTTATGACTGACGCCCATACTGACGCCCAATGTTTTTCAGTTATGACTGACGCCCAATCTTTCTCAGTTATGACTGACCCCCAATCTTTCTCAGTTATGACTGACGCCCAATCTTTCTCAGTTATGACTGACGCCCATACTGACGCCCAATGTTTTTCAGTTATGACTGACGCCCAATCTTTCTCAGTTATGACTGACGCCCATACTGACGCCCAATGTTTTTCAGTTATGACTGACGCCCAATCTTTCTCAGTTATGACTGACGCCCATACTGACGCCCAATGTTTTTCAGTTATGACTGACGCCCATACTGACGCCCAATGTTTTTCAGTTATGACTGACGCCCAATCTTTTTCAGTTATGACTGACGCCCATACTGACGCCCAATCTTTTTCAGTTATGACTGACGCCCAATCTTTTTCAGTTATGACTGACGCCCAATCTTTTTCAGTTATGACTGACGCCCAATCTTTTTCAGTTATGACTGACGCCCAATCTTTCTCAGTTATGACTGACGCCCAATCTTTCTCAGTTATGACTGACGCCCAATCTTTCTCAGTTATGACTGATGCCCAATCTTTTTCAGTTATGACTGACGCCCAATCTTTTTCAGTTATGACTGACGCCCAATCTTCGTCCAATCTTTCTCAGTTATGACTGACGCCCAATCTTTTTCAGTTATGACTGACGCCCAATCTTTTTCAGTTATGACTGACGCCCAATGTTTTTCAGTTATGACTGACGCCCAATCTTTTTCAGTTATGACTGACGCCCATACTGACGCCCAATGTTTTTCAGTTATGACTGACGCCCATACTGACGCCCAATCTTTTTCAGTTATGACTGACGCCCAATCTTTCTCAGTTATGACTGACGCCCAATCTTTCTCAGTTATGACTGACGCCCAATCTTTCTCAGTTATGACTGACGCCCAATCTTTCTCAGTTATGACTGACGCCCAATCTTTCTCAGTTATGACTGACGCCCAATCTTTCTCAGTTATGACTGACGCCCATACTGACGCCCAATGTTTCTCAGTTATGACTGACGCCCAATGTTTTTCAGTTATGACTGACGCCCAATCTTTTTCAGTTATGACTGACGCCCATACTGATGCCCAATGTTTTTCAGTTATGACTGACGCCCAATCTTTTTCAGTTATGACTGACGCCCATACTGATGCCCAATGTTTTTCAGTTATGACTGACGCCCAATCTTTCTCAGTTATGACTGACGCCCAATCTTTTTCAGTTATGACTGACGCCCATACTGACGCCCAATGTTTTTCAGTTATGACTGACGCCCAATCTTTTTCAGTTATGACTGACGCCCATACTGACGCCCAATGTTTTTCAGTTATGACTGACGCCCAATCTTTTTCAGTTATGACTGACGCCCAATCTTTTTCAGTTATGACTGACGCCCATACTGACGCCCAATGTTTTTCAGTTATGACTGACGCCCAATCTTTTTCAGTTATGACTGACGCCCAATCTTTTTCAGTTATGACTGACGCCCATACTGACGCCCAATGTTTTTCAGTTATGACTGACACCCAATCTTTTTCAGTTATGACTGACGCCCATACTGACGCCCAATCTTTTTCAGTTATGACTGACGCCCAATCTTTTTCAGTTATGACTGACGCCCAATCTTTCTCAGTTATGACTGACGCCCAATCTTTCTCAGTTATGACTGACGCCCAATCTTTCTCAGTTATGACTGACCCCCAATCTTTCTCAGTTATGACTGACGCCCATACTGACGCCCAATCTTTTTCAGTTATGACTGACGCCCAATCTTTCTCAGTTATGACTGACGCCCAATCTTTCTCAGTTATGACTGATGCCCAATCTTTTTCAGTTATGACTGACGCCCAGTCTTTTTCAGTTATGACTGACGCCCAATGTTTTTCAGTTATGACTGACGCCCATACTGACGCGCAATCTTTTTCAGTTATGACTGACGCCCATACTGATGCCCAATGTTTTTCAGTTATGACTGACGCCCAATCTTTCTCAGTTATGACTGACGCCCATACTGACGCCCAATGTTTTTCAGTTATGACTGACGCCCAATCTTTCTCAGTTATGACTGACCCCCAATCTTTCTCAGTTATGACTGACGCCCAATCTTTCTCAGTTATGACTGACGCCCATACTGACGCCCAATGTTTTTCAGTTATGACTGACGCCCAATCTTTCTCAGTTATGACTGACGCCCATACTGACGCCCAATGTTTTTCAGTTATGACTGACGCCCAATCTTTCTCAGTTATGACTGACGCCCATACTGACGCCCAATGTTTTTCAGTTATGACTGACGCCCAATCTTTTTCAGTTATGACTGACGCCCATACTGACGCCCAATGTTTTTCAGTTATGACTGACGCCCAATCTTTTTCAGTTATGACTGACGCCCATACTGACGCCCAATCTTTTTCAGTTATGACTGACGCCCAATCTTTTTCAGTTATGACTGACGCCCAATCTTTTCAGTTATGACTGACGCCCAATCTTTTTCAGTTATGACTGACGCCCAATCTTTCTCAGTTATGACTGACGCCCAATCTTTCTCAGTTATGACTGACGCCCAATCTTTCTCAGTTATGACTGATGCCCAATCTTTTTCAGTTATGACTGACGCCCAATCTTTTTCAGTTATGACTGACGCCCAATCTTCGTCCAATCTTTCTCAGTTATGACTGACGCCCAATCTTTTTCAGTTATGACTGACGCCCAATCTTTTTCAGTTATGACTGACGCCCAATGTTTTTCAGTTATGACTGACGCCCAATCTTTTTCAGTTATGACTGACGCCCATACTGACGCCCAATGTTTTTCAGTTATGACTGACGCCCATACTGACGCCCAATCTTTTTCAGTTATGACTGACGCCCAATCTTTCTCAGTTATGACTGACGCCCAATCTTTCTCAGTTATGACTGACGCCCAATCTTTCTCAGTTATGACTGACGCCCAATCTTTCTCAGTTATGACTGACGCCCAATCTTTCTCAGTTATGACTGACGCCCAATCTTTCTCAGTTATGACTGACGCCCATACTGACGCCCAATGTTTCTCAGTTATGACTGACGCCCAATGTTTTTCAGTTATGACTGACGCCCAATCTTTTTCAGTTATGACTGACGCCCATACTGATGCCCAATGTTTTTCAGTTATGACTGACGCCCAATCTTTTTCAGTTATGACTGACGCCCATACTGATGCCCAATGTTTTTCAGTTATGACTGACGCCCAATCTTTCTCAGTTATGACTGACGCCCAATCTTTTTCAGTTATGACTGACGCCCATACTGACGCCCAATGTTTTTCAGTTATGACTGACGCCCAATCTTTTTCAGTTATGACTGACGCCCAATCTTTTTCAGTTATGACTGACGCCCATACTGACGCCCAATGTTTTTCAGTTATGACTGACACCCAATCTTTTTCAGTTATGACTGACGCCCATACTGACGCCCAATCTTTTTCAGTTATGACTGACGCCCAATCTTTCTCAGTTATGACTGACGCCCAATCTTTCTCAGTTATGACTGATGCCCAATCTTTTTCAGTTATGACTGACGCCCAGTCTTTTTCAGTTATGACTGACGCCCAATGTTTTTCAGTTATGACTGACGCCCATACTGACGCCCAATCTTTTTCAGTTATGACTGACGCCCAATCTTTCTCAGTTATGACTGACGCCCAATCTTTCTCAGTTATGACTGACGCCCAATCTTTCTCAGTTATGACTGACGCCCAATCTTTCTCAGTTATGACTGACGCCCAATCTTTCTCAGTTATGACTGACGCCCAATCTTTCTCAGTTATGACTGACGCCCATACTGACACCCAATGTTTCTCAGTTATGACTGACGCCCAATGTTTTTCAGTTATGACTGACGCCCAATCTTTTTCAGTTATGACTGACGCCCATACTGATGCCCAATGTTTTTCAGTTATGACTGACGCCCAATCTTTTTCAGTTATGACTGACGCCCATACTGATGTCCAATGTTTTTCAGTTATGACTGACGCCCAATCTTTCTCAGTTATGACTGACACCCAATCTTTTTCAGTTATGACTGACGCCCATACTGACGCCCAATCTTTTTCAGTTATGACTGACGCCCAATCTTTTTCAGTTATGACTGACGCCCATACTGACGCCCAATGTTTTTCAGTTATGACTGACGCCCAATCTTTTTCAGTTATGACTGACGCCCAATCTTTTTCAGTTATGACTGACGCCCATACTGACGCCCAATGTTTTTCAGTTATGACTGACGCCCAATCTTTTTCAGTTATGACTGACGCCCAATCTTTTTCAGTTATGACTGACGCCCATACTGACGCCCAATGTTTTTCAGTTATGACTGACGCCCAATCTTTTTCAGTTATGACTGACGCCCATACTGACGCCCAATCTTTTTCAGTTATGACTGACGCCCAATCTTTCTCAGTTATGACTGACGCCCAATCTTTCTCAGTTATGACTGATGCCCAATCTTTTTCAGTTATGACTGACGCCCAATGTTTTTCAGTTATGACTGACGCCCAATCTTTTTCAGTTATGACTGACGCCCAATCTTTTTCAGTTATGACTGACGCCCATACTGACGCCCAATGTTTTTCAGTTATGACTGACGCCCATACTGACGCCCAATCTTTCTCAGTTATGACTGATGCCCAATCTTTTTCAGTTATGACTGACGCCCAATGTTTTTCAGTTATGACTGACGCCCAATCTTTTTCAGTTATGACTGACGCCCAATCTTTTTCAGTTATGACTGACGCCCAATCTTTTTCAGTTATGACTGACGCCCATACTGACGCCCAATGTTTTTCAGTTATGACTGACGCCCATACTGACGCCCAATCTTTTTCAGTTATGACTGACGCCCAATCTTTTTCAGTTATGACTGACGCCCAATCTTTTTCAGTTATGACTGACGCCCATACTGACGCCCAATCTTTTTCAGTTATGACTGACGCCCAATCTTTTTCAGTTATGACTGACGCCCAATCTTTCTCAGTTATGACTGACGCCCAATCTTTCTCAGTTATGACTGACGCCCAATCTTTCTCAGTTATGACTGACGCCCAATCTTTCTCAGTTATGACTGACGCCCAATCTTTCTCAGTTATGACTGACGGCCATACTGACGCCCAATGTTTCTCAGTTATGACTGACGCCCAATGTTTTTCAGTTATGACTGACGCCCAATCTTTTTCAGTTATGACTGACGCCCAATCTTTCTCAGTTATGACTGACGCCCAATCTTTCTCAGTTATGACTGACGCCCAATCTTTCTCAGTTATGACTGACGCCCATACTGACGCCCAATCTTTCTCAGTTATGACTGACGCCCAATGTTTTTCAGTTATGACTGACGCCCAATCTTTTTCAGTTATGACTGACGCCCATACTGATGCCCAATGTTTTTCAGTTATGACTGACGCCCAATCTTTTTCAGTTATGACTGACGCCCATACTGATGTCCAATGTTTTTCAGTTATGACTGACGCCCAATCTTTCTCAGTTATGACTGACACCCAATCTTTTTCAGTTATGACTGACGCCCATACTGACGCCCAATCTTTTTCAGTTATGACTGACGCCCAATCTTTTTCAGTTATGACTGACGCCCATACTGACGCCCAATGTTTTTCAGTTATGACTGACGCCCAATCTTTTTCAGTTATGACTGACGCCCAATCTTTTTCAGTTATGACTGACGCCCATACTGACGCCCAATGTTTTTCAGTTATGACTGACGCCCAATGTTTTTCAGTTATGACTGACGCCCAATCTTTTTCAGTTATGACTGACGCCCATACTGACGCCCAATGTTTTTCAGTTATGACTGACGCCCAATCTTTTTCAGTTATGACTGACGCCCATACTGACGCCCAATCTTTTTCAGTTATGACTGACGCCCAATCTTTCTCAGTTATGACTGACGCCCAATCTTTCTCAGTTATGACTGATGCCCAATCTTTTTCAGTTATGACTGACGCCCAATGTTTTTCAGTTATGACTGACGCCCAATCTTTTTCAGTTATGACTGACGCCCAATCTTTTTCAGTTATGACTGACGCCCATACTGACGCCCAATGTTTTTCAGTTATGACTGACGCCCAATCTTTTTCAGTTATGACTGACGCCCATACTGACGCCCAATCTTTTTCAGTTATGACTGACGCCCAATCTTTCTCAGTTATGACTGACGCCCAATCTTTCTCAGTTATGACTGATGCCCAATCTTTTTCAGTTATGACTGACGCCCAATCTTTTTCAGTTATGACTGACGCCCAATGTTTTTCAGTTATGACTGACGCCCAATCTTTTTCAGTTATGACTGACGCCCAATCTTTTTCAGTTATGACTGACGCCCATACTGACGCCCAATGTTTTTCAGTTATGACTGACGCCCATACTGACGCCCAATCTTTTTCAGTTATGACTGACGCCCAATCTTTTTCAGTTATGACTGACGCCCAATCTTTTTCAGTTATGACTGACGCCCATACTGACGCCCAATGTTTTTCAGTTATGACTGACGCCCATACTGACGCCCAATCTTTTTCAGTTATGACTGACGCCCAATCTTTTTCAGTTATGACTGACGCCCAATCTTTTTCAGTTATGACTGACGCCCATACTGATGCCCAATCTTTTTCAGTTATGACTGACGCCCAATCTTTTTCAGTTATGACTGACGCCCAATCTTTTTCAGTTATGACTGACGCCCATACTGACGCCCAATCTTTTTCAGTTATGACTGACGCCCAATCTTTTTCAGTTATGACTGACGCCCATACTGACGCCCAATCTTTTTCAGTTATGACTGACGCCCAATCTTTCTCAGTTATGACTGACGCCCCAATGTTTTTCAGTTATGACTGACGCCCAATCTTTTTCAGTTATGACTGACGCCCATACTGACGCCCAATCTTTTTCAGTTATGACTGACGCCCAATCTTTCTCAGTTATGACTGACGCCCATACTGACGCCCAATGTTTCTCAGTTATGACTGACGCCCAATCTTTTTCAGTTATGACTGACGCCCAATCTTTTTCAGTTATGACTGACGCCCAATCTTTTTCAGTTATGACTGACGCCCATACTGACGCCCAATCTTTCTCAGTTATGACTGACGCCCAATCTTTTTCAGTTATGACTGACGCCCATACTGACGCCCAATCTTTTTCAGTTATGGCTGACGCCCAATCTTTCTCAGTTATGACTGACGCCCATACTGACGCCCAATCTTTTTCAGTTATGACTGACGCCCAATCTTTTTCAGTTATGACTGACGCCCAATCTTTTTCAGTTATGACTGACGCCCAATCTTTTTCAGTTATGACTGACGCCCATACTGACGCCCAATCTTTCTCAGTTATGACTGACGCCCAATCTTTCTCAGTTATGACTGACGCCCAATCTTTCTCAGTTATGACTGACGCCCAATCTTTCTCAGTTATGACTGACGCCCAATCTTTTTCAGTTATGACTGACGCCCATACTGACGCCCATTCTTTTTCAGTTATGACTGACGCCCATTCTTTTTCAGTTATGACTGACGCCCAATCTTTTTCAGTTATGACTGACGCCCAATCTTTTTCAGTTATGACTGACGCCCAATGTTTTTCAGTTATGACTGACGCCCAATCTTTTTCAGTTATGACTGACGCCCATACTGACGCCCAATCTTTTTCAGTTATGACTGACGCCCAATCTTTTTCAGTTATGACTGACGCCCAATCTTTCTCAGTTATGACTGACGCCCAATCTTTCTCAGTTATGACTGACGCCCAATCTTTCTCAGTTATGACTGACGCCCAATCTTTCTCAGTTATGACTGACGCCCATACTGACGCCCAATGTTTCTCAGTTATGACTGACGCCCAATGTTTTTCAGTTATGACTGACGCCCAATCTTTTTCAGTTGTGACTGACGCCCATACTGATGCCCAATGTTTTTCAGTTATGACTGACGCCCAATCTTTTTCAGTTATGACTGACGCCCATACTGATGCCCAATGTTTTTCAGTTATGACTGACGCCCAATCTTTCTCAGTTATGACTGACGCCCATACTGACGCCCAATGTTTTTCAGTTATGACTGACGCCCAATCTTTCTCAGTTATGACTGACGCCCAATCTTTCTCAGTTATGACTGACGCCCAATCTTTCTCAGTTATGACTGACGCCCATACTGACGCCCAATGTTTTTCAGTTATGACTGACGCCCAATCTTTCTCAGTTATGACTGACGCCCATACTGACGCCCAATGTTTTTCAGTTATGACTGACGCCCAATCTTTCTCAGTTATGACTGACGCCCATACTGACGCCCAATGTTTTTCAGTTATGACTGACGCCCAATCTTTTTCAGTTATGACTGACGCCCATACTGACGCCCAATGTTTTTCAGTTATGACTGACGCCCAATCTTTCTCAGTTATGACTGACGCCCAATCTTTTTCAGTTATGACTGACGCCCAATCTTTTTCAGTTATGACTGACGCCCAATCTTTTTCAGTTATGACTGACGCCCAATCTTTTTCAGTTATGACTGACGCCCAATCTTTCTCAGTTATGACTGACGCCCAATCTTTCTCAGTTATGACTGACGCCCAATCTTTCTCAGTTATGACTGCCGCCCATACTGACGCCCAATGTTTTTCAGTTATGACTGACGCCCAATCTTTTTCAGTTATGACTGACGCCCATACTGACGCCCAATGTTTTTCAGTTATGACTGACGCCCAATCTTTTTCAGTTATGACTGACGCCCATACTGACGCCCAATCTTTTTCAGTTATGACTGACGCCCAATCTTTTTCAGTTATGACTGACGCCCAATCTTTCTCAGTTATGACTGACGCCCAATCTTTCTCAGTTATGACTGACGCCCAATCTTTCTCAGTTATGACTGACGTCCAATCTTTCTCAGTTATGACTGATGCCCAATCTTTTTCAGTTATGACTGACGCCCAATCTTTTTCAGTTATGACTGACGCCCAATCTTCGTCCAATCTTTCTCAGTTATGACTGACGCCCAATCTTTTTCAGTTATGACTGACGCCCAATGTTTTTTAGTTATGACTGACGCCCAATCTTTTTCAGTTATGACTGACGCCCATACTGACGCCCAATGTTTTTCAGTTATGACTGACGCCCATACTGACGCCCAATCTTTTTCAGTTATGACTGACGCCCAATATTTTTCAGTTATGACTGACGCCCAATCTTTCTCAGTTATGACTGACGCCCAATCTTTCTCAGTTATGACTGACGCCCAATCTTTCTCAGTTATGACTGACGCCCAATCTTTCTCAGTTATGACTGACGCCCAATCTTTCTCAGTTATGACTGACGCCCAATCTTTCTCAGTTATGACTGACGCCCAATGTTTCTCAGTTATGACTGACGCCCAATGTTTCTCAGTTATGACTGACGCCCAATGTTTTTCAGTTATGACTGACGCCCAATCTTTTTCAGTTATGACTGACGCCCATACTGATGCCCAATGTTTTTCAGTTATGACTGACGCCCAATCTTTTTCAGTTATGACCGACGCCCAATCTTTTTCAGTTATGACTGACGCCCAATCTTTCTCAGTTATGACTGACGCCCAATCTTTCTCAGTTATGACTGACGCCCAATCTTTTTCAGTTATGACCGACGCCCAATCTTTTTCAGTTATGACTGACGCCCAATCTTTCTCAGTTATGACTGACGCCCAATCTTTCTCAGTTATGACTGACGCCCAATCTTTTTCAGTTATGACTGACGCCCAATCTTTCTCAGTTATGACTGACGCCCAATCTTTCTCAGTTATGACTGACGCCCAATCTTTCTCAGTTATGACTGATGCCCAATCTTTTTCAGTTATGACTGACGCCCAATCTTTTTCAGTTATGACTGACGCCCAATCTTCGTCCAATCTTTCTCAGTTATGACTGACGCCCAATCTTTTTCAGTTATGACTGACGCCCAATCTTTTTCAGTTATGACTGACGCCCAATGTTTTTCAGTTATGACTGACGCCCAATCTTTTTCAGTTATGACTGACGCCCATACTGACGCCCAATGTTTTTCAGTTATGACTGACGCCCATACTGACGCCCAATCTTTTTCAGTTATGACTGACGCCCAATCTTTCTCAGTTATGACTGACGCCCAATCTTTCTCAGTTATGACTGACGCCCAATCTTTCTCAGTTATGACTGACGCCCAATCTTTCTCAGTTATGACTGACGCCCAATCTTTCTCAGTTATGACTGACGCCCAATCTTTCTCAGTTATGACTGACGCCCATACTGACGCCCAATGTTTCTCAGTTATGACTGACGCCCAATGTTTTTCAGTTATGACTGACGCCCAATCTTTTTCAGTTATGACTGACGCCCATACTGATGCCCAATGTTTTTCAGTTATGACTGACGCCCAATCTTTTTCAGTTATGACTGACGCCCATACTGATGCCCAATGTTTTTCAGTTATGACTGACGCCCAATCTTTCTCAGTTATGACTGACGCCCAATCTTTTTCAGTTATGACTGACGCCCATACTGACGCCCAATGTTTTTCAGTTATGACTGACGCCCAATCTTTTTCAGTTATGACTGACGCCCAATCTTTTTCAGTTATGACTGACGCCCATACTGACGCCCAATGTTTTTCAGTTATGACTGACACCCAATCTTTTTCAGTTATGACTGACGCCCATACTGACGCCCAATCTTTTTCAGTTATGACTGACGCCCAATCTTTCTCAGTTATGACTGACGCCCAATCTTTCTCAGTTATGACTGATGCCCAATCTTTTTCAGTTATGACTGACGCCCAGTCTTTTTCAGTTATGACTGACGCCCAATGTTTTTCAGTTATGACTGACGCCCATACTGACGCCCAATCTTTTTCAGTTATGACTGACGCCCAATCTTTCTCAGTTATGACTGACGCCCAATCTTTCTCAGTTATGACTGACGCCCAATCTTTCTCAGTTATGACTGACGCCCAATCTTTCTCAGTTATGACTGACGCCCAATCTTTCTCAGTTATGACTGACGCCCAATCTTTCTCAGTTATGACTGACGCCCATACTGACACCCAATGTTTCTCAGTTATGACTGACGCCCAATGTTTTTCAGTTATGACTGACGCCCAATCTTTTTCAGTTATGACTGACGCCCATACTGATGCCCAATGTTTTTCAGTTATGACTGACGCCCAATCTTTTTCAGTTATGACTGACGCCCATACTGATGTCCAATGTTTTTCAGTTATGACTGACGCCCAATCTTTCTCAGTTATGACTGACACCCAATCTTTTTCAGTTATGACTGACGCCCATACTGACGCCCAATCTTTTTCAGTTATGACTGACGCCCAATCTTTTTCAGTTATGACTGACGCCCATACTGACGCCCAATGTTTTTCAGTTATGACTGACGCCCAATCTTTTTCAGTTATGACTGACGCCCAATCT
The DNA here is from genome assembly GCA_963921515.1 of Calotriton arnoldi. Lineage (NCBI taxonomy): Eukaryota > Metazoa > Chordata > Amphibia > Caudata > Salamandridae > Calotriton > Calotriton arnoldi. The sequence continues at coordinate 338,356 of CAWUFW010005931.1, read as the reverse complement.
TTTTCAGTTATGACTGACGCCCATACTGACGCCCAATGTTTTTCAGTTATGACTGACGCCCAATCTTTTTCAGTTATGACTGACGCCCAATCTTTTTCAGTTATGACTGACGCCCATACTGACGCCCAATGTTTTTCAGTTATGACTGACGCCCAATCTTTTTCAGTTATGACTGACGCCCATACTGACGCCCAATCTTTTTCAGTTATGACTGACGCCCAATCTTTCTCAGTTATGACTGACGCCCAATCTTTCTCAGTTATGACTGATGCCCAATCTTTTTCAGTTATGACTGACGCCCAATGTTTTTCAGTTATGACTGACGCCCAATCTTTTTCAGTTATGACTGACGCCCAATCTTTTTCAGTTATGACTGACGCCCATACTGACGCCCAATGTTTTTCAGTTATGACTGACGCCCATACTGACGCCCAATCTTTCTCAGTTATGACTGATGCCCAATCTTTTTCAGTTATGACTGACGCCCAATGTTTTTCAGTTATGACTGACGCCCAATGTTTTTCAGTTATGACTGACGCCCAATCTTTTTCAGTTATGACTGACGCCCAATCTTTTTCAGTTATGACTGACGCCCAATCTTTTTCAGTTATGACTGACGCCCATACTGACGCCCAATGTTTTTCAGTTATGACTGACGCCCATACTGACGCCCAATCTTTTTCAGTTATGACTGACGCCCAATCTTTTTCAGTTATGACTGACGCCCAATCTTTTTCAGTTATGACTGACGCCCATACTGACGCCCAATCTTTTTCAGTTATGACTGACGCCCAATCTTTTTCAGTTATGACTGACGCCCAATCTTTCTCAGTTATGACTGACGCCCAATCTTTCTCAGTTATGACTGACGCCCAATCTTTCTCAGTTATGACTGACGCCCAATCTTTCTCAGTTATGACTGACGCCCAATCTTTCTCAGTTATGACTGACGGCCATACTGACGCCCAATGTTTCTCAGTTATGACTGACGCCCAATGTTTTTCAGTTATGACTGACGCCCAATCTTTTTCAGTTATGACTGACGCCCAATCTTTCTCAGTTATGACTGACGCCCAATCTTTCTCAGTTATGACTGACGCCCAATCTTTCTCAGTTATGACTGACGCCCATACTGACGCCCAATCTTTCTCAGTTATGACTGACGCCCAATGTTTTTCAGTTATGACTGACGCCCAATCTTTTTCAGTTATGACTGACGCCCATACTGATGCCCAATCTTTTTCAGTTATGACTGACGCCCAATCTTTTTCAGTTATGACTGACGCCCATACTGATGTCCAATGTTTTTCAGTTATGACTGACGCCCAATCTTTCTCAGTTATGACTGACACCCAATCTTTTTCAGTTATGACTGACGCCCATACTGACGCCCAATCTTTTTCAGTTATGACTGACGCCCAATCTTTTTCAGTTATGACTGACGCCCATACTGACGCCCAATGTTTTTCAGTTATGACTGACGCCCAATCTTTTTCAGTTATGACTGACGCCCAATCTTTTTCAGTTATGACTGACGCCCATACTGACGCCCAATGTTTTTCAGTTATGACTGACGCCCAATCTTTTTCAGTTATGACTGACGCCCAATCTTTTTCAGTTATGACTGACGCCCATACTGACGCCCAATGTTTTTCAGTTATGACTGACGCCCAATCTTTTTCAGTTATGACTGACGCCCATACTGACGCCCAATCTTTTTCAGTTATGACTGACGCCCAATCTTTCTCAGTTATGACTGACGCCCAATCTTTCTCAGTTATGACTGATGCCCAATCTTTTTCAGTTATGACTGACGCCCAATGTTTTTCAGTTATGACTGACGCCCAATCTTTTTCAGTTATGACTGACGCCCAATCTTTTTCAGTTATGACTGACGCCCATACTGACGCCCAATGTTTTTCAGTTATGACTGACGCCCAATCTTTTTCAGTTATGACTGACGCCCATACTGACGCCCAATCTTTTTCAGTTATGACTGACGCCCAATCTTTCTCAGTTATGACTGACGCCCAATCTTTCTCAGTTATGACTGATGCCCAATCTTTTTCAGTTATGACTGACGCCCAATCTTTTTCAGTTATGACTGACGCCCAATGTTTTTCAGTTATGACTGACGCCCAATCTTTTTCAGTTATGACTGACGCCCAATCTTTTTCAGTTATGACTGACGCCCATACTGACGCCCAATGTTTTTCAGTTATGACTGACGCCCATACTGACGCCCAATCTTTTTCAGTTATGACTGACGCCCAATCTTTTTCAGTTATGACTGACGCCCAATCTTTTTCAGTTATGACTGACGCCCATACTGACGCCCAATGTTTTTCAGTTATGACTGACGCCCATACTGACGCCCAATCTTTTTCAGTTATGACTGACGCCCAATCTTTTTCAGTTATGACTGACGCCCAATCTTTTTCAGTTATGACTGACGCCCATACTGATGCCCAATCTTTTTCAGTTATGACTGACGCCCAATCTTTTTCAGTTATGACTGACGCCCAATCTTTTTCAGTTATGACTGACGCCCATACTGACGCCCAATCTTTTTCAGTTATGACTGACGCCCAATCTTTTTCAGTTATGACTGACGCCCATACTGACGCCCAATCTTTTTCAGTTATGACTGACGCCCAATCTTTCTCAGTTATGACTGACGCCCCAATGTTTTTCAGTTATGACTGACGCCCAATCTTTTTCAGTTATGACTGACGCCCATACTGACGCCCAATCTTTTTCAGTTATGACTGACGCCCAATCTTTCTCAGTTATGACTGACGCCCATACTGACGCCCAATGTTTCTCAGTTATGACTGACGCCCAATCTTTTTCAGTTATGACTGACGCCCAATCTTTTTCAGTTATGACTGACGCCCAATCTTTTTCAGTTATGACTGACGCCCATACTGACGCCCAATCTTTCTCAGTTATGACTGACGCCCAATCTTTTTCAGTTATGACTGACGCCCATACTGACGCCCAATCTTTTTCAGTTATGGCTGACGCCCAATCTTTCTCAGTTATGACTGACGCCCATACTGACGCCCAATCTTTTTCAGTTATGACTGACGCCCAATCTTTTTCAGTTATGACTGACGCCCAATCTTTTTCAGTTATGACTGACGCCCAATCTTTTTCAGTTATGACTGACGCCCATACTGACGCCCAATCTTTCTCAGTTATGACTGACGCCCAATCTTTCTCAGTTATGACTGACGCCCATACTGACGCCCAATCTTTTTCAGTTATGACTGACGCCCAATCTTTCTCAGTTATGACTGACGCCCAATCTTTCTCAGTTATGACTGACGCCCAATCTTTCTCAGTTATGACTGACGCCCAATCTTTCTCAGTTATGACTGACGCCCAATCTTTTTCAGTTATGACTGACGCCCATACTGACGCCCATTCTTTTTCAGTTATGACTGACGCCCATTCTTTTTCAGTTATGACTGACGCCCAATCTTTCTCAGTTATGACTGACGCCCAATCTTTTTCAGTTATGACTGACGCCCAATCTTTTTCAGTTATGACTGACGCCCAATGTTTTTCAGTTATGACTGACGCCCAATCTTTTTCAGTTATGACTGACGCCCATACTGACGCCCAATGTTTTTCAGTTATGACTGACGCCCATACTGACGCCCAATCTTTTTCAGTTATGACTGACGCCCAATCTTTTTCAGTTATGACTGACGCCCAATCTTTCTCAGTTATGACTGACGCCCAATCTTTCTCAGTTATGACTGACGCCCAATCTTTCTCAGTTATGACTGACGCCCAATCTTTCTCAGTTATGACTGACGCCCATACTGACGCCCAATGTTTCTCAGTTATGACTGACGCCCAATGTTTTTCAGTTATGACTGACGCCCAATCTTTTTCAGTTGTGACTGACGCCCATACTGATGCCCAATGTTTTTCAGTTATGACTGACGCCCAATCTTTTTCAGTTATGACTGACGCCCAATCTTTTTCAGTTATGACTGACGCCCATACTGACGCCCAATGTTTTTCAGTTATGACTGACGCCCATACTGACGCCCAATCTTTTTCAGTTATGACTGACGCCCAATCTTTTTCAGTTATGACTGACGCCCAATCTTTTTCAGTTATGACTGACGCCCATACTGATGCCCAATCTTTTTCAGTTATGACTGACGCCCAATCTTTTTCAGTTATGACTGACGCCCAATCTTTTTCAGTTATGACTGACGCCCATACTGACGCCCAATCTTTTTCAGTTATGACTGACGCCCAATCTTTTTCAGTTATGACTGACGCCCATACTGACGCCCAATCTTTTTCAGTTATGACTGACGCCCAATCTTTCTCAGTTATGACTGACGCCTCAATGTTTTTCAGTTATGACTGACGCCCAATCTTTTTCAGTTATGACTGACGCCCATACTGACGCCCAATCTTTTTCAGTTATGACTGACGCCCAATCTTTCTCAGTTATGACTGACGCCCATACTGACGCCCAATGTTTCTCAGTTATGACTGACGCCCAATCTTTTTCAGTTATGACTGACGCCCAATCTTTTTCAGTTATGACTGACGCCCAATCTTTTTCAGTTATGACTGACGCCCATACTGACGCCCAATCTTTCTCAGTTATGACTGACGCCCAATCTTTTTCAGTTATGACTGACGCCCATACTGACGCCCAATCTTTTTCAGTTATGGCTGACGCCCAATCTTTCTCAGTTATGACTGACGCCCATACTGACGCCCAATCTTTTTCAGTTATGACTGACGCCCAATCTTTTTCAGTTATGACTGACGCCCAATCTTTTTCAGTTATGACTGACGCCCAATCTTTTTCAGTTATGACTGACGCCCATACTGACGCCCAATCTTTCTCAGTTATGACTGACGCCCAATCTTTCTCAGTTATGACTGACGCCCAATCTTTCTCAGTTATGACTGACGCCCAATCTTTCTCAGTTATGACTGACGCCCAATCTTTTTCAGTTATGACTGACGCCCATACTGACGCCCATTCTTTTTCAGTTATGACTGACGCCCATTCTTTTTCAGTTATGACTGACGCCCAATCTTTTTCAGTTATGACTGACGCCCAATCTTTTTCAGTTATGACTGACGCCCAATGTTTTTCAGTTATGACTGACGCCCAATCTTTTTCAGTTATGACTGACGCCCATACTGACGCCCAATCTTTTTCAGTTATGACTGACGCCCAATCTTTTTCAGTTATGACTGACGCCCAATCTTTCTCAGTTATGACTGACGCCCAATCTTTCTCAGTTATGACTGACGCCCAATCTTTCTCAGTTATGACTGACGCCCAATCTTTCTCAGTTATGACTGACGCCCATACTGACGCCCAATGTTTCTCAGTTATGACTGACGCCCAATGTTTTTCAGTTATGACTGACGCCCAATCTTTTTCAGTTGTGACTGACGCCCATACTGATGCCCAATGTTTTTCAGTTATGACTGACGCCCAATCTTTTTCAGTTATGACTGACGCCCATACTGATGCCCAATGTTTTTCAGTTATGACTGACGCCCAATCTTTCTCAGTTATGACTGACGCCCATACTGACGCCCAATGTTTTTCAGTTATGACTGACGCCCAATCTTTCTCAGTTATGACTGACGCCCAATCTTTCTCAGTTATGACTGACGCCCAATCTTTCTCAGTTATGACTGACGCCCATACTGACGCCCAATGTTTTTCAGTTATGACTGACGCCCAATCTTTCTCAGTTATGACTGACGCCCATACTGACGCCCAATGTTTTTCAGTTATGACTGACGCCCAATCTTTCTCAGTTATGACTGACGCCCATACTGACGCCCAATGTTTTTCAGTTATGACTGACGCCCAATCTTTTTCAGTTATGACTGACGCCCATACTGACGCCCAATGTTTTTCAGTTATGACTGACGCCCAATCTTTCTCAGTTATGACTGACGCCCAATCTTTTTCAGTTATGACTGACGCCCAATCTTTTTCAGTTATGACTGACGCCCAATCTTTTTCAGTTATGACTGACGCCCAATCTTTTTCAGTTATGACTGACGCCCAATCTTTCTCAGTTATGACTGACGCCCAATCTTTCTCAGTTATGACTGACGCCCAATCTTTCTCAGTTATGACTGCCGCCCATACTGACGCCCAATGTTTTTCAGTTATGACTGACGCCCAATCTTTTTCAGTTATGACTGACGCCCATACTGACGCCCAATGTTTTTCAGTTATGACTGACGCCCAATCTTTTTCAGTTATGACTGACGCCCATACTGACGCCCAATCTTTTTCAGTTATGACTGACGCCCAATCTTTTTCAGTTATGACTGACGCCCAATCTTTCTCAGTTATGACTGACGCCCAATCTTTCTCAGTTATGACTGACGCCCAATCTTTCTCAGTTATGACTGACGCCCAATCTTTCTCAGTTATGACTGATGCCCAATCTTTTTCAGTTATGACTGACGCCCAATCTTTTTCAGTTATGACTGACGCCCAATCTTCGTCCAATCTTTCTCAGTTATGACTGACGCCCAATCTTTTTCAGTTATGACTGACGCCCAATGTTTTTTAGTTATGACTGACGCCCAATCTTTTTCAGTTATGACTGACGCCCATACTGACGCCCAATGTTTTTCAGTTATGACTGACGCCCATACTGACGCCCAATCTTTTTCAGTTATGACTGACGCCCAATATTTTTCAGTTATGACTGACGCCCAATCTTTCTCAGTTATGACTGACGCCCAATCTTTCTCAGTTATGACTGACGCCCAATCTTTCTCAGTTATGACTGACGCCCAATCTTTCTCAGTTATGACTGACGCCCAATCTTTCTCAGTTATGACTGACGCCCAATCTTTCTCAGTTATGACTGACGCCCAATGTTTCTCAGTTATGACTGACGCCCAATGTTTCTCAGTTATGACTGACGCCCAATGTTTTTCAGTTATGACTGACGCCCAATCTTTTTCAGTTATGACTGACGCCCATACTGATGCCCAATGTTTTTCAGTTATGACTGACGCCCAATCTTTTTCAGTTATGACCGACGCCCAATCTTTTTCAGTTATGACTGACGCCCAATCTTTCTCAGTTATGACTGACGCCCAATCTTTCTCAGTTATGACTGACGCCCAATCTTTTTCAGTTATGACCGACGCCCAATCTTTTTCAGTTATGACTGACGCCCAATCTTTCTCAGTTATGACTGACGCCCAATCTTTCTCAGTTATGACTGACGCCCAATCTTTTTCAGTTATGACTGACGCCCAATCTTTCTCAGTTATGACTGACGCCCAATCTTTCTCAGTTATGACTGACGCCCAATCTTTCTCAGTTATGACTGATGCCCAATCTTTTTCAGTTATGACTGACGCCCAATCTTTTTCAGTTATGACTGACGCCCAATCTTCGTCCAATCTTTCTCAGTTATGACTGACGCCCAATCTTTTTCAGTTATGACTGACGCCCAATCTTTTTCAGTTATGACTGACGCCCAATGTTTTTCAGTTATGACTGACGCCCAATCTTTTTCAGTTATGACTGACGCCCATACTGACGCCCAATGTTTTTCAGTTATGACTGACGCCCATACTGACGCCCAATCTTTTTCAGTTATGACTGACGCCCAATCTTTCTCAGTTATGACTGACGCCCAATCTTTCTCAGTTATGACTGACGCCCAATCTTTCTCAGTTATGACTGACGCCCAATCTTTCTCAGTTATGACTGACGCCCAATCTTTCTCAGTTATGACTGACGCCCAATCTTTCTCAGTTATGACTGACGCCCATACTGACGCCCAATGTTTCTCAGTTATGACTGACGCCCAATGTTTTTCAGTTATGACTGACGCCCAATCTTTTTCAGTTATGACTGACGCCCATACTGATGCCCAATGTTTTTCAGTTATGACTGACGCTCAATCTTTTTCAGTTATGACTGACGCCCATACTGATGCCCAATGTTTTTCAGTTATGACTGACGCCCAATCTTTCTCAGTTATGACTGACGCCCAATCTTTTTCAGTTATGACTGACGCCCATACTGACGCCCAATGTTTTTCAGTTATGACTGACGCCCAATCTTTTTCAGTTATGACTGACGCCCAATCTTTTTCAGTTATGACTGACGCCCATACTGACGCCCAATGTTTTTCAGTTATGACTGACACCCAATCTTTTTCAGTTATGACTGACGCCCATACTGACGCCCAATCTTTTTCAGTTATGACTGACGCCCAATCTTTCTCAGTTATGACTGACGCCCAATCTTTCTCAGTTATGACTGATGCCCAATCTTTTTCAGTTATGACTGACGCCCAGTCTTTTTCAGTTATGACTGACGCCCAATGTTTTTCAGTTATGACTGACGCCCATACTGACGCCCAATCTTTTTCAGTTATGACTGACGCCCAATCTTTCTCAGTTATGACTGACGCCCAATCTTTCTCAGTTATGACTGACGCCCAATCTTTCTCAGTTATGACTGACGCCCAATCTTTCTCAGTTATGACTGACGCCCAATCTTTCTCAGTTATGACTGACGCCCAATCTTTCTCAGTTATGACTGACGCCCATACTGACACCCAATGTTTCTCAGTTATGACTGACGCCCAATGTTTTTCAGTTATGACTGACGCCCAATCTTTTTCAGTTATGACTGACGCCCATACTGATGCCCAATGTTTTTCAGTTATGACTGACGCCCAATCTTTTTCAGTTATGACTGACGCCCATACTGATGTCCAATGTTTTTCAGTTATGACTGACGCCCAATCTTTCTCAGTTATGACTGACACCCAATCTTTTTCAGTTATGACTGACGCCCATACTGACGCCCAATCTTTTTCAGTTATGACTGACGCCCAATCTTTTTCAGTTATGACTGACGCCCATACTGACGCCCAATGTTTTTCAGTTATGACTGACGCCCAATCTTTTTCAGTTATGACTGACGCCCAATCTTTTTCAGTTATGACTGACGCCCATACTGACGCCCAATGTTTTTCAGTTATGACTGACGCCCAATCTTTTTCAGTTATGACTGACGCCCAATCTTTTTCAGTTATGACTGACGCCCATACTGACGCCCAATGTTTTTCAGTTATGACTGACGCCCAATCTTTTTCAGTTATGACTGACGCCCATACTGACGCCCAATCTTTTTCAGTTATGACTGACGCCCAATCTTTCTCAGTTATGACTGACGCCCAATCTTTCTCAGTTATGACTGATGCCCAATCTTTTTCAGTTATGACTGACGCCCAATGTTTTTCAGTTATGACTGACGCCCAATCTTTTTCAGTTATGACTGACGCCCAATCTTTTTCAGTTATGACTGACGCCCATACTGACGCCCAATGTTTTTCAGTTATGACTGACGCCCATACTGACGCCCAATCTTTCTCAGTTATGACTGATGCCCAATCTTTTTCAGTTATGACTGACGCCCAATGTTTTTCAGTTATGACTGACGCCCAATGTTTTTCAGTTATGACTGACGCCCAATCTTTTTCAGTTATGACTGACGCCCAATCTTTTTCAGTTATGACTGACGCCCAATCTTTTTCAGTTATGACTGACGCCCATACTGACGCCCAATGTTTTTCAGTTATGACTGACGCCCATACTGACGCCCAATCTTTTTCAGTTATGACTGACGCCCAATCTTTTTCAGTTATGACTGACGCCCAATCTTTTTCAGTTATGACTGACGCCCATACTGACGCCCAATCTTTTTCAGTTATGACTGACGCCCAATCTTTTTCAGTTATGACTGACGCCCAATCTTTCTCAGTTATGACTGACGCCCAATCTTTCTCAGTTATGACTGACGCCCAATCTTTCTCAGTTATGACTGACGCCCAATCTTTCTCAGTTATGACTGACGCCCAATCTTTCTCAGTTATGACTGACGGCCATACTGACGCCCAATGTTTCTCAGTTATGACTGACGCCCAATGTTTTTCAGTTATGACTGACGCCCAATCTTTTTCAGTTATGACTGACGCCCAATCTTTCTCAGTTATGACTGACGCCCAATCTTTCTCAGTTATGACTGACGCCCAATCTTTCTCAGTTATGACTGACGCCCATACTGACGCCCAATCTTTCTCAGTTATGACTGACGCCCAATGTTTTTCAGTTATGACTGACGCCCAATCTTTTTCAGTTATGACTGACGCCCATACTGATGCCCAATCTTTTTCAGTTATGACTGACGCCCAATCTTTTTCAGTTATGACTGACGCCCATACTGATGTCCAATGTTTTTCAGTTATGACTGACGCCCAATCTTTCTCAGTTATGACTGACACCCAATCTTTTCAGTTATGACTGACGCCCATACTGACGCCCAATCTTTTTCAGTTATGACTGACGCCCAATCTTTTTCAGTTATGACTGACGCCCATACTGACGCCCAATGTTTTTCAGTTATGACTGACGCCCAATCTTTTTCAGTTATGACTGACGCCCAATCTTTTTCAGTTATGACTGACGCCCATACTGACGCCCAATGTTTTTCAGTTATGACTGACGCCCAATCTTTTTCAGTTATGACTGACGCCCAATCTTTTTCAGTTATGACTGACGCCCATACTGACGCCCAATGTTTTTCAGTTATGACTGACGCCCAATCTTTTTCAGTTATGACTGACGCCCATACTGACGCCCAATCTTTTTCAGTTATGACTGACGCCCAATCTTTCTCAGTTATGACTGACGCCCAATCTTTCTCAGTTATGACTGATGCCCAATCTTTTTCAGTTATGACTGACGCCCAATGTTTTTCAGTTATGACTGACGCCCAATCTTTTTCAGTTATGACTGACGCCCAATCTTTTTCAGTTATGACTGACGCCCATACTGACGCCCAATGTTTTTCAGTTATGACTGACGCCCAATCTTTTTCAGTTATGACTGACGCCCATACTGACGCCCAATCTTTTTCAGTTATGACTGACGCCCAATCTTTCTCAGTTATGACTGACGCCCAATCTTTCTCAGTTATGACTGATGCCCAATCTTTTTCAGTTATGACTGACGCCCAATCTTTTTCAGTTATGACTGACGCCCAATGTTTTTCAGTTATGACTGACGCCCAATCTTTTTCAGTTATGACTGACGCCCAATCTTTTTCAGTTATGACTGACGCCCATACTGACGCCCAATGTTTTTCAGTTATGACTGACGCCCATACTGACGCCCAATCTTTTTCAGTTATGACTGACGCCCAATCTTTTTCAGTTATGACTGACGCCCAATCTTTTTCAGTTATGACTGACGCCCATACTGACGCCCAATGTTTTTCAGTTATGACTGACGCCCATACTGACGCCCAATCTTTTTCAGTTATGACTGACGCCCAATCTTTTTCAGTTATGACTGACGCCCAATCTTTTTCAGTTATGACTGACGCCCATACTGATGCCCAATCTTTTTCAGTTATGACTGACGCCCAATCTTTTTCAGTTATGACTGACGCCCAATCTTTTTCAGTTATGACTGACGCCCATACTGACGCCCAATCTTTTTCAGTTATGACTGACGCCCAATCTTTTTCAGTTATGACTGACGCCCATACTGACGCCCAATCTTTTTCAGTTATGACTGACGCCCAATCTTTCTCAGTTATGACTGACGCCCCAATGTTTTTCAGTTATGACTGACGCCCAATCTTTTTCAGTTATGACTGACGCCCATACTGACGCCCAATCTTTTTCAGTTATGACTGACGCCCAATCTTTCTCAGTTATGACTGACGCCCATACTGACGCCCAATGTTTCTCAGTTATGACTGACGCCCAATCTTTTTCAGTTATGACTGACGCCCAATCTTTTTCAGTTATGACTGACGCCCAATCTTTTTCAGTTATGACTGACGCCCATACTGACGCCCAATCTTTCTCAGTTATGACTGACGCCCAATCTTTTTCAGTTATGACTGACGCCCATACTGACGCCCAATCTTTTTCAGTTATGGCTGACGCCCAATCTTTCTCAGTTATGACTGACGCCCATACTGACGCCCAATCTTTTTCAGTTATGACTGACGCCCAATCTTTTTCAGTTATGACTGACGCCCAATCTTTTTCAGTTATGACTGACGCCCAATCTTTTTCAGTTATGACTGACGCCCATACTGACGCCCAATCTTTCTCAGTTATGACTGACGCCCAATCTTTCTCAGTTATGACTGACGCCCATACTGACGCCCAATCTTTTTCAGTTATGACTGACGCCCAATCTTTCTCAGTTATGACTGACGCCCAATCTTTCTCAGTTATGACTGACGCCCAATCTTTCTCAGTTATGACTGACGCCCAATCTTTCTCAGTTATGACTGACGCCCAATCTTTTTCAGTTATGACTGACGCCCATACTGACGCCCATTCTTTTTCAGTTATGACTGACGCCCATTCTTTTTCAGTTATGACTGACGCCCAATCTTTCTCAGTTATGACTGACGCCCAATCTTTTTCAGTTATGACTGACGCCCAATCTTTTTCAGTTATGACTGACGCCCAATGTTTTTCAGTTATGACTGACGCCCAATCTTTTTCAGTTATGACTGACGCCCATACTGACGCCCAATGTTTTTCAGTTATGACTGACGCCCATACTGACGCCCAATCTTTTTCAGTTATGACTGACGCCCAATCTTTTTCAGTTATGACTGACGCCCAATCTTTCTCAGTTATGACTGACGCCCAATCTTTCTCAGTTATGACTGACGCCCAATCTTTCTCAGTTATGACTGACGCCCAATCTTTCTCAGTTATGACTGACGCCCATACTGACGCCCAATGTTTCTCAGTTATGACTGACGCCCAATGTTTTTCAGTTATGACTGACGCCCAATCTTTTTCAGTTGTGACTGACGCCCATACTGATGCCCAATGTTTTTCAGTTATGACTGACGCCCAATCTTTTTCAGTTATGACTGACGCCCATACTGATGCCCAATGTTTTTCAGTTATGACTGACGCCCAATCTTTCTCAGTTATGACTGACGCCCATACTGACGCCCAATGTTTTTCAGTTATGACTGACGCCCAATCTTTCTCAGTTATGACTGACGCCCAATCTTTCTCAGTTATGACTGACGCCCAATCTTTCTCAGTTATGACTGACGCCCATACTGACGCCCAATGTTTTTCAGTTATGACTGACGCCCAATCTTTCTCAGTTATGACTGACGCCCATACTGACGCCCAATGTTTTTCAGTTATGACTGACGCCCAATCTTTCTCAGTTATGACTGACGCCCATACTGACGCCCAATGTTTTTCAGTTATGACTGACGCCCAATCTTTTTCAGTTATGACTGACGCCCATACTGACGCCCAATGTTTTTCAGTTATGACTGACGCCCAATCTTTCTCAGTTATGACTGACGCCCAATCTTTTTCAGTTATGACTGACGCCCAATCTTTTTCAGTTATGACTGACGCCCAATCTTTTTCAGTTATGACTGACGCCCAATCTTTTTCAGTTATGACTGACGCCCAATCTTTTTCAGTTATGACTGACGCCCAATCTTTCTCAGTTATGACTGACGCCCAATCTTTCTCAGTTATGACTGACGCCCAATCTTTCTCAGTTATGACTGCCGCCCATACTGACGCCCAATGTTTTTCAGTTATGACTGACGCCCAATCTTTTTCAGTTATGACTGACGCCCATACTGACGCCCAATGTTTTTCAGTTATGACTGACGCCCAATCTTTTTCAGTTATGACTGACGCCCATACTGACGCCCAATCTTTTTCAGTTATGACTGACGCCCAATCTTTTTCAGTTATGACTGACGCCCAATCTTTCTCAGTTATGACTGACGCCCAATCTTTCTCAGTTATGACTGACGCCCAATCTTTCTCAGTTATGACTGACGCCCAATCTTTCTCAGTTATGACTGATGCCCAATCTTTTTCAGTTATGACTGACGCCCAATCTTTTTCAGTTATGACTGACGCCCAATCTTCGTCCAATCTTTCTCAGTTATGACTGACGCCCAATCTTTTTCAGTTATGACTGACGCCCAATGTTTTTCAGTTATGACTGACGCCCAATCTTTTTCAGTTATGACTGACGCCCATACTGACGCCCAATGTTTTTCAGTTATGACTGACGCCCATACTGACGCCCAATCTTTTTCAGTTATGACTGACGCCCAATATTTTTCAGTTATGACTGACGCCCAATCTTTCTCAGTTATGACTGACGCCCAATCTTTCTCAGTTATGACTGACGCCTCAATCTTTCTCAGTTATGACTGACGCCCAATCTTTCTCAGTTATGACTGACGCCCAATCTTTCTCAGTTATGACTGACGCCCAATCTTTCTCAGTTATGACTGACGCCCAATGTTTCTCAGTTATGACTGACGCCCAATGTTTCTCAGTTATGACTGACGCCCAATGTTTCTCAGTTATGACTGACGCCCAATGTTTTTCAGTTATGACTGACGCCCAATCTTTTTCAGTTATGACTGACGCCCATACTGATGCCCAATGTTTTTCAGTTATGACCGACGCCCAATCTTTCTCAGTTATGACTGACGCCCAATCTTTCTCAGTTATGACTGACGCCCAATCTTTTTCAGTTATGACCGACGCCCAATCTTTTTCAGTTATGACCGACGCCCAATCTTTCTCAGTTATGACTGACGCCCAATCTTTCTCAGTTATGACTGACGCCCAATCTTTCTCAGTTATGACTGACGCCCAATCTTTCTCAGTTATGACTGACGCCCAATGTTTCTCAGTTATGACTGACGCCCAATGTTTTTCAGTTATGACTGACGCCCAATCTTTTTCAGTTATGACTGACGCCCATAGTGATGCCCAATGTTTTTCAGTTATGACTGACGCCCAATCTTTTTCAGTTATGACCGACGCCCAATCTTTTTCAGTTATGACTGACGCCCAATCTTTTTCAGTTATGACTGACGCCCAATCTTTTTCAGTTATGACTGACGCCCAATCTTTCTCAGTTATGACTGACGCCCAATCTTTCTCAGTTATGACTGACGCCCAATCTTTCTCAGTTATGACTGACGCCCATACTGACGCCCAATGTTTTTCAGTTATGACTGACGCCCAATCTTTCTCAGTTATGACTGACGCCCATACTGACGCCCAATGTTTTTCAGTTATGACTGACGCCCAATCTTTTTCAGTTATGACTGACGCCCATACTGACGCCCAATGTTTTTCAGTTATGACTGACGCCCAATCTTTTTCAGTTATGACTGACGCCCATACTGACGCCCAATCTTTTTCAGTTATGACTGACGCCCAATCTTTTTCAGTTATGACTGACGCCCAATCTTTCTCAGTTATGACTGACGCCCAATCTTTCTCAGTTATGACTGAAGCCCAATCTTTCTCAGTTATGACTGATGCCCAATCTTTTTCAGTTATGACTGACGCCCAATCTTTTTCAGTTATGACTGACGCCCAATGTTTTTCAGTTATGACTGACGCCCAATCTTTTTCAGTTATGACTGACGCCCATACTGACGCCCAATGTTTTTCAGTTATGACTGACGCCCATACTGACGCCCAATCTTTTTCAGTTATGACTGACGCCCAATCTTTTTCAGTTATGACTGACGCCCAATCTTTCTCAGTTATGACTGACGCCCAATCTTTCTCAGTTATGACTGACGCCCAATCTTCCTCAGTTATGACTGACGCCCAATCTTTCTCAGTTATGACTGACGCCCAATCTTTCTCAGTTATGACTGACGCCCAATCTTTCTCAGTTATGACTGACGCCCATACTGACGCCCAATGTTTCTCAGTTATGACTGACGCCCAATGTTTTTCAGTTATGACTGACGCCCAATCTTTTTCAGTTGTGACTGACGCCCATACTGATGCCCAATGTTTTTCAGTTATGACTGACGCCCAATCTTTTTCAGTTATGACTGACGCCCATACTGATGCCCAATGTTTTTCAGTTATGACTGATGCCCAATCTTTCTCAGTTATGACTGACGCCCATACTGACGCCCAATGTTTTTCAGTTATGACTGACGCCCAATCTTTCTCAGTTATGACTGACCCCCAATCTTTCTCAGTTATGACTGACGCCCAATCTTTTTCAGTTATGACTGACGCCCATACTGACGCCCAATCTTTCTCAGTTATGACTGACGCCCATACTGACGCCCAATGTTTTTCAGTTATGACTGACGCCCAATCTTTCTCAGTTATGACTGACGCCCATACTGACGCCCAATGTTTTTCAGTTATGACTGACGCCCAATCTTTCTCAGTTATGACTGACGCCCATACTGACGCCCAATGTTTTTCAGTTATGACTGACGCCCAATCTTTTTCAGTTATGACTGACGCCCATACTGACGCCCAATGTTTTTCAGTTATGACTGACGCCCAATCTTTTTCAGTTATGACTGACGCCCATACTGACGCCCAATCTTTTTCAGTTATGACTGACGCCCAATCTTTTTCAGTTATGACTGACGCCCAATCTTTTTCAGTTATGACTGACGCCCAATCTTTTTCAGTTATGACTGACGCCCAATCTTTCTCAGTTATGACTGACGCCCAATCTTTCTCAGTTATGACTGACGCCCAATCTTTCTCAGTTATGACTGATGCCCAATCTTTTTCAGTTATGACTGACGCCCAATCTTTTTCAGTTATGACTGACGCCCAATCTTCGTCCAATCTTTCTCAGTTATGACTGACGCCCAATCTTTTTCAGTTATGACTGACGCCCAATCTTTTTCAGTTATGACTGACGCCCAATGTTTTTCAGTTATGACTGACGCCCAATCTTTTTCAGTTATGACTGACGCCCATACTGACGCCCAATGTTTTTCAGTTATGACTGACGCCCATACTGACGCCCAATCTTTTTCAGTTATGACTGACGCCCAATCTTTCTCAGTTATGACTGACGCCCAATCTTTCTCAGTTATGACTGACGCCCAATCTTTCTCAGTTATGACTGACGCCCAATCTTTCTCAGTTATGACTGACGCCCAATCTTTCTCAGTTATGACTGACGCCCAATCTTTCTCAGTTATGACTGACGCCCATACTGACGCCCAATGTTTCTCAGTTATGACTGACGCCCAATGTTTTTCAGTTATGACTGACGCCCAATCTTTTCAGTTATGACTGACGCCCATACTGATGCCCAATGTTTTTCAGTTATGACTGACGCCCAATCTTTTTCAGTTATGACTGACGCCCATACTGATGCCCAATGTTTTTCAGTTATGACTGACGCTCAATCTTTCTCAGTTATGACTGACGCCCAATCTTTTTCAGTTATGACTGACGCCCATACTGACGCCCAATGTTTTTCAGTTATGACTGACGCCCAATCTTTTTCAGTTATGACTGACGCCCATACTGACGCCCAATGTTTTTCAGTTATGACTGACGCCCAATCTTTTTCAGTTATGACTGACGCCCAATCTTTTTCAGTTATGACTGACGCCCATACTGACGCCCAATGTTTTTCAGTTATGACTGACGCCCAATCTTTTTCAGTTATGACTGACGCCCAATCTTTTTCAGTTATGACTGACGCCCATACTGACGCCCAATGTTTTTCAGTTATGACTGACACCCAATCTTTTTCAGTTATGACTGACGCCCATACTGACGCCCAATCTTTTTCAGTTATGACTGACGCCCAATCTTTCTCAGTTATGACTGACGCCCAATCTTTCTCAGTTATGACTGACGCCCAATCTTTTTCAGTTATGACTGACGCCCAGTCTTTTTCAGTTATGACTGACGCCCAATGTTTTTCAGTTATGACTGACGCCCATACTGACGCCCAATCTTTTTCAGTTATGACTGACGCCCAATCTTTCTCAGTTATGACTGACGCCCAATCTTTCTCAGTTATGACTGACGCCCAATCTTTCTCAGTTATGACTGACGCCCAATCTTTCTCAGTTATGACTGACGCCCAATCTTTCTCAGTTATGACTGACGCCCAATCTTTCTCAGTTATGACTGACGCCCAATCTTTCTCAGTTATGACTGACGCCCATACTGACACCCAATGTTTCTCAGTTATGACTGACGCCCAATGTTTTTCAGTTATGACTGACGCCCAATCTTTTTCAGTTATGACTGACGCCCATACTGATGCCCAATGTTTTTCAGTTATGACTGACGCCCAATCTTTTTCAGTTATGACTGACGCCCATACTGATGCCCAATGTTTTTCAGTTATGACTGACGCCCAATCTTTCTCAGTTATGACTGACGCCCAATCTTTTTCAGTTATGACTGACGCCCATACTGACGCCCAATGTTTTTCAGTTATGACTGACGCCCAATCTTTTTCAGTTATGACTGACGCCCATACTGACGCCCAATGTTTTTCAGTTATGACTGACGCCCAATCTTTTTCAGTTATGACTGACGCCCAATCTCTTTCAGTTATGACTGACGCCCATACTGACGCCCAATGTTTTTCAGTTATGACTGACGCCCAATCTTTTTCAGTTATGACTGACGCCCATACTGACGCCCAATCTTTTTCAGTTATGACTGATGCCCAATCTTTCTCAGTTATGACTGACGCCCAATCTTTCTCAGTTATGACTGATGCCCAATCTTTTTCAGTTATGACTGACGCCCAATCTTTTTCAGTTATGACTGACGCCCAATGTTTTTCAGTTATGACTGACGCCCAATCTTTTTCAGTTATGACTGACGCCCAATCTTTTTCAGTTATGACTGACGCCCATACTGATGTC
Organism: Calotriton arnoldi; assembly: GCA_963921515.1. Classification (NCBI taxonomy): domain Eukaryota; kingdom Metazoa; phylum Chordata; class Amphibia; order Caudata; family Salamandridae; genus Calotriton; species Calotriton arnoldi. The sequence continues at coordinate 319,569 of CAWUFW010005931.1, read as the reverse complement.
CAATGTTTTTCAGTTATGACTGACGCCCATACTGACGCCCAATGTTTTTCAGTTATGACTGACGCCCATACTGACGCCCAATCTTTTTCAGTTATGACTGACGCCCAATCTTTTTCAGTTATGACTGACGCCCATACTGACACCCAATATTTTTCAGTTATGACTGACGCCCAATCTTTTTCAGTTATGACTGACGCCCAATCTTTTTCAGTTATGACTGACGCCCAATCTTTCTCAGTTATGACTGACGCCCAATCTTTCTCAGTTATGACTGACGCCCAATCTTTCTCAGTTATGACTGACGCCCAATCTTTCTCAGTTATGACTGACGGCCATACTGACGCCCAATGTTTCTCAGTTATGACTGACGCCCAATGTTTTTCAGTTATGACTGACGCCCAATCTTTTTCAGTTATGACTGACGCCCAATCTTTCTCAGTTATGACTGACGCCCAATCTTTCTCAGTTATGACTGACGCCCAATCTTTCTCAGTTATGACTGACGCCCAATCTTTCTCAGTTATGACTGACGCCCATACTGACGCCCAATCTTTCTCAGTTATGACTGACGCCCAATGTTTTTCAGTTATGACTGACGCCCAATCTTTTTCAGTTATGACTGACGCCCAATGTTTTTCAGTTATGACTGACGCCCATACTGACGCCCAATGTTTTTCAGTTATGACTGACGCCCAATCTTTTTCAGTTATGACTGACGCCCATACTGACGCCCAATCTTTTTCAGTTATGACTGACGCCCAATCTTTCTCAGTTATGACTGACGCCCAATCTTTCTCAGTTATGACTGACGCCCAATCTTTCTCAGTTATGACTGATGCCCAATCTTTTTCAGTTATGACTGACGCCCAATCTTTTTCAGTTATGACTGACGCCCAATGTTTTTCAGTTATGACTGACGCCCAATCTTTTTCAGTTATGACTGACGCCCAATCTTTTTCAGTTATGACTGACGCCCATACTGACGCCCAATGTTTTTCAGTTATGACTGACGCCCATACTGACGCCCAATCTTTTTCAGTTATGAGTGACGCCCAATCTTTTTCAGTTATGACTGACGCCCAATCTTTTTCAGTTATGACTGACGCCCATACTGACGCCCAATGTTTTTCAGTTATGACTGACGCCCATACTGACGCCCAATCTTTTTCAGTTATGACTGACGCCCAATCTTTTTCAGTTATGACTGACGCCCAATCTTTTTCAGTTATGACTGACGCCCATACTGACGCCCAATCTTTTTCAGTTATGACTGACGCCCAATCTTTTTCAGTTATGACTGACGCCCATACTGACGCCCAATCTTTTTTAGTTATGACTGACGCCCAATCTTTCTCAGTTATGACTGACGCCCCAATGTTTTTCAGTTATGACTGACGCCCAATCTTTTTCAGTTATGACTGACGCCCATACTGACGCCCAATCTTTTTCAGTTATGACTGACGCCCAATCTTTTTCAGTTATGACTGACGCCCATACTGACGCCCAATCTTTTTCAGTTATGACTGACGCCCAATCTTTTTCAGTTATGACTGACGCCCATACTGACGCTCAATCTTTTTCAGTTATGACTGACGCCCAATCTTTTTCAGTTATGACTGACGCCCAATCTTTTTCAGTTATGACTGACGCCCAATCTTTTTCAGTTATGACTGACGCCCATACTGACGCCCAATCTTTTTCAGTTATGACTGACGCCCAATCTTTCTCAGTTATGACTGACGCCCATACTGACGCCCAATCTTTTTCAGTTATGACTGACGCCCAATCTTTCTCAGTTATGACTGACGCCCATACTGACGCCCAATGTTTCTCAGTTATGACTGACGCCCAATCTTTTTCAGTTATGACTGACGCCCAATCTTTTTCAGTTATGACTGACGCCCAATCTTTTTCAGTTATGACTGACGCCCATACTGACGCCCAATCTTTCTCAGTTATGACTGACGCCCAATCTTTTTCAGTTATGACTGACGCCCATACTGACGCCCAATCTTTTTCAGTTATGGCTGACGCCCAATCTTTCTCAGTTATGACTGACGCCCATACTGACGCCCAATCTTTTTCAGTTATGACTGACGCCCAATCTTTTTCAGTTATGACTGACGCCCAATCTTTTTCAGTTATGACTGACGCCCAATCTTTTTCAGTTATGACTGACGCCCAATCTTTTTCAGTTATGACTGACGCCCAATCTTTTTCAGTTATGACTGACGCCCAATCTTTTTCAGTTATGACTGACGCCCATACTGACGCCCAATCTTTCTCAGTTATGACTGACGCCCAATCTTTCTCAGTTATGACTGACGCCCATACTGACGCCCAATCTTTCTCAGTTATGACTGACGCCCAATCTTTCTCAGTTATGACTGACGCCCAATCTTTCTCAGTTATGACTGACGCCCATACTGACGCCCAATCTTTTTCAGTTATGACTGACGCCCAATCTTTTTCAGTTATGACTGACGCCCAATCTTTCTCAGTTATGACTGACGCCCAATCTTTTTCAGTTATGACTGACGCCCAATGTTTTTCAGTTATGACTGACGCCCAATCTTTTTCAGTTATGACTGACGCCCATACTGACGCCCAATGTTTTTCAGTTATGACTGACGCCCATACTGACGCCCAATCTTTTTCAGTTATGACTGACGCCCAATCTTTTTCAGTTATGACTGACGCCCAATCTTTCTCAGTTATGACTGACGCCCAATCTTTCTCAGTTATGACTGACGCCCAATCTTTCTCAGTTATGACTGACGCCCAATCTTTCTCAGTTATGACTGACGCCCAATCTTTCTCAGTTATGACTGACGCCCATACTGACGCCCAATGTTTCTCAGTTATGACTGACGCCCAATCTTTTTCAGTTGTGACTGACGCCCATACTGATGCCCAATGTTTTTCAGTTATGACTGACGCCCAATCTTTTTCAGTTGTGACTGACGCCCATACTGATGCCCAATGTTTTTCAGTTATGACTGACGCCCAATCTTTTTCAGTTATGACTGACGCCCATACTGATGCCCAATGTTTTTCAGTTATGACTGACGCCCAATCTTTCTCAGTTATGACTGACGCCCATACTGACGCCCAATGTTTTTCAGTTATGACTGACGCCCAATCTTTCTCAGTTATGACTGACGCCCAATCTTTCTCAGTTATGACTGACGCCCAATCTTTCTCAGTTATGACTGACGCCCATACTGACGCCCAATGTTTTTCAGTTATGACTGACGCCCAATCTTTCTCAGTTATGACTGACGCCCATACTGACGCCCAATGTTTTTCAGTTATGACTGACGCCCAATCTTTCTCAGTTATGACTGACGCCCATACTGACGCCCAATGTTTTTCAGTTATGACTGACGCCCAATCTTTTTCAGTTATGACTGACGCCCATACTGACGCCCAATGTTTTTCAGTTATGACTGACGCCCAATCTTTTTCAGTTATGACTGACGCCCAATTTTTTTCAGTTATGACTGACGCCCAATCTTTTTCAGTTATGACTGACGCCCAATCTTTCTCAGTTATGACTGACGCCCAATCTTTCTCAGTTATGACTGACGCCCAATCTTTCTCAGTTATGACTGATGCCCAATCTTTTTCAGTTATGACTGACGCCCAATCTTTTTCAGTTATGACTGACGCCCAATCTTCGTCCAATCTTTCTCAGTTATGACTGACGCCCAATCTTTTTCAGTTATGACTGACGCCCAATCTTTTTCAGTTATGACTGACGCCCAATGTTTTTCAGTTATGACTGACGCCCAATCTTTTTCAGTTATGACCGACGCCCATACTGACGCCCAATGTTTTTCAGTTATGACTGACGCCCATACTGACGCCCAATCTTTTTCAGTTATGACTGACGCCCAATCTTTCTCAGTTATGACTGACGCCCAATCTTTCTCAGTTATGACTGACGCCCAATCTTTCTCAGTTATGACTGACGCCCAATCTTTCTCAGTTATGACTGACGCCCAATCTTTCTCAGTTATGACTGACGCCCAATCTTTCTCAGTTATGACTGACGCCCAATCTTTTTCAGTTATGACTGACGCCCATACTGATGCCCAATGTTTTTCAGTTATGACTGACGCCCAATCTTTTTCAGTTATGACTGACGCCCATACTGATGCCCAATGTTTTTCAGTTATGACTGATGCCCAATCTTTCTCAGTTATGACTGACGCCCAATCTTTTTCAGTTATGACTGACGCCCATACTGACGCCCAATGTTTTTCAGTTATGACTGACGCCCAATCTTTTTCAGTTATGACTGACGCCCATACTGACGCCCAATGTTTTTCAGTTATGACTGACGCCCAATGTTTTTCAGTTATGACTGACGCCCAATGTTTTTCAGTTATGACTGACGCCCATACTGACGCCCAATGTTTTTCAGTTATGACTGACGCCCAATCTTTTTCAGTTATGACTGACGCCCATACTGACGCCCAATCTTTTTCAGTTATGACTGACGCCCAATCTTTCTCAGTTATGACTGACGCCCAATCTTTCTCAGTTATGACTGACGCCCAATCTTTCTCAGTTATGACTGATGCCCAATCTTTTTCAGTTATGACTGACGCCCAATGTTTTTCAGTTATGACTGACGCCCATACTGACGCCCAATCTTTCTCAGTTATGACTGACGCCCAATCTTTCTCAGTTATGACTGACGCCCAATCTTTCTCAGTTATGACTGACGCCCAATCTTTCTCAGTTATGACTGACGCCCAATCTTTCTCAGTTATGACTGACGCCCAATCTTTCTCAGTTATGACTGACGCCCAATCTTTCTCAGTTATGACTGACGCCCAATCTTTCTCAGTTATGACTGACGCCCATACTGACGCCCAATGTTTCTCAGTTATGACTGACGCCCAATGTTTTTCAGTTATGACTGACGCCCAATCTTTTTCAGTTATGACTGACGCCCATACTGATGCCCAATGTTTTTCAGTTATGACTGACGCCCAATCTTTCTCAGTTATGACTGACGCCCAATCTTTCTCAGTTATGACTGACGCCCAATCTTTCTCAGTTATGACTGACGCCCAATCTTTCTCAGTTATGACTGACGCCTAATCTTTCTCAGTTATGACTGACGCCCATACTGACGCCCAATGTTTCTCAGTTATGACTGACGCCCAATCTTTTTCAGTTATGACTGACGCCCAATCTTTTTCAGTTATGACTGACGCCCAATCTTTTTCAGTTATGACTGACGCCCATACTGACGCCCAATCTTTTTCAGTTATGACTGACGCCCATACTGATGCCCAATGTTTTTCAGTTATGACTGACGCCCAATCTTTCTCAGTTATGACTGACGCCCAATCTTTTTCAGTTATGACTGACGCCCAATGTTTTTCAGTTATGACTGACGCCCAATCTTTTTCAGTTATGACTGACGCCCATACTGACTCCCAATGTTTTTCAGTTATGACTGACGCCCAATCTTTTTCAGTTATGACTGACGCCCAATCTTTTTCAGTTATGACTGACGCCCATACTGACGCCCAATGTTTTTCAGTTATGACTGACGCCCAATCTTTTTCAGTTATGACTGACGCCCAATCTTTTTCAGTTATGACTGACGCCCATACTGACGCCCAATGTTTTTCAGTTATGACTGACGCCCAATCTTTTTCAGTTATGACTGACGCCCATACTGACGCCCAATCTTTCTCAGTTATGACTGACGCCCAATCTTTCTCAGTTATGACTGACGCCCAATCTTTCTCAGTTATGACTGACGCCCAATCTTTCTCAGTTATGACTGATGCCCAATCTTTTTCAGTTATGACTGACGCCCAATCTTTTTCAGTTATGACTGACGCCCAATGTTTTTCAGTTATGACTGACGCCCAATCTTTTTCAGTTATGACTGACGCCCAATCTTTTTCAGTTATGACTGACGCCCAATCTTCATCCAATCTTTTTCAGTTATGACTGACGCCCAATCTTTTTCAGTTATGACTGACGCCCAATCTTTCTCAGTTATGACTGACGACCAATCTTTCTCAGTTATGACTGACGCCCATACTGACGCCCAATGTTTTTCAGTTATGACTGACGCCCATACTGACACCCAATCTTTTTCAGTTATGACTGACGCCCAATCTTTTTCAGTTATGACTGACGCCCAATCTTTTTCAGTTATGACTGACGCCCATACTGACGCCCAATCTTTTTCAGTTATGACTGACGCCCAATCTTTTTCAGTTATGACTGACGCCCAATCTTTCTCAGTTATGACTGACGCCCAATCTTTCTCAGTTATGACTGACGCCCAATCTTTCTCAGTTATGACTGACGCCCAATCTTTCTCAGTTATGACTGACGCCCAATCTTTCTCAGTTATGACTGACGCCCATACTGACGCCCAATGTTTCTCAGTTATGACTGACGCCCAATGTTTTTCAGTTATGACTGACGCCCAATCTTTTTCAGTTATGACTGACGCCCAATCTTTTTCAGTTATGACTGACGCCCAATCTTTTTCAGTTATGACTGACGCCCAATCTTTCTCAGTTATGACTGATGCCCAATCTTTCTCAGTTATGACTGACGCCCAATCTTTCTCAGTTATGACTGACGCCCAATCTTTCTCAGTTATGACTGACGCCCAATGTTTTTCAGTTATGACTGACGCCCAATCTTTTTCAGTTATGACTGACGCCCATACTGACGCCCAATGTTTTTCAGTTATGACTGACGCCCAATCTTTTTCAGTTATGACTGACGCCCATACTGACGCCCAATCTTTTTCAGTTATGACTGACGCCCAATCTTTCTCAGTTATGACTGACGCCCAATCTTTCTCAGTTATGACTGATGCCCAATCTTTTTCAGTTATGACTGACGCCCAATCTTTTTCAGTTATGACTGACGCCCAATGTTTTTCAGTTATGACTGACGCCCAATCTTTTTCAGTTATGACTGACGCCCAATCTTTTTCAGTTATGACTGACGCCCATACTGACGCCCAATGTTTTTCAGTTATGACTGACGCCCATACTGACGCCCAATCTTTTTCAGTTATGACTGACGCCCAATCTTTTTCAGTTATGACTGACGCCCAATCTTTTTCAGTTATGACTAACGCCCATACTGACGCCCAATCTTTTTCAGTTATGACTGACGCCCAATCTTTTTCAGTTATGACTGACGCCCAATCTTTCTCAGTTATGACTGACGCCCAATCTTTCTCAGTTATGACTGACGCCCAATCTTTCTCAGTTATGACTGACGCCCAATCTTTCTCAGTTATGACTGACGCCCAATCTTTCTCAGTTATGACTGACGCCCAATCTTTCTCAGTTATGACTGACGCCCATACTGACGCCCAATGTTTCTCAGTTATGACTGACGCCCAATGTTTTTCAGTTATGACTGACGCCCAATCTTTCTCAGTTATGACTGACGGCCAATCTTTCTCAGTTATGACTGACGCCCAATCTTTCTCAGTTATGACTGACGCCCAATCTTTCTCAGTTATGACTGACGCCCATACTGACGCCCAATGTTTTTCAGTTATGACTGACGCCCAATCTTTTTCAGTTATGACTGATGCCCATACTGACGCCCAATGTTTTTCAGTTATGACTGACGCCCAATCTTTTTCAGTTATGACTGACGCCCAATCTTTTTCAGTTATGACTGACGCCCAATCTTTCTCAGTTATGACTGACGCCCAATCTTTCTCAGTTATGACTGACGCCCAATCTTTCTCAGTTATGACTGACACCCAGTCTTTTTCAGTTATGACTGACGCCCAATCTTTTTCAGTTATGACTGACGCCCATACTGACGCCCAATGTTTTTCAGTTATGACTGACGCCCAATCTTTTTCAGTTATGACTGACGCCCATACTGACGCCCAATGTTTTTCAGTTATGACTGACGCCCAATGTTTTTCAGTTATGACTGACGCCCAATCTTTTTCAGTTATGACTGACGCCCATACTGACGCCCAATCTTTTTCAGTTATGACTGACGCCCAATCTTTTTCAGTTATGACTGACGCCCATACTGACGCCCAATCTTTTTCAGTTATGACTGACGCCCAATCTTTTTCAGTTATGACTGACGCCCAATCTTTTTCAGTTATGACTGACGCCCAATCTTTTTCAGTTATGACTGACGCCCATACTGACGCCCAATCTTTTTCAGTTATGACTGACGCCCAATCTTTTTCAGTTATGACTGACGCCCAATCTTTTTCAGTTATGACTGACGCCCATACTGACGCCCAATCTTTTTCAGTTATGACTGACGCCCAATCTTTTTCAGTTATGACTGACGCCCATACTGACGCCCAATCTTTTTCAGTTATGACTGACGCCCAATCTTTCTCAGTTATGACTGACGCCCAATGTTTTTCAGTTATGACTGACGCCCAATCTTTTTCAGTTATGACTGACGCCCATACTGACGCCCAATGTTTTTCAGTTATGACTGACGCTCAATCTTTTTCAGTTATGACTGACGCCCATACTGACGCCCAATCTTTTTCAGTTATGACTGACGCCCAATCTTTTTCAGTTATGACTGACGCCCATACTGACGCCCAATCTTTTTCAGTTATGACTGACGCCCAATCTTTTTCAGTTATGACTGACGCCCAATCTTTTTCAGTTATGACTGACGCCCAATCTTTTTCAGTTATGACTGACGCCCATACTGACGCCCAATCTTTTTCAGTTATGACTGACGCCCAATCTTTCTCAGTTATGACTGACGCCCATACTGACGCCCAATCTTTTTCAGTTATGACTGACGCCCAATCTTTCTCAGTTATGACTGACGCCCATACTGACGCCCAATGTTTCTCAGTTATGACTGACGCCCAATCTTTTTCAGTTATGACTGACGCCCAATCTTTTTCAGTTATGACTGACGCCCAATCTTTTTCAGTTATGACTGACGCCCATACTGACGCCCAATCTTTCTCAGTTATGACTGACGCCCAATCTTTTTCAGTTATGACTGACGCCCATACTGACGCCCAATCTTTTTCAGTTATGGCTGACGCCCAATCTTTCTCAGTTATGACTGACGCCCATACTGACGCCCAATCTTTTTCAGTTATGACTGACGCCCAATCTTTTTCAGTTATGACTGACGCCCAATCTTTTTCAGTTATGACTGACGCCCATACTGACGCCCAATCTTTCTCAGTTATGACTGACGCCCATACTGACGCCCAATCTTTTTCAGTTATGACTGACGCCCAATCTTTCTCAGTTATGACTGACGCCCAATCTTTCTCAGTTATGACTGACGCCCAATCTTTCTCAGTTATGACTGACGCCCAATCTTTCTCAGTTATGACTGACGCCCAATCTTTTCAGTTATGACTGACGCCCATACTGACGCCCAATCTTTTCAGTCATGACTGACGCCCAATCTTTTTCAGTTATGACTGACGCCCAATCTTTCTCAGTTATGACTGACGCCCAATCTTTCTCAGTTATGACTGACGCCCAATCTTTCTCAGTTATGACTGACGCCCAATCTTTTTCAGTTATGACTGACCACCAAAGCTACGCATTCTACATCATTCCTGCATGAATCATCAGGCCGGAAATCTTTCCCTATGGGAATGTGTTTCATCATAAAATTGTACTCCTGTGGCTTAGACACTAATCTTGTAAGCCTGGCTGACATGTTATTGCTGCTTACTTTGCTAAAAATATAAACCAGTGGCTTGTGATCTGTATATAACTCAAATTTGCTTCCCAAAATTGTACATTTAAAATTTTTGCACTGCCCATACACATGCAGGTGCTTTGCGTTCAATCGTACTGTATTGACGCTCAAACTGTTTAAGTGCCCTTGATTCAAATGTTACGGTTTGTTCTCGCCCATCCACTTTCTGACTGAGGACAGCACCCAAACCATAAATGCTGGCATCAACCGTTACTAGTGCGTTGCGACTCTTCGGAATGCGTGTAACGTTGGTGCTGTTACAATTTACTCCTTGACCCTGTCAAAAGCCTTCCCCAAATCACCCGCTGTAGGAAAGTGGGTTTCTGTTGCAGTAACCCCCCCACTTTTTGCCTGATAACTGATGCACTTTTCCTTGGTGTGCCCTGGGTCCCTGCCAATCAGGTACCCAGGGCCTGTGTTCCTTCCCTAAAAACTGTACTAAAGCCTAAACCCAATTGGCATCTCTGGCCACAGGTAAGCCCCTGGTAAATGGTACCCTAGGTACCCAGGGCACTGTGATCAGAGAAGGCCCCTAAGGGCTGCAGCACTTATTGTGCCACCCTTAGAGGCCCTGTACCCTGACACACACACCCTGCCTTTGCAGGCTGAGTGTCTTGGTGCAGAACTAAACAGAGAGTCGACATGGCACACATCCCTGTGTGCCATGCCCACAAATACACTGCCCTGGCATACCTCAGTCACCCCTCTAGCTGGGTGCACTATGCCAGTGGTGTGGACACAGGTGCATGAGCCCTGTGCCCCTACAGTACCCAGGGCCATTCCTGGGCACTGTAAGTGCAGTGATGCCATTAAGAGTATATGGTGCTGGGAGGTTGTCATTACGAACTCCACAGCACCATAATGGCTACACTGAAGACTGAGAAGTTTGGTATCAAACTTCTCAGCATATTAAACCCACACTGATGCCAGTGTGGGATTTAATGTAAAATGCACGACAGAGGGCAACTTAGAGTTGCCCCCTGAACCTAACCTACAATCCACGTCTTGTCTGAGGGGCTGCCCCGGCTGCCACACAGCAGACATGTTGCTGGACCCCTGGGTGGAGAGCCATCCGCTCTCCTGGGCCTGCAACAATGCACATCCTGGGCGAGGTGCTAGGTCTCCTCCCCCAGGATGGGCAGGGGAAGCTTCAAAGGCATGCCGCCTTTGTGAGCTTCTCCAGGCCACTTGCTGTACTCAGCAACTGGCCCCCACCGGTTCTGACCCCCTCTCTGGCGGGAAGACTGGCGGGAAACCCCAAGGGAGGAAAGGGGATGTGCTAGCCTCTGCCAACCCCACCCCTCAGGTGGGGGAGGCGAGGTGAAGCACAACTCCGGGCTCTCGCCATATTGAAGATGGGGAGCCCTGCCCAATCAGGACTAGGCTACTGCCCCACTCCCACAGGAGAGGGGCAGGATAGGGGGTGTACCCACCCCAGGGAAGGGACCCATTGGTCCCTGCCCTTTACCTACCTGTAACGCCCCTAAATTTAGTATTTAGGGGCACCCTGAACCTTCCTTCCTCAGATTCCCGCAACCTAAGAAGAAAAAGGACGAAAGAAGACGTCCAGCAGAGGAGACTGCAGAGAACAACTGACTTGGCCCCAGCCCTACCGGCCCGTCTGCAGTTTCCAGAGATCCTGCGCCAAAAATCGCCTTGTCCTACAGCCAGCAACCTCCAGAACCCCGGGGAGGACTGGCTGCCTTCAACAAAGACCTGATCTCCTGTGAACAGCAGCTCTGTTCAAAAGAAACACCAAACAAAGACTCCGAGCCTGCTGAGGAAAAAGAAACCCGACGCCTGGAATTACCACTGCACCCGTCGCCTACAGCCCGAGTTCAAGTGGCCCACTGGTGCCAGCGAGGTCCACCAGCGCTCCAGAGTCCGAGTCCACTGTGGGTTGACCCCTCCAGGACTCCCCGACATCGCCTGCAGCCTCTGCACGGAGACCCCCCAACCGCGAGTGGCCCGGTAAGGTGAAATCCGACCTCAAAAGACACCCCTGCATCCAGCCGCCCTGTGCCCTGGAGAAGAGAACCAGAGGTGCACCTATGTCCCCGAGCCCTCCAACTTACCTGCCCAGCAGTTGGTTCCTCCTGGAAGTCTTCCTGGACCGAGCCTGCAGCTGAAAACCAAAACCGAAAATCCCCATTGAAATCAACAGGGCACCCGACCTCAAAACAGCAGCCTGCACCCGGCCGCCCTAGTGCCGCTGAGGGTGCCCCTTTGGTGCTAACTTGGTCCCCAACGTGCCCTGAGCTTAACCCTAGGAGCTTTGCTCCCACAACCCCGTGGCCTGCTTGCCAGCAGCCACCAACCGGAGTCCCCCTATCCTCCATAGGATAACATTGGCCTCAACACTCTGCACCCGGCCGCCCTCGTGCCGCTGAGGGTGCCACAACAGTGCATCACTGACCCTGGGAGACCCCTGAGTCTAACCCCAGAACCCCAACTCAAAAGACCGATTACTTACCTCAAAACCGATAACTCATTTTTCCTCATAGGATAACATTGACACTTTTTCTTCCAAAAAGTTTCTAAGTGTCGACTTTTGAAAACTGAAAATATTCATCTAAAATCAGCCAAATTACGAAAACGAATTTACTCACCTGTTATCAGGAGAGATCCCAGTGCTGGATCTTGGTGCCCAGCACTGACCCTGAAAAGTAATCATAACTGTACTTACCGGTAACTTGAATTTCCTTCCATAGGATAACATTGCCTGGTTTTTGCTGAAAAAGTTTCTAAGTGTCGATTTTGCAAACTTACAAATATTCGTTAAAAATCGCCTGTATAACAAAAACACATTCTTTCAACTGTTTACAGGAGATGCACCAGTGCTGGATCCAGGATCCAACACTGATTTAGAAAAAGTAACAATAACCCCACTTACCTGCTAAGTGAATTTCCTCCCATAGGATAACATTGGTGATTCTATGTGAAAAAGTTTCTAAGTGTCAACTTTTAAAATACAATAATATTCCTTAAAAATCACAACTGTAACCAAAACGTTTTTACTCAACTGTTTACAGGAGATGTCCCAGGACTGAATCTAGGATCCAGTCCTGTGGTAAGAAAAGTAATCCAAAAAGTAATCTATTGCATTTAACTAGAAATTCCCATTGAGCTCAATGAATTATTGTGTTTGAAATTGTGTTGCCTAATGCAACAACTGTAACTACTGTGTTCAAAAGTCTATTGCCTATTGAAAAGTATTTAACTAAAGTAACTCATTCTGAGAAAGTATATTTTGATACCTATGGTTGGTTCTAAAATAAAACAACTATATATTTTGATACAAAACCATTGGCCTAGAGTTCAGTTCTTGAGTGTGTGAGACCATTTGCTGACTGAGTGTGTACAACAAATGCTTTACACTGTCCTCTGATACTGCCTTACTGCTCGACCAAGCTACCACTTTAGAGAGTAAGGTTATATCTAACTTTAGCCTCTGCCAAACCTCTGGGGACTGTGGACTCTGTGCACACTGTACCTATTTGGGAACAGTATATACAGAGCCACTTTCTTACACCCGTCCACTTAAACGTTTGGCCCTTCCTATCAGACCACGTAAAGGTTTAACGGTTTGGCCATAACTAGATACAAACCGTGCATAGTATTCTGCTAACCCTAGGAACGACGCACAGTGTCCTGCAATGACCGCTTCAAGTTTATTCCGTTCAACTACTTACATCGCACATATATGACTCTGTTAGGTCTGAGCCGCATTGATCCAGTGCGCTCGGAGGCGTGCCCACAGTGTGGTGCTATCAGGCAGACTTTCGGCACCTTGCCTGGGACTGGCGTGGGGTATATTCATTCTGGACCCGGGTGGTGGAGTCGGTGAGAAGGGGTACGGGTTTAAGGGTACAGACATCCCCGCTACATTGTCTTCTTGGGCATGTCACAAAGCCCAAGAAACGCAAATTGGAGTATAAATTTGTTGTACATAGAAAAGTCCATTCGCCAAGTGTAGCCAGGCACTCCAACATTCCATGAGGTCATCAGGCATTCTGACACTCACACTAGCTGAGCAGCAGAGAAGTCACGGCCAGGGAAAAGAGAGACGCATGTCAAATATAACAAAATTACTACAACTTCTCCTGGTTCTGGCTAAGCGTAGATTGGCAATAACTTGGATGGGGAAGCGTTCCCCTTCCCTGGATGACTGGACGAGAGATGTTTGTGAGTGGTCTCTGGCGGAGGAGGTCCATATGAAAGCAAGTAGGAGGGATGAGAAGTTGGAAGAGGATCTCGGATCCTGGAGGGAGTTATGCCATGTGTTTTTAAACCCTGAGGGGCACTCGAGTGATTAGCGTGTTTCGGACACAAGTGGATGTTCGGCTGGGGAGGATGCCTAATGCTGTGTTAATGTTTCCTTTAATGCTGTCTGATGACTGGTAAAGAGGTTGGTTACCAAGTATCTTTTTTGTAGTCTTACTCGCTGACGTAGACCCCTCCAAGCTATAAACTTGTTGCTGATAATCTTTGCCTCTGTGGGTGTTACTGTTAATGGAAACATTGAAAATAAAGGTTTTTTTTTTTAAAACCCTAGGAACGACCGGAGGGTATCTTTGTCTGTAGATGCTTTGGCATCACTAATTGCCCTAACAACTGAAAATTTGGGGTTTATGACAGTAGCCGACACTGTGTGCCCCAAATATTCCATTTCATTAGTTGCAAACGTACACTTGTCAGCACTGACAGTCATGCCTTTTCTTATCCAAGATGGAGAACTAGTTCCCTCAAAACTTCATTATGTTCCTCCAGAGTCTCTGCATATATTAAAATGTCATCTTGATATGCTTGTACCCCTCTGATGCTCTGGAACAAAGTGTCCATTCGTTTCTAGAACACACTGCCCGCTGAAGCCAGTCCAAACGGAAGTCTCAGAAACTTGTAGGCACTAAAGGGGGTCACAAACGTTGTCAACTCCTGAGATTCAGCAGGTAATGACACTTGGTGATAATCTGACCACAAATCGATCATTGAAAACCACTTGCATCCCCCCAGATTAGCCCGCAACTCGTGAATTTTTGGCAGTGAGTGGCAATCCACAATAATATTTCTACTTAGGACATGTAAGTCAGCTCATAGTCTGATCTCTCCTGATTTTTTTCATGCGACTTCTATGGGTGTCACCTACTGTGTTGAATCTGTAGGCTGAATAATTCCTTGTGCACACAGATTTTGCAAAGTATTTTTTCAACACTTTTCCTGACACTGATAGGCCTTACTTTGTGTGCCACGGGCTGAGCGTCAGGTGCCAGCCTTATATGGTGTTCCACTCCCTTTATCAGACCTTCTTGGTTACTAAATACCTTTTGAAATTTTGACAAAATTTCATTGATCGAAACTTCCCCACAGTTCACATGGCACACTGGCAAATCACCTACCATCACGGGGTTCTCAGCTCCGGGTACAAGATACAGATGTGCCAGGTCTTGCCAACCAATTATGTTCTTCCCTTTCACAGCTACGTACACTTTTGTGTGTTTCTCTACCTAAACACTGTACCTTAGATTAAAAATAACCAACCACCTCTGTCTTTCCCTCCAAACGTTTGGGGGTTCATATCTGACTGCAACAAAGGAATTTTTTTACCCCAGTTCTTATAATAGGTTGTGTCTCGTAATATAGTTATGGGTGATCCCAAATCTGCCATGACCTGACAAGAAATACCATTAATGACAGCAGTACACAAAGGTCCTTTAACCTTTTTAACCTTGTCATCACAGTAAAGTATTAAAATCACATTGTTGAGGGAATTAGAACATGTATCAACTTCCACATCAACATTACCAACCCTTAACGTCTTCTTGTTACTCCTGCAAACATTTGCAAAATCACCTGTTTTCGTACAAATTAAGCAACGTTTGCCCATTGCCGGACACCCAGAAAAGTTGCTTATGTGACTTTTAGATCCACATCTGTAACAAAACGTTGATGCTTTTTTGTTTATGAATTTTGACATCTCCCTTTAATGTTGACCATACACAAGGACTCCTCTTGCTCCAAGTCTGCAGCAGATGCATCGTTGACGCCAGTGGTGAATTCCGTATGCATGACTTTGGTTGAGATTGCTCATCGTTCAATACTTAGAGCCAAATCCATAACTTCAAAGAGTGACGGGTTTCTATAACTTAGCATTCTCTCTTGGATCTTCCTTGACGCACAGTTGAACACAAATTGATCCCGAATGTAATTGTCAAGATTAGGGCAAGCATGTTGTCGCCAACACTCTGAGAGCTGAAATATACTCTTCCACAGTCTCTTCACCCAGTTGCTTGCGTTTGTAAAAATTATGGCGTTCCATCATAATGATGGGCTCGTCAGAAAATCGTTTCCTCAGTCTTGCTGTGGCCTCTAGATACCCATCACCAGACTGTGCTTGAGGAGGAGGTATGGCGGCAGACTGTCAAATATTTACTGAGCGGCTTGCCCCAGACTCCCAAATAATAGAGGAAACTTGCGTACGGGGTTATATCCATTGGCATCAACGGCTACCAAATGGTTCTCAAACAATCTGAACCATTGTGCCCATTTAATAGCCGGTTTCCCTGGCTTCCCTATTAATGGTATTGTAATTGTATTGTAATTGCATTTATATAGCGCTTACTACCCCTGACGAGGCGTCGAAGCGCTTTTTCGGCGAGTAGCATGCTACTCCGGGACCCATAAAGGATTAGTGGTGAATTAGTATAGTGAACTATGAAAGTAATTAAAGTGGTGGATAGGTTAGTCAGTTATTTGGATTCGGAAGGATAGCAGAAGGATAGAAGAGGAAAAAAGGTTTGTATTTATATAGCGCTTGTTACCCCTGATGGGGTGTTGAAGCGCCTTTTTTTTTTTTTTTTTCGGGCAGTAGCACGCTACTCTGGAAACCCATAAAGGATTAGTGGTGAATTAGTATGGTGAAATATGAAAGTAATTTGAGTGGTGGATATTAGTCAGTTATTTGGAGTGAGAAGGATAGCGGAGGGATAGAAGGGGGAGAAAGGTTTGCATTCATATAGCGCTTGTTACCCCTGAAGGGGTGTTGAAGCGCTTTTCTGGCGATTAGCACACTACTCCGGAACCCATAAAGGATTAGTGGTGAAAATTAGTTTAGTGAAATATGAAGTAATTTGAGTGGTGGATATGTTATTCAGTTATTTGGATAGAGAAGGGTAGCGGCAGGATAGAAGAGGGAAAGAGGTTTGTATTTATATAGCGCTTGCTACCCCTGATGGGGTTTGAAGCGCTTTTTTGGGTGAGTAGCACGCTACTCTGGAACCCATAAGGATTAGTGTTGAATTAGTATAGTGAAATATGAAAGTAATTTGAGTGGTGGATATGTTAGTCAGTTAATTGGATTGAGAAGGGTTGGGGAGGGGTAGAAAAGGGAAAAAAGTTTGCATTTATATAGCGCTTGTAACCCTGTTGGGGTGTTGAAGTGCTTTATTGGCGAGTAGCACGCTACTCCGGAACCCATAAAGGATTAGTGTTGAAAATTAGTATAGTGAAATATGAAAGTAGTTTGAGTGGTAGATGTGTTATTCAGTCGGATAGAGAAAGGTAGCGGAGGGATAGAAGAGGGAAAAAGGTTTGCATTTATATAATGCTTGCTTACCTCTGATGAGGTGTTGAAGCGCTTTTATGGCGAGTAGCACGCTACTCTGGGACCCATAAAGGATTAGTGGTGAATTAGTAAAGTGGAATATCAAATTTGAGAAGTGAACATGTTAGTCTGTTATTTTGATTGAAAAGGATAGTGGAGGGATAGGAGAGTGAAGGATTTTGATTTTAGTTTTTTTGGAGAACATAGCAGTAGGAGGAGGCTTTTGGATGAGTAAAAGGGGTTGTGGAGGGAAGAGTCAGAGGGAAGAGTTTAGAAAGGTTTGTTTTGGGGATCGGTATAGTAAAAGAGGTGTCAGATGATGCAAGGAGGGGTAGAGTAAGGGAGAGTCCACAAAGGGTTATTTTGGGGATCATAGTAGTGGTATGGGGTTTGGGATAAATGAGAGAGTGTGTGTAGAGGATATATTGATAGATGTATAGGGTGAGAAATAGGGTAGTGCATTGGATATGCTGAATTAGAAGAAAGTGATAAATATATAGATCCATAAGTACATTGAAAGTATATAGATGCATAAAGGAGGTAGGTATATGTAGATTAAAGATATTGATAGAGGTACAGGATGAGAAATAGGGTAGTGCATTGGATATGCTTTTCAGGAGGAAAGTAACAAACACACAGATCCAAGTACATGGAAGGTACATAGATGCACAATGGAAGAAGTACATGTAGACCAAAGATGCACCAGATAAACTCCGGCTTTCAAGTGTTATTGTACTTTAATTTTATTTATTTTTTTAAACATAATTATTCTACATGTTTATACAAAGCAATACACATAGATAGGTACATATCTATAGTAAAAATAAATGATTATATACAGAGGGATATGCTGTAAATTTCTGTTTGCGTATGGTGCTTATGTGGGGAAGAGCCAATTCTTGAGTAGTTTTCTGAAGATAAGGTGGCTGTCCGTGGATCTTATGTTGGGGGGTAAATAGTTCCATAGTTTGGCTGCTTGAACAGAGAAGGATGTGCCACCCATGGTTTTTTTGGTCTCGCCTAGCGTGGCTGCGCACATGCGCAGCTCGCTCGGCGAGATTTATTGCTGATGAGGAGTTTCAGTAGAGGGCTTGAAGCCCGCCCTCATTTCCATTGGCCGGCGTCACCGTTTATGCTAAACGGTGGCCTGCCATTGGAAATGAGGGTTTTTGGTTGCCGCCCTTTGGCCTGCGATCAGGACTGGGTCGCCTGCTTCACGGCTGTCGTGAAGCACTTTCTTATCTTTATGGGGCCATGTGTTTGAAACACATGGCCCCATAAAGACAAGAAACCCCCATGCTCCGGCTGCAGCGCGGTCCTTTCACTTTCGGGACCGCAAAGAGGACCGCGCTTGTTTTCCTCTCCATTGGGGTTTCAGCCTCAGCCAACTCCATGTGAGCCCAGAGGGTATAAAGCAACCTCCCTCCCACTCCTCCTCTGCACCTTCACAGCGCACTTTCACACACTAAAAGCACGCACTTAACTTTTTCTTTCCCCCTCCCCACCCTATTTCCAAAAAAGAAGGGAAAGGGGTAACGAAACAAGCCACCTCTTGGAGCAACACTCGGGGCACACTAAGTCTCCTGCACTGCACAATCATCCCGCACACGTCTCACCTTTCAACGTGAAACCAACACTAGTTCTACATCTGCTGCCTCGAGTGGTGGGGAGACCACCGCACCGAAACTAAAGAAGCGCCTGAGCACCGTGGGCACTCTGGAGGGAGCGGCCGGCGACCTCTGCACCATGAGCAGCCACAAGCAGGACGGGGAGCACCTGAGCAGTGTCGAGGAGGAGGTAAGGCGCCCTCGGGTGCTTGTGTGAGCCGCCGGGGCCGCTCTGGTGACCCTTTGCTTTGAGCTCTTTTGTGGCCGGCGCGGCGCTATTTTACTTAACTTGACGAGCTCTTCCGTGTTTAGACCAGTGAGAGAAAGAGCTGCCACTCATTCTTACTCTGCCATTGTTTTCCTGTCGGGGTCGGGTTTGCTTCCTCTTTCCTCCTGGAGCTCTTCACCGCTCCCTTCGCCTCCGTTCTTTCCGTCGCCACCTGTGCACGGTTGAGGTCCGGGCGAGGGGCGCTCACTCACCCCCTACACCTGGCGTGGGGGCAGCTCGTCCACTTTCCCAGATAGGGGTGGGTGGCTTGTGCTCGCCGCCGGCAGTCCTTTCCGCACAGCTGGCTTGACCTCTCGCCGCTCAGGTAAGAGCTGCACTTATGCCCTCAGTCTGCTGACCTGCACCCGTCACGGCCAAGTGCCCCTGTTTTGTGGCAGTTTCCTACATAGTGGAACAATTACCCCATTTTGCTCTGTTCATAAGAATGTTCATCTAGTTAATTAGGGGCAGGAACACTGCAGTACTACGGGTATCTTCGCTGGTGTCATTCCGCTAGTTGAGGAGTGAGTGCTCGCCCCACTCTTGGTTTTCATGTAACCTGCAGCGTGCGCTGCTGTGTGGACCACTTTCTAAGTGGTCGTGTGCTGGTATAACTCCGTGGTCAGCTGACTGCCTCGCATGAGGGCAGTTGGATGGATAAACCAGTGGGTGTTATTTTGGAGCGGTTACTTGTTTACTCCTTTAAACATGGTGGTTTGGCCGGGTGGTTGGAAGCGGTCATCGCTGTGTGCATTTAGCAGTGTTTGTGTTACTCGCTGCAGCGCTGTTTGTGCGGGGCCCAGTAAGAGGACCCCGTGTAGCCTGCGATGGAACGCTCGTGCGCCTGCCTCTGAGGGGCCGCTCACTGCTGAGCTCCAGAGCCGGCAGCGCGCGGCGCTGCGCACCAGGCACTGATGAGGGCGCAGCTGTGGGCGCTGGGCTCCGGCTGAGCCTCTCTGCCCCTGTCCGCCGGTGAGGCTCGTCGTGCTGGGAACGGCCCTGCTCGGATACCATTGCGCCGACCCGCAGCGAGGTCTTGTCTGAGGTGGGAGTGCTGCTCACAGGCCGACTCGCAGTGCCGAAAGCAAGGGCATGCCCTTCCCGCAGGTCACCGAGCCAGGAGGCCGCTGCCAGGCCAGCTCCGAGGTTAGCGCTCTCGTGGATGCAGTGCCCCGACACCCACTCAGGTGGCGCTATCTCTTGACACTCCTGGGCATCTCTCTCGGAAAGGTCCACTCTTTAATGTGTTGTGTTGTGGTTATTTTGCTATAAGGTGCATTAGCCGTGGAAGTCTGGGGGTGTGGGTTTACATTATTCGAGCCTCGACGGCCCTACAGCGCTTTCCCCATAACAAATTACCTTTCGGCTCTAGAAGCGATGAGAATTTCTTGGCAGGCGGGCGGCCCAGATGGGATCCGTCAGCTTTTAAGAGTTGTTTAGGGTTAAGGAGCAGGATGTTACTGGAATGTAAGGGATCTGCCAGTCCATCTACGGCAGGCTGTCGTGAAGCACATGGCTTTCTCAGTGCAGTCGGTTTGCTTCTGCACGCTACCCCCCACCCACTACTTGTGACAAACACCAGAGTCTCTTACTTAGACTTTCCTTAAGGGAAAGGTTGCACTCCCTACCCCAAGTCCTGCAAAACACAATGTAGTTCTCCGTTCTCCTGCCTCAGAAATCTAACCCGTCAGCACACATTCTCCAAGACACTTCACCCTAGAAAGAAGGCTAAACAAGCATTTGCAATGCAATAAGTCTCGCAGTTACGCAAGTT
This sequence comes from Calotriton arnoldi, assembly GCA_963921515.1. Lineage (NCBI taxonomy): Eukaryota > Metazoa > Chordata > Amphibia > Caudata > Salamandridae > Calotriton > Calotriton arnoldi. Next base: position 298,576 of record CAWUFW010005931.1, on the reverse strand, counting down.
TAAACTATTGGCATTGTAAATAACAATGCCTTTTATTTAGGTTTTTAAAATAAAACAAAAATAAAAGGCATTGTTATTTGCAATGTCAATAGCTTAAACTTCGCGTAATCTGCGAGACCTATTGCATTGCAAATGCTTGTTTCTTGTATCTTGGGATTTTGAGGCGAGGTGCCATTTTAGAGCGGAGGTTCCTTTGTTGAATGTGTTTGGTGATTTTATTCCTGATGAAGAGCGGTCCCATTCCATGTATTGCTTTGTGGGTGATACGAAGCAGCTTGAACGTGGATCTTCTGGCAACCGGTAACCAATGCAGGGCTTTCAAGGCAGGTGAGATGTGGTCTCGCGGTTTGATATGCAAGAGTAGTCTGGCAGCCGAGTTCTGAATCCGTTGTAGTCTTTTCATGGTCGTTAAGGTTGATCCATGGTAGAGGCTATTGGCGTAATCGAGTTTGGACAGAACAAGGGAGATGGTAGCTTGGACCTTGTGTGGAAATCCCAAATGAGGGAAAATTCGTCGCAGCGTTGTTATAGTGACAAAGCTTGATCTTGCAAGTTTGTCCACTTGGGCATTCCTCGATAGCTCGGAGTCCATGGTCATTCCGAGGTTTCTTACTTCCTTAGATACTTTAGGTGGGGATCCCAGTTCATCAGGCCAGGCGGCAAGCGGGTCATAATGTTTCCAATCGCCACACGTGAGTATTTCCGTTTTGGAAGCATTCAATTTGAGGTGGCTCCAAGTCATCCACTGATCCACGGCTCTGAGACAACTGAAAATTGGGGAGTTTCCAATGTCTTTGGGGCATTCCAGTTGAAGGAGTATTTGCGTGTCATCTGCATAGTTATAGCACGTGAGGTGAAATTGATTGATCAGTACCGGTAATGACTTCATGTAGATGTTGAAAAGCATGGGCGAGATGATAGAACCTTGAGGGACCCCTGCTTTTGTGGAGTATGGTTTGGACGAGAAAAGTGGGGTATGGATGACATTAGTTCTGTTTTGAAGGTAGGACGCTATCCAGTCTAGAGCAGTCCCCTCTATGCCGGCTTCATAGAGTCTTTGTTTCAGAGTGTCATGGTCCACCGTGTCAAAGGCAGCCGAGAGGTCCAAGAGGAGAAGCGCAGCAACCCCGTTGCGGTCTTCTGTGTTCTTCAGGTCATCCCAGACGGCAAGGAGGGCAGATTTTGTGCCTCTTCCCGGACGGAAACCTGTTTGGAAGTCTGAAAGTATGTCATTCTCTTCAATGAATTGTGACATCTGGGCGAATGCTGCTCTTTCTATCAGTTTGCCCAGGAAAGGTCCATTTGTAATGGGTCTGTAGTTGTCAGGGTTCAGCGGGTCCAAGTTTGTTTTCTTCAGTAAAGGGCGTATGTATGACTTTTTGAGTTCTTCTGGAAATATTCCGGTAGTTAAGGAATCGTTGATGATTCTTCTTACTGGAGTGGCAGCAGAGGTTGTTAAAAGAATTGTCTTGAAAGTTTGTGGTGGACACGGGTCAGAAGGGCTGCAGGCAGGCCTGCTTGCTTTGACCAGGTCCATAAATTCATCGTGTGAGATGTGTTGGAAGGAACGGAGAGGCTGGGTTAGAGTATTCTTGGATTGTTGTTTTGTCAAAGGGTTAGTGCTGGTGCTTTGTCTCTGTTTTAAGTATGAGTCCAACGTGTCTGCTTTGTCAGTGTAATGATTTGCCAGTTTGTCTGTGAAATCTTGAGTAACAGGATGAGTTCCTTCTAGGCAATTTGGTTTGCGAAATTCATTGAGTATTTTATAGAATTTTTTATTTGCACATTTGGCATTTTGAATTCTGTCTGAATAGTACCTTTTCTTAGCTTTTTTGATAGCTGACTTGTATAATCTGTTAATTTTCTGTAGGTGAAGTTTGTCTTGTTTGGCGTTTGTTTTGAGCCAGGTACGTTGCAGCTTTCTAATTTGTTGTTTTATGTCTTTTATTTCTATGTTTCTCCAAGGCGTTTTTTTTCTTTTGTTCTGTTGTGTGGTTTTGAGTGGTATCAGGATGTCAAACGCTTCCTGTACCCACTCATATAGTTTTTGAACAGAATTTATTGTTTCCAGATTTGTACTGGATGTTAGTTGTGTTTCTAAGTGTTCCAAATTGAGTTTGTTCCACGGTCGATAGGTGGATGGATGTAAGGTAGTTTTAGGTGAGTCGCTTAGTGTTGTTTTATGTTGGAAAGCAAGCAAGTGGTGGTCTGACCATGTGACTGGAGTTATAGTTTGAAAGGTAACTATTTCGATATTAGCAAAAATGACATCTAGGATATGTCCAGCGATGTGTGTGGGTTTGTGGACAATCTGATGCAGGTTTAGTGCGTCTAGGCCAGTGATTATTGTTTTTGGATGGGTCATATTGGGTTTGTCAAACCAAATGTTGAGGTCACCCAGAACGCATAGGTTGGAGTGTATTGTTATCAGGTTTGAAACTGTGTCTAGAAGTGTGTCTGGGAATGTCGCCTTGCTAGGTGGAGGTCTGTAAAGGAGCAGGAAGTTACAGGAGGAAGACGGTGTAGTATTGCATCTGGTGAGAAGAGCCTCACAATTGTTTATGGTGATGTCGTCAACTTTAGTGATATGTAATGTTTGCCTGACCACAACAGCTAGACCACCTCCTTTTTTGCCTTTACGATTTTGGGTGATCGTTTGATAGCCTAGAGGAACGGCTTCATGCAGGACTGGAGCCATATCATCTCCCAACCATGATTCGGTTACGAATAGTATGTCTGGTTTTGCATCGGTGAGAAGGTCGTAGATGTGATGTTTGTTTTTGGAGAGGGATCGAGCATTTATTAGTAGACAGTTTAGAGAATGGGCTTTGGTGATAGTGAGACTTTCTTTTGTAGAAGAGTGATTAGTATTGTGTGGGTTTGTAGCAGGTGTGTTTTTAGTGCTGGTATTAGCTATGTTAGGATAGCAATTGTGCAGCTGTTCTGTATCATGTTCCTCATCCAGCATGCTAAGAAGGCATTTTGATGGGTCTGCGTGTGTAGGTGGTGGAGATGGTGTTTGAGAGTGAGTTGGTGTGCTGTGTTGTTTTCGTGGTGTAACATTGTTGTGCAGTAGACATGGGGAAGCGAAGTTGTGAGGTGTGGCACGTCGCTTATATTGTTTGCGTGTGTTTAGAGCGGAAGGTGTATGAGTCGGGTGGTGGTGCAGCATGTGGGTCATGTAGTAAGGTTCTAAATTGTCCAATGGATGAGAGTTGCTGTGTTGCTGTATCTGGGTTAGATGTGGTGGAAGAGAGAAAGCTTGGCATTGAAAGGTGGGTGTATGTTTGTATTTTGTGATGGTAAGTATTATGAGGTGTTTCGCTTGGAAGATCTTGTGTTGGTGTGCGTGATATGTTTTGTTTTTGAGGAGTAGTGAAAAGAGGTGCTGGTGTATTTGTTTCATGCGATGGATTTGTTTGTATAGTATTGTTTGTGAGAGGAGGTTGTAAGGTAGAGGGGGTGGTGATGTGTTTATGAGTAGAGTGTATGTTTTGTGTAGGAGAGAATGAAGTAGAGGTAAGAGTGTTTGTCTTAGACTGGTTTGTTGCAAGAGTTAAAAAGTATGGTGCTGTGCAGTGTATGTGTTGTGCGTTTGTTTTATTATGGTAGAAGGAAGAGGAGGGTGTTGGTTGGACAAATGATGGATGGCTGATTATATGTTTGTTAGTGATAAAAAGTGGTCTGTTAGGAGTAATTAGAGCAGGGAGTGTGTGTCTGGATGGGATGTAGTTAAGTATGGTGTGGAATGGGGTTGTGTTAGTGATGAGTGGATTGGTTTGTGGTATAGGATAGAGTTGTGTATTGTTTGTAGGTGATGGCGGAAATGTGTGGTAGCTGGGATAGAAGGGTGTATAGGTGTGGTTTGTGTGGTTTTGTAGTGGGTGCTGAGACATGGATTTGTGCATAGTGTTGGTTTGTAGTAAGTATGTGGTGTACATTTGGTGTGGTGAGTGTGTTGCTCTGTTTGTGGATGGTGTGGGCTGGGTATTACTGAATGGGAAAATGGGCAGCATTTCTGGCCCTAGTCCCGACCAGGCTCAAACAGGCAATTGCCCTTGTCCTCTCTGCCCTTGTCCTTGACGCCTGGGCTGAGACGCCCTAAGCCTTGGCCTTTTATAGCCCTATTAATCAGGTGACCCCTTCAGCCAATGGGAACCCTAGCCCTAACACTATACAATCACAACACTAGCCCTAAAATCTAGAACCAATAGGAAACCAGGACCTTACAGCCAATCCTAGCCCTAGTCCAAGCACCCAATCAGTTTCAAAAACCCTGATCTCTACGTCCAATAGAGTCCCTGGCCCTACCAGCAGTCCCAACCCAAGTCCAAGCAACCAATGACACAGGAAGCCCTAGTCCCTACTTCCAATAGAAAGCCTAACCCTACTCTTAGTCCCACACCTAGTCCAGCAACCAATCACACCAGAAGCCCTAATCGCTACTCCCAATTAAAGGCCTAACCCTAGCCCTAGTCCCAACCCTAGTCCCAACAACCAATCACACAGGAAGCCCTAGTCCCTACTTCCAATAGAAATCCTAACCCTAGCCCTAGTCCCAACCCTACATCGATTGAGTCACATACCCAGAAACCAATCAGAACCCTCAAATACCCAACCAATGAGGACACTAACCCTAATCCAATAGAAACACCAGATACAACCACCAATCAGTGCACACATGTACCAACCAATAGCAGACTATATAAGGTCCCAGCAACCTCAGACAAGATTTGCTGGCCAGGGAGTTGGAAGCTGCTCCTCTATTCAGAAATCTCCTAGGAGACAGACAGGCTCAATCCAGACTTTGGACTTCTGCAGGTAAGGGCCTAACAAACTTGTCCTCTAACAATACTGTTTGTATAAAACTTTACTCCCTGTCCTGGCCAAAAAACGAAGTGCACAGTCCCTATTAAACACAGCTTAAACAGCAGATTACTGCTGTCTCAGAGCACCCTCTGTTCTCTCTCTGATGTAGAAATATCCCTGTTGCTAGGGAGGGAAGGGGGGGGCTGGTTTCACTCACTTGCTAACACAAAATGTGAGCTGGGGGTGGACTGCTTAACATACAGGTCTTAGCACAGAGCAAGGGAGAAAAACGGAGGGAAAAACTGAAAGTCACGGGGAATGAGAGGGAAAAAAACTACAGAGTTAGGACTGCATATCCCACAATTCAACAGGTTAAATGGAGACAGTCACAGGCAAGGAAGAACCACAAGTTTAAACACAAAACAGGTGATAAAGTATGCAATCACGGGCAGGTTAAAACTACAATTTTAAACTGTAACAACCACAGGCAAAGACAGTTAAAGAACATTTTAAAAATGATGCAATCACAGGTAGGGAAAATCGTTCTTTAAATTGTTAGGAAAGAGACAGCACTAGTCTGCCTCCCTACCACTTCCTGGACTCTGCTGCTTCACTGCAATCTGGTGCACAGGTAGACTGCAACTCACCAAAATGGCGGGGAATGTTTTGGGGTGCACCCAGCAAGGCCTTAAGGGACCTGGGCAGGTGTGAGAGGAGGGCTCAGGGTTGCCTGGGAGCTGAAGAGCCAATCAGCAGGCCTAGGTTTGCTGGCCTGGGGGTGGGGCTGGGGAGCTGGTCCTCTATTCAGAAATCTCCTAGGAGACAGACAGGCTCACTCCACACTTTGGACTTCTGCAGGTAAGGGCCTAACAAACTTGTCCTCTAACAATACTGTTTGTATAAAACGTTACTCCCTCTCCTGGCCAAAAAACGAAGTGCAGAGTCCCTATTAAACACAGCTTAAACAGCAGATGACTGCTGTCTCAGAGCACCCTCTGTTCTCTCTCTGATGTAGAAATATCCCTGTTGCTAGGGGTGGGGGAAAGGGGGGCTGGTTTCACTCACTTGCTAACACAAATGGGATCTGGGGGTGGACTGCTTAACATACAGGTCTTAGCACAGAGCAAGGGAGAAAACGGAGGGAAAAACTGAAAGTCACGGGGAATGAGAGGAAAAAAACTACAGAGTTAGGACTGCAAATCCCACAATTCAACAGGTTAAATGGAGACAGTCACAGGCAAGGAAGAACCACAAGTTTAAACACAAAACAGGTGATAAAGTATGCAATCACGGGCAGGTTAAAACTACAATTTTAAACTGTAACAACCACAGGCAAAGACAGTTAAAGAAAATAAAAAAAATGATGCAATCACAGGTAGGGAAAATCGTTTTTAGGTCTCGCCTGGCGTTGCAGCGCACATGCGCTGCTCGCTCTGCGAGGGCTTTTTGGAATCGATACGGATTCAGAAGGGACTTGAAGCCCCGCCCCTCTTTCCCATTGGCTTGCGTCATCGTTTATGGTAAACAGTGGCGCATGATTGGAAATGGGACTTCTTGGTTACCGCCTTGTCCAATTTGAGGACGGCCCATCTGGACAGGCCGACGCCATCTTTGTTTGGCGTGACGTGGGAGGGTTCAGTTTATGGCAAACGCTGGCTCGTGATTGGAACTCGCTTCCATTGAGCGCGCATGCCCACTTTCACTTTTAAAGCGCAGCCGGGCAATGCGGCCGTTTGTATGTCTCTCGTAACTTAGTGTAAGCTGCTTATTTTTAGCATTTGCTGTCTGAAGCCCATGAAAGTTAAAACTCTACATCTGTGAAAAGGATAGGTAGATCTGCTGTCTGCCCGCAAGGTCTCCGGTGACTCCATCTTCCCACTGTCTCCTCTGCTTCTTCCAGGCCGCCTGGAGGGTTTTTGCCGAAGGCAGCACGGGCACACACTGTCCACACACACGGCCAAGGTGGCGTTCAAAGATGAGAAGGCGAGTGCAGATGCCAGGCAGCGGTAATCTGGGCCTGCTATGGACCTGGCACGCACACTGGCAAGGAAGGTGTTTGGTGGCAGGAGACGGCTGGGCAGGGCCCTTCTTGGTGACATCGCATCACATTGCTAACGCAGGCATGGTTTCACCTACAAAGTTCGTCACCGGAGAGACCAGTTGCACCGCCACCAACAGAAGAGGCGTCCAACAGTGAGTGAGAGGTGCAGGAGCTGTCACTAACAGTGGGGTAACAGCGTACTCTTTATTGCGCGTTACACAGATTAATTACCCTGACATAACATGCATTACTTTTGCACTAAAAGTCAGACTTGAGGTGCGTTGGCAGAGCTGTGTCGGCATCTCCGTTTTCAAAAAGCATGCCATTGATGCAGTACTTCTGCGTTGGCTATGGTGTCCAGCACCCCTGTCCGTGGGCTATGGTGTCCAGCACCCCCTCTCTGTGAGCTATGGTGTCCAGCACCCCCTCTCTGTGAGCTGTGGTGTCTAGCACCCCCTCTCCGTGGACTATGGTGTCTAGCACCCCCTCTCCGTGGGCTATGGTGTCCAGCACCCCCTCTCCGTGAGCTATAATGTCCAGCACCCCCTCTCCATGAACTATGGTGTCCAGCACCCCCTCTCTGTGGGCTGTGATGTCCAGCACCGCCTCTCTGTTGGCCGTGGTGTCCAGCACCCCCTCTCTGTGGGCTGTGATGTCCAGCACCCCCTCTCTGTTGGCTGTGGTGTCCAGCACCCCCTCTCTGTTGGCTGTGGTGTCCAGCACCCCCTCTCTGTTGGCTGTGGTGTCCAGTACCCCCTCTCTGTGAGCAATGGAGTCCAGCACCCCCTCTCTGTGAGCTATGGTGTCCAGCACCCCCTCTCCGTGGTCTATGGTGTCCAGCACCCCCTCTCCGTGGGCTATGGTGTCCAGCACCCCCTCTCCGTGGACTATGGTGTCCAGCACCCCTCTCCGTGGTCTATGGTGTCCAGCACCCCCTCTCTGTGGGCTTTGGTGTCCAGCACCCCTCTCGGTGGGCTATGGTGTCCAGCACCCCTTCTCGGTTGGCTATGGTGTCTAGCACCCCTTGTCCATGGGCTATAGTGTCTAGCACCCCCTGTCCGTGGGCTATGGTGTCCAGCTCCCCCTCTCCATGGGCTATGGTATCAAGCGCCCTCTCTCTGTGAGCTATGGTGTCCAGCACCCCCTGTCCATGGGCTATGGTGTCTAGCACCCCCTGTCCGTGGGCTATGGTGTCCAGCTCCCCCTCTCCGTGGGCTATGATGTCAAGCACCCCCTCTCTGTGGGGTGTGGTGTCCAGTACTCCCTCTCTGTGGGGTGTGGTGTCCAGCACCCCCTCTCCGTGAACTATGGTGTCCAGTACACCCTCTCCGTGAGCTATGGTGTCCAGCACCCCCTCTCCGTGAACTATGGTGTCCAGCACACCCTCTCCGTGAACTATGGTGTCCAGCACCCCTGTCCATGGGCTATGGTGTCCAGCACCCCCTCTCTAAGGGCTGTGGTGTCCAGCACCCCTTCTCCATTGGCTATGGTGTCCAGCCTCATCACAGTGTGCCGTGGTGTCCAGCCCCCCCTCTCTGTGGTCTATGGTGTCCAGCACCCCCTCTCCGTGGTCTATGGTGTCCAGCACACCCCCTCTCGGTGGGCTTTGGTGTCCAGCACCCCCTCTCGGTGGGCTATGGTGTCCAGCACCCCTTCTCGGTTGGCTATGGTGTCTAGCACCCTTTGTCCATGGGCTATGGTGTCTAGCACCCCTTGTCCATGGGCTATAGTGTCTAGCACCCCCTGTCCGTGGGCTATGGTGTCCAGCTCCCCTCTCCGTGGGCTATGGTATCAAGCGCCCTCTCTCTGTGAGCTATGGTGTCCAGCACCCCCGTCCATGGGCTATGGTGTCTAGCACCCCCTGTCCGTGGGCTATGGTGTCCAGCTCCCCTCTCCGTGGGCTATGATGTCAAGCACCCCCTCTCTGTGGGGTGTGGTGTCCAGTACTCCCTCTCTGTGGGGTGTGGTGTCCAGCACCCCTCTCCGTGAACTATGGTGTCCAGTACACCCTCTCCGTGAGCTATGGTGTCCAGCACCCCTCTCCGTGAACTATGGTGTCCAGCACACCCTCTCCGTGAACTATGGTGTCCAGCACCCCTGTCCATGGGCTATGGTGTCCAGCACCCCCTCTCTAAGGGCTGTGGTGTCCAGCACCCCTTCTCCATTGGCTATGGTGTCCAGCACCCTTATTGGTCAGTGTCCAGCCTCATCACAGTATGCCGTGGTGTCCAGCCCCCCTCTCCATGGGCTATGGTGTCCAGCACCCCCTCTCTGTGAGCTATGGTGTCCAGCACCCCCTCTCTGTGAGCTATAGTGTGCAGCACCCCCTCTCCATGAGCTATGGTGTCCAGCACCCCCTCTCTGTTGGCTGTGGTGTCCAGCACCCCCTCTCTGTGAGCTATGGTGTCCAGCACCCCCTCTCCGTGGGCAATGGAGTCCAGCACCCCCTCTCAGTGGGCTTTGGTGTCCAGCACCCCCTCTCAGTGGACTATGGTGTCCAGCACCCCCTCTCCGTGGGCTATGGTGTCCAGCACCCCCTCTCCGTGGACTATGGTGTCCAGCACCCCCTCTCCGTGGTCTATGGTGTCCAGCACCCCCTCTCGGTGGGCTATGGTGTCCAGCACCCCCTCTCCGTGGACTATGTTGTCTAGCACCCCCTCTCCGTGGACTATGTTGTCCAGCACCCCCTCTCCATGGTCTATGGTGTCCAGCACCCCTTCTCGGTTGGCTATGGTGTCCAGCACCCCCTCTCCATGGACTATGGTGTCCAGCACCCCCTCTCCGTGGTCTATGGTGTCCAGCACCCCGTCTCCGTGGTCTATGGTGTCCAGCACCCCCTCTCGGTGGGCTATGGTGTCCAGCACCCCTTCTCGGTTGGCTATGGTGTCTAGCACCCCTTGTCCATAGGCTATGGTGTCTAGCACCCCCGGTCCGTGGGCTATGGTGTCCAGCTCCCCCTCTCCGTGGGCTATGGTGTCAAGCGCCCTCTCTCTGTGAGCTATGGTGTCCAGCACCCCCTGTCCATGGGCTATGGTGTCTAGCACCCCTTGTCCATGGGCTATGGTGTCTAGCATCCCCTGTCCATGGGCTATGGTGTCCAGCTCCCCCTCTCCGTGGGCTATGATGTCAAGCACCCCCTCTCTGTGGGGTGTGGTGTCCAGCACCCCCTCTCCGTGAACTATGGTGTCCAGCACACCCTCTCCGTGAGGTATGGTGTCCAGCACCCCCTCTCCGTGAACTATGGTGTCCAGCACACCCTCTCCGTGAACTATGGTGTCCAGCACCCCTGTCCGTGGGCTATGGTGTCCAGCACCCCCTCTCTAAAGGCTGTGGTGTCCAGCACCCCCTCTCGGTGGACTATGGTGTCCAGCACCCCCTCTCCATGGACTATGGTGTCCAGCACCCCCTCTCCATGGACTATGTTGTCCAGCACCCCCTCTCCATGGTCTATGGTGTCCAGCACCCCTTCTCGGTTGGCTATGGTGTCCAGCACCCCCTCTCCATGGACTATGGTGTCCAGCACCCCCTCTCCGTGGTCTATGGTGTCCAGCACCCCCTCTCGGTGGGCTATGGTGTCCAGCACCCCTTCTCGGTTGGCTATGGTGTCTAGCACCCCTTGTCCATGGGCTATGGTGTCTAGCACCCCCTATCCGTGGGCTATGGTGTCCAGCTCCCCCTCTCCGTGGGCTATGGTGTCCAGCACCCCCTGTCCATGAGCTATGGTGTCTAGCACCCCTTCTCGGCTGGCTATGGTGTCCAGCACCCCCTGTCTATGGGCTGTGGTGTCCAGCACCCCTTCTCCATTGGCTATGGTGTCCAGCACCCTTATGGGTCAGTGTCCAGCCTCATCGCAGTGTGCTGTGGTGTCCAGCCCCCCCTCTCCGTGAACTATGGTGTCCAGCACCCCAGTCCATGGGCTATGGTGTCCAGCACCCCCTCTCTAAGGGCTGTTGTGTCCAGCACCCCTTCTCCATTGGCTATGGTGTCCAGCACACTTATGGGTCAGTGTCCAGCCTCATCACAGTGTGCCGTGGTGTCCAGCCCCCCCTCTCCGTGGGCTATGGTGTCCAGCACCCCCTCTCTGTGGGCTGTGATGTCCAGCACCCCCTCTCTGTTGGCTGTGTTGTCCAGCACCCCCTCTCTGTGAGCTATGGTGTCCAGCACCCCCTCTCAGTGGGCTTTGGTGTCCAGCACCCCCTCTCAGTGGGCTTTGGTGTCCAGCATCCCCTCTCCATGGACTATGGTGTCCAGCACCCCTCTCCATGGGCTATGGTGTCCAGCACCTCCTCTCCGTGGACTATGGTGTCCAGCACTCCCTCTCCGTGGTCTATGGTGTCCAGCACCCCCTCTCGGTGGACTATGTTGTCCAGCACCCCCTCTCCATGGTCTATGGTGTCCAGCACCCCCTCTCCGTGGTCTATGGTGTCCATCACCCCTTCTCGGTTGCTATGGTGTCCAGCAACCCCTCTCCGTGGACTATGGTGTCCAGCACCCCCTCTCCGTGGTCTATGGTGTCCAGCACCCCCTCTCGGTGGGCTATGGTGTCCAGCACCCCTTCTCGGTTGGCTATGGTGTATAGCACCCCTTCTCGGCTGGCTATGGTGTCCAGCACCCCCTCTCGGTGGGCTATGGTGTCTAGCACCCCTTCTCGGCTGGCTATGGTGTCTAGCATCCCCTGTCCGTGGGCTATTGTGTCCAGCACACCCTCTCTGTGGGGTGTGGTGTCCAGCACCCCCTCTCCGTGAGCTATGGTGTCCAGCACACCCTCTCTGTGGGGTGTGGTGTCCAGCACCCCCTCTCCGTGAGCTATAGTGTGCAGCACCCCCTCTCCATGAGCTATGGTGTCCAGCACCCCCTCTCCGTGAACTATGGTGTCCAGCACCCCTTCTCTAAAGGCTGTGGTGTCCAGGCACCCCTGTCCATGGGCTATGGTGTCCAGCACCCCCTCTCCGTGAACTATGGTGTCCAGCACCCTTATGGGTCAGTGTCCAGCCTCATCAAGGTGTGGTGTGGTGTCCAGTCCCCCTGTGTGTCTTTGTGTCCAGTCCCCCTGTGTGTCTTTGTGTCCAGTCCCCCTATGTGTCTTTGTGTCCAGTCCCCCTATGTGTCTTTGTGTCCAGTCCCCCTGTGTGTCTTTGTGTTCAGTCCCCTGTGTGTCTTTGTGTCCAGTCCCCCTGTGCGTCATGGTGCCCAGTCCCCCTGTGCGTCATGGTGCCCAGTCCCCCTGTGCGTCATGGTGCCCAGTCCCCCTGTGCGTCATGGTGCCCAGTCCCCCTGTGCGTCATGGTGCCCAGGCTTCCTGTGTGTCTTGGTGTCCAGTCCCCCTGTGCGTCATGGTGCCCAGGCTTCCTGTGTGCCATGGTGCCGAGTCCCCCTGTGTGCCATGGTGCCCAGTCCCCCTGTGTGCCATGGTGCCCAGTCCCCCTGTGTGTCATGGTGCCCAGTCTCCCTGTGCGTCATGGTGCCCAGGCTTCCTGTGTGTCGTAGTGCCCAGTCCCCCTGTGCGTCATGGTGCCCAGTCCCCCTATGCGCCATGGTGCCCAGTCCCCCTATGCGCCATGGTGCCCAGTCCCCCTGTGTGCCATGGTGCCCAGTCCCCCTGTGTGCCATGGTGCCCAGTCCCCCTGTGTGCCATGGTGCCCAGTCCCCCTGTGTGTCATGGTGCCCAGTCCCCCTATGTGCCATGGTGCCCAGTCCCCCTGTGTGTCATGGTGCCCAGTCCCCCTGTGTGCCATGGTGCCCAGTCCCCCTGTGTGTCATGGTGCCCAGTCTCCCTGTGTGTCATTGTAGGAAGTTGGAATCTGACTGCATGGTTGCCCCCACTTTTTTTCTGATGTTTCACTGTTTTTCGACTTTAGTCTGGCTGGGGCCCTGCTATTCAGGGCCCCTGTTTATCTGCTTTCTCTCTAAATTGATTCCCTGTACCTTAGGTACACCACAGATTGGATTCTGGGGTGCCCTTATAAGTCCCTAGAATATGGTATACTAGGTACCCAGGGCATAGGTACCCCAGAGGCCTACCAGGGGCTGAAGCATGTATTGTGCCACCCCTGGGCAGCCTTCCAAAATGACACCACAGGACTGCTACAGCAGCCTGAGTGAGGTGGTGCATGCACCCCTTACTGAGATATAAGTTTACTATATCTCACCCTACCACTGCACATATAAACCTATCAGTCGCCCCTATGGCAGGCCTTATCAATCCTGAAGGCAGGGTGCTTGGTTTTGTGTGAGAGGGTACCCATGCATGATCAGAGCCCCTCTGCAGCCTTCGGAATCTCCTCTCCGGGGTTGTCTAGGCAGCCTGACCATATACTCTTAAGTGCATTATAACTAGGGCTCCCGGTTTTATGGTATTTATTTTGATAACATTTCCGTCTGTATTTATCCATATTTATTTTTTGGCTATTTTGTCTGTATTTATCCATATTTATTTTGCGTTTTGAGTATAAATGTAGTTGTAAAACTGTACATTTCTGTATTTATTTAAATGACAGATGCGCACTCATACTTTGATGTCCGTCGTGTTTTAGCTATTTAAGTTGCTAAATATTACATAACAGTACATCCATTGGCAAATATTACCATTATGCCACAAATGTATAATGATACATGCAGTTATTTATAGAAATTTCATCCTGTTTTGTAATTTCCCATGCTGTCCATCTGCTCAGCTGTTGGGCTATAATTCATGAAAGACAGCACGATGAGTCACTTGAAAGAAGCACATTTTCTGTATTTATCCACTTTTAAAAATAAATGCAGACAGAAAACACATTGTTTTCTGTCTGTATTTATCTGTAAAAATCCGTAAAAACGGAAAACAGGGAGCCTTAATTATAACCTAGCGGTAAATGCTAACTTTGGGATGGCTGCACGGAAACATGTTGTGTTTGGTGTCAAACACCTTGGAATCATACCCCCACACCAGTAACTGGTGTGGGAGTATGATCCCACCCTTCTAGAGGGAGAGACATGACAGCACCGGTATACCCGGTACCAGCTAACAGAGCCCTGGCATCACAAAATGGATGCTGCAGCCACAGACATGAGTCTGCCCTCCTGCTGCTGGACGAAACTCAGGCAGGGGAGGCCTGAACAATAGGTTTCCTGTCACACGGAGGTGTTACCACCTCCCAGACAGGCTTTAGTGTATTGGGGCTGGGTGGGTGCACTCTCAGAGTGCTTTGAAGTCCAACACTGGGGGCACATTTGGTGTCCCTGTGCATAGTCCAGTTCAAACCGGTTGCAGGGGCTACCAGCCCCTGCTCTGGGGCGAAACTGGACAATGGAAATGGGTGTAGCCACCCCTCTTTCCTGACCCTCCCATAGGTGGGTCCCCAGAGTATGTCCAACCCCTTCCTTGGGTATAAGATAGGAACCCCTGGCTACAGGACTTTAGATATCCCTGGACGAAACTCTGAAACTGAATCCTGGACCTTCGACGATCTGTTCAACGCCAGATGACTGAAGAATCTCCCTTGGAGTAAAGGAGTTACTCCTGCTTGGCAGGCACCAAAGACGCATCTGACCGGTCTGCATCTCCGAAGATCCCGCCGGACGCCGAAGACTTTGCAACCCAGGAGGTGGGTTTTCAGACTTCTCAGAGGCTGACCCGAGTCCCCAGCAAGCTGAGACCCGTAGCCCTCGTGGGTACCGTGGAACCGGAACCCCTGGACACCGTGCACATTTGCAAGTGCATAAGCTTCTCGTCGATCCTTGAGGCTGTGCTTTGGGTTACTTATAGCCCTGACCCCGAGCAGAGAATCCACCGAAGATTGCCGGCCTACCCACTCCGAGTGACCCGTGGGCCGCAATTTTGTGATTCCGCTCGAGGTCCCTTCGCGATCCCTTGTCCGTCGACTTGTGGGTCCCTGAAAAGGGTAACTTTACTTTAATTGGGCTTTCCTGGTTGCTCCAGACGTGCCCTGACTCTCCATCGCTTGGGGAGTCCCCAGGACCTTGCTGGTCCGACCCTGAAGCATCTTTCCTCTTCCTGCGTGGGTTGCTGTTGCCAAGGCTTGTTGTGTCCAATCCGGGCACCGACGCTGCAGCACTCAACATACTTCGTGGGACAGCTCGAATCCAGCTCCTGGTCATCGTCGATGCCTCCTGGTCCTCGTGGCTGAAGAGTCAAGCTTCACCTCTTTGCACCTGAAACACCCGACATCGGTAGGCATTCGACTATCGTGCCCCTGGTCACTGGCAAGTGACCCAGACTCTGTCCCCTCTGCTTTCAGGTCCTGCACATCTTCGATCCAGGCTTGGATCTCTTCGGACACTTCGCATCTTCCCGACAGCAGCACTTCTCTGCCAGCTGCCATTGAAAACGACGACGCGACCCGACACCATTTGACACCTATTGTTGGAACCGGGGTTACCGAGTCCGACACGGTAGCATGGCGTGAAGCGGGAAAGGCACGCGAAGGCAATGTGTAAGGCAGTTGTGCAGCACACTCTTACTTTGACTCACAAATGCGAACGCAATAACATGACACCACACCAGGCTTTTGTATTTAAAATCAAGATCTTTTATAAATAAATTAAGTTGGCATCAGATAAGGCAGGTTAATTCAGATCTACATTCAAATTCATTATATTACTCAACTGGTGCACGTTTTAAATAAAGCTGCATAGCTCATCAACATTGTAGGCCACTAAGAGGCTGCAGGAATTATCTCCTTCACGTAACACTTAATAATGATCTCAAGGTACGTTAATAAAACATAGGCCTAAACATACAGTTCACTTTAGCATACTCAATTATTTAAAAGAAGGCTTTTCACGTTACATTTAAATAGGCCTGCATTAATCTAGGCGCACCCACATTCAGTACAGTGGGCGTCGCAACTCCAGTACACCTGTAACATAAAATACTTCAACTCTTGGCGGTGTACACTTCAGCTCAACTCCATTAAACACTTTCCCCTTGTGGTAAAGACTTAACAGTTAAAACCATGGCCTAGGCAGTAATTATAATAGGCATTGGCATAAATTATTAAATACTGTGGGCATCATCAATACATGAATGAACTATGTGGGGAATCCCTCAACATGTCCTGTATTCTGGGGCTTCTAGGTCCCTTAGGGGTTAATTCAGGCCAGGCCCACTCCTCTCTGGGGCCTCGCCTCGTAGGACTAAAATCTTAAGGGTTAATAGTGGCCCCCGGCCCCCAGTGGCGTCTTATGGGCCCTAGAGGCCTCCAGGGCTCACCTGCGGTGTGGTCGTTGGTCGCGCTTCAGGGCGACTGGCGATCTTCCGGGCCGGCCCGTGTCCTATCGGGCGGGACTCGGTCGGGGGTGCCTCGGCCTTCTGGCCGGTGTTGCGGGTCGTTGCGGGGGCCGGTATTGCCTTCCTCCGGCCCCCGGGATTAGGGAGTAAGTATGCGGCTCGTTGCGGGGGCCGGGATCACCCTCCTACGGCCCCGGGCTCAGGGTAAGTGCAGGTGGGGGCTCAGGGTTGCTGGGGAAGGGAGCGGGAGCCGGCAGTCCTCTCCGGCCGGCTCCCCGTCTCCTCTGCACTGCCGGGGCTCTTCCCGGGCTTCCTTCGGCGCTGGGCGTGACTGGGGGCCGGCGCCCAATCGGTGCGCGGCCTTCCCGGGTCACGCCGAGCGACCCCTGGTTGCTCGGCAACGGCGTCTGCGGGGCCTGGAGGCCTCGCTGAAGATCGCGCTAGCGATTTCTTGGGCCGCTTCGGCGGCGGTGGCAATCTTTGGCCGCGACGGCGGCGGGTGCAATTCTTGGGCTGCTTCGGCGGCGGCGACGATTCTTCGGCCGCTTCGGCGGCGGGGGCAATTCTTGGGCCGCTTCGGCGGCGGAGACGATTCTTGGGCCGCGACGGCGGCGGAGACGATTCTTGGGCCGCGACGGCGGGGGCAATTCTTTGGCCGCGACGGCGGCGGGTACGACTCTTTGGCCGCGACGGCAGCGATGAGGGCCCAGGGCCCAGTCTCTGGAGGCTTCGGTGAGGGCGCGGACGGCGCTCCTCACCTCACACACCTGAGGGGCTTCCTTTACCTCAGCGCTTCCCCGATGAGGGCGCGACGGCGCACCTCACCACACGGTGCTTCTTCTCAGGCGGCGGCGGCCGCGCGGTGATCTCCATCATAAGGTCAGTGACCTGAGGGACAACAGTACGCAGGGTGCACCAGCAGCCTGTGGGCAGGGCTGACTGGCAAAGTACTTGGGGGCAGACCAGCAACAGGCAAAAGTGAATAGGGGTGAAGGTTTAGCGCTTCAGGGTACGGCGCTTTACCTGGTGATCCCCAGTTGGGCAGTTTTAGGCTTTAGGCCTTGCTGGACGGACAGGCCTCCTCAAGTTAAGGGGTCTTGCGACTGCTTCAGCTTGGTTGCTTCTTAGGCGCTTCTAGTTGTAAGTTTCTTGTCAGAAGTTCCTTGTTATAAGTTCCTTGTCAAAGTTTCCTGTCAGAAGTTTCTTCTTATGAGGGGGGATGAGTTGGTGGTCTGGGAGTGCTTGGTGTTCCTCCCCGCACGCTGAAGGTGGTTCCCTGGGTCCCCTCACACTGGGCAAGGTCAGTGGGTGGTGGGCGTTCTTCAGCTATCTTACTACAGCAGGACCTCAGCCCTGTCAGCAGCAGTAGTGTAGGTCTCCCCCCCTAGGCCCTAAAGCCTATACTCCGGCGGAGGTTCTCCCAGGTTCAGTGGTGCCTCATCAACTGACTAGAAAGTTTTCCCTCCAAGCCTTTAATACTCCTAGGTCAGGTGACTCTCCCAAAGGCGGCAAAACATAACTCCTCCCACAGCCCGGAAGGTTCTGGAACCTTCTACATGCCTGGCTATGTGGCCCAGAGGCGGGGATGGAATGGATACTGTATCCCTATACCCCAGCCTGACCCTGGCTACTAGTGTGTATGCGTGTCAGGCCCCTCTGCAGTAGCAGGGGCCTGTGGCAGCCATCTTGAGTGAGAGAGAGCACCTGCACCTCAGCACTGGCTAGCAGTGGCAAGGTGCCCAGAGACCTAGGTCCAGTAAAAATATGGTGGCAAAAAGGAGGCGAAAAAGGAAAAAAAATAGGGAAAGACCACCCTAGGGCTGACAGGTCTAACACCTATGCACCCGGCTTCCCTGGGTGAGGTAACACGAGTACTCCGGTGCTCCCGTGGGTGTTGACCCTAGAACTATCTAAGTCCAAGAGGGTTTGGTCCTAGTCCATTTCCAAGTGTCCTTTAACTCTAAAAATCTAACCGCGACTTTCCCCATACTGCACACGTCCTCCATGGGTCCCCTGTGTCACTACCTTGGGTGGTTCCTTGGGGTCCCAGCGATTCTACAGGCTCTAGGCCTTGTGTCTAGTCAAGTCGTGGTTCTTATACCACTTGCTTAGTATATGGTTTGGTCTCCCCCTGGAGCCCACTGTGTATTGTGCTATTTACTGTTGATTAAATGCTTGTAACTTGTGTGCTTTGACCTCTAGCCTCATAAAGAGACTAGTGGGTAGTGTCTAGTAATAAATACATATATTTTATATATATACCTGGTGTGGTTCTCCTTTCATTTGGTCATTCATGAGATTATAGACTGGTAAAACAAACAGCTTTACACTCCTTCAAGACTTAGCCTGAAGGCTGCTCTCCATAGCTACCACTAGGATAGCTTTCAATAAAGGTTGTCTTTAACCTATCACCTCTAAGGGGCTGTTTGGACTGGTGCAAGGTGCCCACTATAACTAGTGGCCAGCATATACCAGGCCAATTTCTCACATTGGTGTGCAGCGGTTGGATTCAAGCTTGCCTTTGTTTTACCAGATAATCTCAAGTGATTGACTAACTGAAAACCACTAAAGGTACCTGAGGTACATATAATTCAAGCTTTAATTACAGTAAGTTCTACTGAACTTAGAGTTGTGTGTCAAGGGCATAGCACACCCTTTCTACAACTCAAGAGAGTTTAGTAGGCCACACTAGAGTAGGTAGTGCATACACCATACTTCACTAGTGATGTCGTCAAGGCCAGGAACCAGTGGGTCCCTGCCAAAAGCCAATGGGCTTCTACCATCCAAGTATGACCACCTCCCATTCTTGGAATTGAGAGCATTGTATAGTACTAGGAAATTGAAGACAGGAAAAAGTGCAAACACCCAACGCCTCATAGAGGAACTGCTGTTGGATGATCTCAGAAGGCCCAAGGGTGTGAAGGGGTAGGCAGAGAGGGTGGGGCAGCAGATGAGGAAAGGCCAAGGGGTGAAGATACCCATGACCTGACCTCTGAAGCTGACCAGGAAGATGACACTGATCTTAACCTGGGAAATCCAGCTCCTCCTGCAGATGAGGAGGATGGCCAGAATGGCCACCTCTTTATTCCACCAGGGAGAGTTGAGAGTGTGCCTAGAAGGTCAAGATCTCCTTCTCGGGAGTCTAACCATTCTGACACCTCATAAGGGACCTCTGTTTCCTCTCATAGGAGGGAATCCTCTCATGAAAGGAAAGAGAGACTGCTCAAGTATGAAGAAGCTCAGCTTAGAATCAGAAGAGAGCAGTTGGCTTTAGATAGGGAGTCCCTAGAGCTTCAGAAAACTAGAAGAAAGTTGGGACTAGAGTCCCATGGTGGCAGCAACTTCCCTAGTGTTAGGGAAAGGTCTCATGACCATAGAAACCTACGCAAGATTGTCCCTCCCTACCAGAGTGGGGATGACATCCACAAATGGATTACTGCACTGGAAAGGGCCTGTAAAGTTCAGAGGGTCCCTCAGGAGCAGTGGGCAGCACTCTTGTGGCTCTCCTTTGCAGACAAAGGTAGAGACAAGCTCCTCACTGTTAGAGAAGAGGATGCTGACAATTACAAAGTCTTGAAGAGTGCTCTGATTGATGGGTTTGGCCTAACCACTGAACAGTACAGGTTGAAGTTCAGAGACACCCAAAAGACTCAGACTCAAGACTGGGTTGACTTTGTAGATTGTGCTACTAAGGCTCTGGAAGGTTGGATAAATGGCAGCAAGGTGCATGACTTTATAGGATTGTACAATTTGATTATGAGGGAGCAGATCCTTAATAATTGTCAAAACCAGCTTTTACACCAGTACCTGGTGGACTCTGATTTGACCTCTCCCCAAGAATTGGGAAAGAAGGCAGACAAATGGGTCAGAACCAGGGTAAGGCCTAAGAATCAGGGTGGTGACCAGAAGAAAGATTCTACCAAGTCCCAAGAGAAAGGTGGGGATAAATCTAAGGATAAGTCCACTACAGGGCCCCAAAAGTCCTCTTCTGGGGGTGGGTCCCAAACTCCTTCCTCTCCTGAAAAGAAACCATATTGCCATGTCTGTAAAAGCCTGGACACTGGAAAACTGATCCCAGTTGCCCCAGGATTGGCAATAAAGAAAATGTTCCTCCAACCAATACTACCACTCCTCCTGGTACTACTAGTAGTAATGCCCCAGGCGGTAGTGTTGCATCCAAAATGTTAGGTGCATTCTCATGGGGAACAGAGGTGGGCCCTAGTTTAGACAGGTCCCCCTCACAAGCCTCCTTAGTCTGTGATGGTGGCATGGGATTTGCCACTTTTACCATGGGTCCCAATGCATTGGGCAGGTACAGACTGGAGCCACTGATTAATGGTCAGAAAGCTGTGGCATTCAGGGACACAGGGGCTAGTGTCACCATGGTGACAGGGAAACTAGTCCCCCCTCACCAGCTTTTACCTGAGTTTAAATACCAGTTGACCAACATTGATGGTGTCAGCACAGATCACCCCATGGCCATAGTCAATCTCAGCTGGGAAGGGGTCACAAGCCCAAAAAGAGTGGCAGTGTCCCCAAACTTGCCTGTAGATTGCCTGATGGGCAATGATCTGGAAATTTCAGCCTGTGCTGAAGTTGAACACCAAGCCCATCTGAGAATGCTGGGCATCCCTGAGGGAGTTGGTGGGGCTGTGATGGCCACAGCCCACCCCCAAGGACATTTTGGAGTGATGGAGCCTGAAAGAATGGCCCACTCTCCTCCACAAGAGAGCACAAGGATTGAAGAAAAGTCTTCTTCCCCCCAGACTATAGGTAAGGGTCAGCCTCCTCAGGGAACTGATCCTACCCCTAGTGAAGGAACTGCCCCAGAGGTAGTCAGGCCTGTCCTGGTAACACCTCTGATGGCAGGGGACCCTTCCAAGGTGGTACCCAGTCTGGAGCAGGTAACCTGCCCCTCTCTACCCTGCCTCAGTCAGCCCAGGGCTGCAGAGGTCAGGGAGGTCAGTGGACCCCACAGGGCCCCCTGTCCAGAGGAACCCCCCATCAGCAGATATGGGGCACCCAGTCTAGTAGCCCTAGCCAGGTGAAAATTCCTCAACCCACTGAGGGATCCCCTTACCATTGTGTAGGGACCTCCCCAGATGGACTCTGCTGGGCAAAGGCAAACCTGGGACCAAAAGGTTCCAAACCTGCCATGTCCCTCCAGTGTTCCAACCAAAGGGACCCAACCCCCAGCTGTAGGCAGCCAAAGGTTGACCCTTAGGGCTAGACCCAACTTAGTCATGGAAAGTAAGGCCCCCATGGTGGCTAGTGATCTGAGGAAGCTGAGGCCAACTTTATTAGGGCCTCACTTCTCTACTCAGACACCCCACCAGCCTTTTACTATGCCAAAACACACCACAGGTAGTGACTCCAAATGGTGGAGATCCTCCCATCCCCTTGGGGTTAGGGATTGCTTTGTGGACCATAAGACAGGGGGTAACCATGCTAGTGCAGGTACTTCCTTATATGGCCACTTAGTAAATAAAGGCTCAACTGGGCAAGGTTAGCCTTATCTCCTTTCGTTTGGGGGGGGGGGTTAGGTAGGAAGGTTGAATCTGACTGCATGGTTGCCCCCACTTTTTTTCAGGTGTTTTGCTGGTTTTCGACTTAGTTGGACTAGGTCCCTGCTATTCAGGGCCCCAGTTTATCTGCTTTCTCTCTAAATTGATTCCCTGTACCTTAGGTACACCACATGTTGGATTCTGGGGTGCCCTTATAAGTCCCTAGTATATGGTATACTATGTACCCAGGGCATAGGTACCCCAGAGGCCTACCAGGGGCTGAAGCATGTATTATGCCACCCCTGGGCAGCCTTCCAAAATGACACCACAGGACTGCTACAGCAGCCTGAGTGAGGTGGTGCATGCACCCCTTACTGAGATATAGGTTCACTATATCTCACCCTACCACTGCACATATAAACCTATCAGTCACCCCTATGGCAGGCCTTATCAATCCTGAAGGCAGGGTGCTTGGTTTTGTGTGAGAGGGTGCCCATGCATGAGCAGAGCCCCTCTGCAGCCTTCGGAATCTATCCTCCGGGGTTGTCTATGAGGCAGCCTGACCATATACTCTTAAGTGCATTATAACCTAGCGGTAAATGCTAACTTAGGGATGGCTGCACGGAAACATGTTGTGTTTGGTGTCAAACACCTTGGAATCATACCCCCACACCAGTAACTGGTGTGGGAGTATGATCCCACCCTTCTAGAGGGAGAGACATGACAGCACTGGTATACCCGGTACCAGCTAACAGAGCCCTGGCATCACAAAATGGATGCTGCAGTCACAGACACGAGTCTGGCCTCCTGCTGCTGACCGAAACTCCGGCAGGGGAGGCCTGGACAATAGGTTTCCTGTCACAGGGAGGTGTTACCACCTCCCAGACAGGCTTTAGTGTATTGGGGCTGGGTGGGTGCACTCTCAGAGTGCTTTGAAGTCCAGCACTGGGGGCACATTTGGTTTCCCTGTGCATAGTCCAGTTCAAACCGGTTGCAGGGGCTACCAGCCCCTGCTCTGGCGCGAAACTGGACAAAGGAAATGGGTGTAGCCACCCCTCTTTCCTGACCCTCCCATAGGTGGGTCCCCAGAGTATGTCCAACCCCTTCCTTGGGTATAAGATAGGAACCCCTGGCTACAAGTCTTTAGATATCCCTGGACGAAACTCTGAAACTGAATCCTGGACCTTCGACGATCTGTTCAACGCCAGATGACTGAAGAATCTCCCTTGGAGTAAAGGAGTTACTCCCCTGCTTGGCAGGCACCAAAGACGCATCTGACCGGTCTGCATCTCCGAAGCTCCCGCCAGACGCCGAAGACTTTGCAACCCAGGAGGTGGGTTTCCAGACTTCCCAGAGGCTGACCCGAGTCCCCACCAAAGCTGAGACCCGTAGCCCTCGTGGGTACCGTGGAACCGGAACCCCTGGACACCGTGCACATTTGCAAGTGCATAAGCTTCTCGTCGATCCTTGAGGCTGTCCTTTGGGTTACTTGTAGCCCTGACCCCGAGCAGAGAATCCACCGAAGATTGCCGGCCTACCCACTCCGAGTGACCCGTGGGCCGCCATTTTGTGATTCCGCTCGAGGTCCCTTCGCGATCCCTTGTCCGTCGACTTGTGGGTCCCTGAGAAGGGTAACTTTACTTTAATTGGGCTTTCCTGGTTGCTCCAGACGTGCCCGGACTCTCCATCACTTGGGGAGTCCCCAGGACCTTGCTGGTCCGACTCCGAAGCATCTTTCCTCTTCCTGCGTGGGTTGCTGTTGCCAAGGCTTGTTGTGTCCAATCCGGGCACCGACGCTGCAGCACTCGACATCCTTCGTGGGACAGCTTGAATCCAGCTCCTGGTCGTCGTCGACGCCTCCTGGTCCTCGTGGCTGAAGAGTCAAGCTTCCCCTCTTTGCACCTGAAACACCCGACATCGGTGAGCATTCGACTATCGTGCCCCTGGTCACTGGCAAGTGACCCAGACTCTGTCCCCTCTGCTTTCAGGTCCTGCACATCTTCGATCCAGGCTTGGATCTCTTCGGACACTTCGCATCTTCCCGGCAGCAGCACTTCTTTGCAGGCTGCCATTGAAAACGACGACGCGACCCGACACCATTTGACACCTATGCACCCGGCTTCCCTGGGTGAGGTAACACGGGTACTCCGGTACTCCCGTGGGTGTTGACCCTAGAACTATCTAAGTCCAAGAGGGTTTGGTCCTAGTCCATTTCTAAGTGTCCTCTAACTCTAAAAATCTAACCGTGACTTTCCCCATAGAAGCTAACGGAGTCCCGCGGCTGTGTTCACACACTGCACACGTCCTCCGTGGGTCCCCTGTGTCACTACCTTGGGTGGTTCCTTGGGGTCCCAGCGATTCTACAGGCTCTAGGCCTTGTGTCTAGTCAAGTCGTGGTTCTTATACCACTTGCTTAGTATATGGTTTGGTCTCCCCCTGGAGCCCACTGTGTATTGTGCTATTTACTGTTGATTAAATGCTTGTAACTTGTGTGCTTTGACCTCTAGCCTCATAAAGAGACTAGTGGGTAGTGTCTAGTAATAAATACATATATTTTATATATATACCTGGTGTGGTTCTCCTTTCATTTGGTCATTCAAGAGGTTATAATCTGGTAAACCAAGCTGCTTTACACTCCTTCAAGACTTAGCCTGAAGGCTGCTCTCCATAGCTACCACTAGGATAGCTTTCAATAAAGGTTGTCTTTAAACCTATCATCAATAAGGGTCGTTTGGACTGGTGCAAGGTGCCCACTATAACTAGTGGACAGCATATACCAGGCCAACTTCTCACAGTCATGGTGCCCAGTCCTCCTTTGTGTAATGGTGCCCAGGCTTCCTGTGTGCCATGGTGCCCAGTCCCCCACTGTGCCATGGTGCCCAGTCCCCCACTGTGCCATGGTGCCCAGTCCCCCTGTGTGTCATGGTGCCCAGTCCCCCTCTGTGCCATGGTGCCCAGTCCCCCTCTGTGCCATGGTGCCCAGTCCCCCTCTGTGCCATGGTGCCCAGTCCCCCTCTGCCATGGTGCCCAGTCCCCCTGTGTGCCATGGTGCCCAGTCCCACTCTGTGCTATGGTGCCCAGTCCCCCTCTGTGCCATGGTGCCCAGTCCCCCTGTGCGTCTTGGTGCCCAGTCCCCCTGTGCGTCATGGTGCCCAGTCCCCCTGTGTGTCATGGTGCCCAGTCCCCCTGTGCGTCATGGTGCCCAGGCCCCATGTGTTTCATGGTGCCCAGTCCCCCTGTGCGTCATGGTGCCCAGTCCCCCTGTGTGCCATGGTGCCCAGTCCTCCTTTGTGTCATGGTGCCCAGGCTTCCTGTGTGTCATGGTGCCCAGTCCCCCTGTGCGTCATGGTGCCCAGTCCCCCTGTGTGCCATGGTGCCCAGTCCCCCTGTGCGTCATGGTGCCCAGTACCCCTGTGTGCCATGGTGCCCAGTCCCACTCTGTGCTATGGTGCCCAGTCCCCCTCTGTGCTATGGTGCCCAGTCCCCCTGTGCGTCATGGTGCCCAGTCCCCCTGTGTGCCATGGTGCCCAGTCCCACTCTGTGCCATGGTGCCCAGTCCACCTCTGTGCCATGGTGCCCAGTCCCCTTGTGCGTCATGGTGCCCAGTCCCCCTGTGTGTCATGGTGCCCAGTCCCCCTGTGCGTCATGGTGCCCAGTCCCCCTGTGTGTCATGGTGCCCAGTCCCCCTGTGTGTCATGGTGCCCAGTCCTCCTTTGTGTAATGGTGCCCAGGCTTCCTGTGTGTCATGGTGCCCAGTCCCCCTGTGCGTCATGGTGCCCAGTCCCCCTGTGCGCCATGGTGCCCAGTCCCCCTGTGCGTCATGGTGCCCAGTCCCCCTGTGCGTCATGGTGCCCAGTCCCCCTGTGTGCCATGGTGCCCAGTCCCACTCAGTGGTATGGTGCCCAGTCCTCCTCTGTGCTATGGTGCCCAGTCCCCCTGTGCGTCATGGTGCCCAGTCCCCCTGTGTGCCATGGTGCCCAGTCCCACTCTGTGCTATGGTGCCCAGTCCCACTCTGTGCTATGGTGCCCAGTCCCCCTCTGTGCCATGGTGCCCAGTCCCCCTATGTGCCATGGTGCCCAGTCCCCCTCTGTGCCATGGTGCCCAGTCCCCCTGTGCGTCTTGGTGCCCAGTCCTCCTTTGTGTAATGGTGCCCAGGCTTCCTGTGTGTAATGGAGTCCTGTCCTTGTGCCCAGTCCTCCTGTGTGCCATGGTGCCCAGTCCCACTCTGTGCTATGGTGCCCTGTCCCCCTGTGTGTGTAATGGTGCCCAGTCCCCCTGTGCGTCTTGGTGCCCAGTCCTCCTTTGTGTAATGGTGCCCAGTCCTCCTTTGTGTAATGGTGCCCAGGCTTCCTGTGTGTAATGGAGTCCTCTCCTTGTGCCCAGTCCCACTCTGTGCCATGGTGCCCAGTCCCCCTCTGTGCCATGGTGCACAGTCCCCACCCCTGCCCACCATGTTGTGTTGTCTATCCTCCCTTTGGGCCACAATGTCTTGCTGTCTCTCTTTCATGGTGTCCAGCCCTCCCTGTGGGTCCTGTCCTCCCATCTGTCTTGGTGTCCCGCCTCCCCTTTAGGGCATGGAGTCCCCCCCCCACTACTTTAGGGGCATGTGCTCGCCCCCACCATGGATCCATGGTGTCCAGCTCCCCCGTGGCGTATGGTTTAGAGGGTGGTGTCTCGTGTGACGTTTTTCACAAGAGGGCATCCCGGGCATAGAAAGTCACGCCTGATACCACCAGAGACTCCTTTGAGGAGAGAGTGTCTCTTGACAAGACATTTTCTGCATCATCCAGTCTCCCACATGGCATAATGCGAAATTTCATACATTTTGCGTAATACGAAATTTGGGAATTTTACAAATGTTTGCCAGAGTAATTTAAAATATAGTCATTGTATCCTGCACCTTTATGGGATATGAGGTCAGCGCTGCTCTGTCACTCACAAACACATACACTCTCTCATAGGCACACCTTTCCCAGCCTCTCACACTCTTCCTCACAGTGGCCACGCCCCATGCAAATTAGGTGAAAGCCCTCGGTAGTTAGTGCTGGTGCTACATGTGTGCGAGCGCCATCAGTATTACAGAAGGGGCTGCCAAGCGTCCGTGGCCACATCTATAATGCTGTTGTGCCCCAGGGGCGCATAAAGCGGGTGCACACACTTGTTGCGCCCCAGTGGCACTATGTGTAATACAGTCTCTGGTAGAAAATCACTTCACTTGTGTACCAACATGGGTTCTATAGTACCGTGTACAGACTGAAGCTCAGTCGATGAAACCCCGTCAGGAAGACAGAAGGTGCTGGATGGTAAAGACGAGTGAAGGCTCGACCCCGACAAGAAGACAGAGGTGATGTATGGTTCGGTCGAGTGAAGGCTTGGCCTGGGCAGGAGGACAGAAGGGGCTGGATGGTAGAGGCGAGTAAAGGTTCAGCCCGGACGAGAAGACATAGGTGATGGATTGTTCAGGCGAGTGATTGCTGAGCACGAAGAGGAGGACAGGAGGTGCATGGATGGTTACTGCGAGTGAAGGCTCTGCCCTTACAGGAGGACAGAAGGTACCGGGTGGTAGAGGCGAGTAAAAGCTCAGCCAGTAGAGGAGAACAGAAGGTGCTGGATGGTAGAGACGAGTGAAGGCTCGGCCTGGGCAGGAGGACAGAAGGTGCATGGATGGTAGAGGCGAGTGAAGGTTCAGCCCGGACAAGAAGACATAGGTGATGGATTGTTCAGGCGAGTGAATGCTGAGCTCGAAGAGGAGGACAGGAGGTGCATGGATGGTTACTGCGAGTGAAGGCTCCGCCCTTACAGGAGGACAGAAGGTACCGGGTGGTAGAGACGAGTGAAGGCTCGGCCTGGGCAGGAGGACAGAAGGTGCATGGATGGTTAGTGTGAGTGAAGAGTCAGCCAGTAGAGGAGAACAGAAGATGCCGGGTGGTAAAGACAAGTAAAGGCTCGGCTCGGACAGGAGGACAGAAGGTTCTGTATGGTAGAGGCAAGCGAAAGCTCGGCCGGAAAGGAGGACAGAAGATGATGGATTGTTGAGGCAACTGAATGCTGGGCCTGGACAGGAGGACAGAAGATGCATGAATGGTTAGTGCGCGTGAAGGCTCTACCAGTACAGGAGGACAGAAGGTACCTCTGGCGGTAGAGGCGAGTAAAGGCAAGGCCCGGAGTAAAGGCAAGGTGCATGGATGGTTGAGTTGAGTAAAGGCTTGGCTCAGACAGGAGGACAGAAGATGCCAGCTGGTAGAGGCGAGTGAAGGCTTGGCTCGGACTAGAGGACAGAAGGTGATAGATGGTTGAGGAGAGTGAAGGTTGAACCCAGACAGGACAGGAGGTGCATGGATGGTTAGTGCGAGTGAAGGAACGGCCAGTACAGGAAGACTGAAGGTACCTGCTGGTAGAGGCGAGTGAAGGCAAGGCCCGAACAGGAGGACAGAAGGTGCATGGATGGTTGAGGCAACTAAATGCCAGGCTTGGACATAAGGTACATAGATTGTTAGTGCAAGTGAAGGCTGTACTAGTGCGGGAGGACAGAAGGTACCTGGTGGTAGAGGCGAGTAAAGGCAAGGCCCGGACAGGAGGACAGAAGGTGCATGGATGGTTGAGCTGAGTAAAGGCTTGGCCCAGACAGGAGGACAGAAGGGGCCAGCTGGTAGAGGCGAGTGAAGGCTTGGCTCGGACTAGAGGACAGAAGGTGATAGATGGTTGAGGAGAGTGAAGGTTGAACCCAGACAGGACAGGAGAGGCATGGATGGTTAGTGCGACTGAGGGCTCAGCACATACAGGAGGAGAGAAGGTGCCGGGTGGTAGAGGCAAATGAAAGCTCAGGCCAGACAGGAGGACAGAGGTGCATGGATGGTTAGTGCAAGTGAAGGCTCGGCCTGTACAAGAGAACCAAAGGTACCAGGCAGTTGAAGCAAGTGAAAGCTCAGCCGAGACAGGAGGACAGAAGATGTCAGTATGGTTGAGGTGAGTAAAGGCTTGGCCCATACTGGAGGACAGAAAGTCCGTGGATGGTAGAGTCAAGTGAAGGCTGGGTCCAAAGAGGAGGACATAAGGTGCCAGCTGGTAGAGGCGAGTGAAGGCTTGGCCCAGACAGGAGGACAGACGATTCCAGATGGTAGAGGCAAGCGAAG
This sequence comes from Calotriton arnoldi, assembly GCA_963921515.1. Taxonomy (NCBI): domain Eukaryota; kingdom Metazoa; phylum Chordata; class Amphibia; order Caudata; family Salamandridae; genus Calotriton; species Calotriton arnoldi. The sequence goes on along the minus strand of CAWUFW010005931.1, from coordinate 269,856 downwards.
GCTCAGGCCGGACAGGAGGACAGAAGATGATGGATTGTTGAGGCAACTGAATACTGGGCCTGGACAGCAGGACAGAAGGTAAATGAATGGTTAGTGCGAGTGAAGGAACGGCAGTACAGGAGGGCAGAAGGTACCTGCTGGTAGAGGCGAGTGAAGGCAAGGCCCGAACAGGAGGACAGAAGGTGCATGGATGGTTGAGGCAAATAAATGTGAAGGCTGGGTCCAGACAGGAGGAAACAAGGTGCCAGATGGTAGATGTGAGTGAAGGCTCGGACCAGAGTCTGTTTTGCTTATGTTTTTATGCGGCGCCGGATTCACATGGCTAGTCAAAGCTGAGCCTGGAGGCTGCAGCTTAATTGTGAAAGTCAAAGAGTAATTACAAAGTGAACAACTTAGCCGGGCCCCGCCCTCGATCACTGTGGCAGCGAGTCCCTGCTCCTTCGCCTGGGCTCATCCCATAACTAATGTGCCTGTGGCAGCTGGGCAAAGCCCACTGCTGCTTTGTTTACCATACCTAGAGCTGCCTGCAGCACCTGGTCACTTATATAGGAGACAGTAAATGTGTGACATTAGCATACTAGTGCAGTGATACAGACACCAGCACTAAGGGGTGCATGGAAGGGCTGCTCCCCTCAGTCGTATCTGGTGAGGTGGGGCTGGCCAGCTGTCAGTCATACTGCACTGGAACACTGGTGCAACTGTGTTTTTGAGTGTCTTAGGAGAAACCCTGGAATCTGACAGCATACGCTTGAGGGGCGGTACTCGGATCCAGTGGATATGCATTCTGTTCTATCTAAGTGCTGTGTTTTTCCCTAGTAAAGAGTGTTATCACCCTGTGGTTGGACACGTGTAGCTCTGGGGTACTGTTTAGTATGAGATGGTCGGTGAGCATGGTATGCAGCAGTGGCGGGTGATGTATGTCATTTGCTGTGTTCTGTGTGATGATATTGTATTGTAATTGCATTTGTAAAGCACTTATTACCCCTGACGAGGCGCCTAAGCGCTTTTTCAGCGAGTAGCACGCTACTCTGAAACCTATAAAGTATTAGTGGCGAATTAGTATAGGGAAATATGAAATTAATTTGAGTGGTGTACATGTTAGTCAGTTATTTGGATTGAGAAGGGTAACGAAGGGGTAGAAGAGGTAAAAGGTTTGCATTTATATAGTTCTTTCTACCCCTGATGAGGTGTTGAAGTACTTTTTCGGCAAGTAGCACGCTACTCTGGAACCCATAAAGGATAAGTGGTGAATTAGTATAGTGAAATATGAAATAAATTTGAGTGTTGGACATGTTAGTCTGTTATTTGGATTGAAAAGGATAGTGGAGGGATAGAAGAGGGGAGGGTCTAGAAATCTTTTTTTTTTTTCTTTGGGAGCTCACAGCAGTAGGAGGGGGTTTGGGTTGAGTAAAAGGGAGGTGGAGGGGGAAGAGTCAGAGGGAAGGGTTTAGAAAGGCTTGTTTTGGGTGATCTGAATTGTAAAAGAGGTATGAGATGATGCAAGGAGGGGTACAGTAGGGAATATTTTAGAAAGGGTTATTTTGGGGTCATAGTAGTGGTATGGGGTTTGGGATGAATGAAAGAGTGGAGGTAGAGGATATATTGATAGAGGTATAGGGTGAGAAATAGGGTAGTGCATTGGATATGCTGAATTAGAAGAAAAGTAATAAATATATAGATCCATAAGTACATGGAAGGTATATAGATGCATAAAGGAAGGTAGTATATGTAGATTAAAGATGCATTTAATAAACTCCGATTTTCAAGTGTTGTACTTAAAATTAATTTATATATATATATATGCATATATATATATTTTGTAATTCAATAGTGAAGCAATTGTAGATAAATAGTTATGATAAAAGATTTACTTATTTATGCAGTCACTTATATACATGTTAAAAACATAGAATAATGTAACTATCAGTAATATATACATTTGTTAAGCAGAACTAATGAATATCTATATTTTTTTTAAACATAATTATTCTACATGTTTATACAAAGTAATACACATATATAGGTACATATCTATAGTACAGAGTATTGTATAGCATGATGTGTTATGGTGTGCATGGGTAGTATGGTACCGTACTGTGTGGTGTAATGTAGAGAGGCATGGATCACGTGTTGGTGTGTGATGGTTTGTGTGGTTTGATGCTGTGTAGTATTGTAAGGTCTGGTGTGGTGTAAGAAGACATGGACCATGTGTTGATTTGTGTGTAGCTTGATGAGATTCCAATACTTCCGCTTGGCTGTTGTACACCGGATCGCTGGGGTTATGCATGCCGTCCACTTCTTAGTTATTCAACAATACATCGTTAACCTTAGCTATAATTGGCAAGTGTCTTACAACATCGAATCATGCCACCTATCTTACAGACACTTTCTAATGCATTGAGAATTCTAGTGACAAGTGCTTAATCACGATGACCCATGATCTACCTCCACTCTCTCATTCATCCCAAACCCCATACCACTACTATGATCCCCAAAATAACCCTTTCTAAACCACCGCCATTGCACCAGAATTACAACACATCATCAACACCTCCTTCAGGTCCGGCACCTTTCCCGACGACTGGAAACGCGCCAAAGTCAGGCCCCTGCTTAAGAAACCCTCAGCAGATCCCACGGACCTCAAGAACTACCGACCCATCTCTCTCCTCCCCTTCACGGCAAAAGTTGCTGAGAAGACCGTCAACGCTCAGCTAACTAAATTCATCGAAGACAACTCCATCCTCGACCCCTCCCAATCCGGATTCCGCAGCAACCACAGCACAGAGACTGCCCTACTCGCCGCCACAGACGACATCCGCACCCTCCTCGACCAAGGCCACTTAGCAGCCCAGATACTACTCGACCTGTCAGCAGCATTCGACACCGTCTCCCACCGCACACTCGCCGCCAGACTACACAACGCCAGCAAACAAGAAACCGCCCTCGACTGGATCCGCTCATTCCTCATCGGCAGAAGCCAAAGAATCAGGCTACCACCTTTCCTCTCCGAACCCACGGAAATCAACTGCGGAGTTCCCCAGGGATCATCATTCAGCCCAACCCTCTTCAACATCTACATGGCCCCCCTCGCCGCCATTGTGAGACAGCACAGCCTCAACATAGTATCCTACGCTGACGACACCCAACTCATCCTCTCCCTCACCAAGGACCCCACCACCACCAGATTCAACTTCCAGAAAGGAATGCAGGTCGTCGCATCCTGGATGAGCAACAGCTGCCTGAAGCTCAACTCGGAGAAGACAGAAGTCCTCGTATTCGGAACCCCCCCTCAGCATGGAACAACACCTGGTGGCCCACCGCACTCGGCAACCCTCCGACCCCCACCGACCATGCCAGAAACCACAGCATCGTACTCGACTCCTCCCTATGCATGAACAAGCAGGTCCACGCCGTCGCGTCCAGCTGTTTCAACACCCTCCGCATCCTCCGGAAAACCTTCTAATGGATCCCCCCCGAATCAAGGAAGACAGTCACCCACGTACTCATAACCAGCAGGCTGGACTACGGAAACGCCCTATATGCCGGCATCAACAAGTCCCTACTCCGCAAACTCCAGACGATACAGAACACCGCAGCCAGACTCGTCCTCGGCATCCCCCGACACGAGCACATCAGCCAACACCTACGGAGCCTCCACTGGCTCCCCATCGAGAAGAGAGTCACCTTCAAGATACTCACCCACGCCTACAAATGCCTCCACAACACAGGACCCCAATACCTCAACGAGAGAATGACCCTCCACGTACCTAAAAGAAACCTCCGCTCCACAAACCTCGCACTCGCCGAAACCCTGCGAATCCGCAGAGCCAGAACAGGGGAAAGAGCCTTCTCCTACATCGCAGCCAAGACCTGGAACGAGCTCCCTGTCGACATCAGACGCGCACCCTCCCTGAACACCTTCAGGAAAGCTCTCAAGACCTGGCTCTTCGACTAATCGGAACTGCTGTTTCCCCCGCCCCCCCAGCGCCTTGAGACCCTCACGGGTGAGTAGTGCGCTTTAAAACCCCTGATTGATTGATTGATGATTCATATCATTTGTAATTGATTATCCTTTATTTTCTTGCTCTGATGAAGCAATATTGTAACCAAAATAGTTGCGAAACATGTGTTGGCTTCAGTTTTGTTTCATTAATGTTCTCTAACTGCTAAATTAATAAACTATATCAAGAGAATTACCATTAAAAAAACACATCTTGTAAATCTTGATCAACTCTTATGAGTTATTTGTTAATAACCCCCCATACACAAATTGCTTCTAAATGTGGCTACATTCACTGTAAAAAGAGGATCACATCTACTAAATGTAACTTTTTAAGTTGATTATGCCAGCCAAGTTCCTTTGTTGCTTGATGGCTTGTCGTGTGTGGCAGGGCTTTCCTGGTAATGTGTAGACGCTGCATACAGGACAGGCTGATTGTATGCGAACCTTAACGCACTAATTCCTAAGAGTGTGTGTGTGTGTGACAGGCTTAGGGCCTAGAAAGCTAACTGACTGTTTGAACGGTAATGTCATTACATGTCTGCTTAATCGCCATATTTTACCCAGAACTGTATTTTCACATTAGTCATGTGAACAAAACAGAGAACTCGAAACTTTAGCTCTTGAAACCTGCAGAGCTACATGTTGTGATTAGAGTTACAAGGCCATCCTGCCTTGCAATGCTTTGATTGGAAAGGAAGCAAAAGAGTTACATTTACTTGAATTTTGTTCACTTCTGCAAAAGGGACATTGTCAGTGTTCCAGAGCAGCAACATAAGAGCTGCGCAGGAGTCCCCCTTCTCCTCCCACAGAGAATCATTGAAGACAAAGGTATAAAAAGGATGCTACAATTAGGGAGTGGACTGGCTGCTGAGGGAACATGCTGAAGAGCTAATATCCGACTGTGTATCCAACAGCTTTGTGCGGTGTTGCGTGGCATAATATAATTTATTAGATATCACAACCAAGCACAGTCAAGTAATGGTATGGCTGGAAGGATATATGCAAATTAGGTAGGGATTAGACTAACGGTAGGGATGTGTGATGACATATAGAGTTTTTCTAGTAGTTGCTCTGATTTTTGTAACTACTGCTGTGATTTTCAAAAAAATGATGCACATGATTTGTAGACTAATTATGTATCCTAAATTATATAGTAAAATATCAGCTTTGGTGTGTGTCTACTGTTTCTGGGAAAGAGGATGAGACTCTGTATTCACTATACCTCCTGCAGCTAAGAGATCCTCGGACAGGGTGTCTGACTCCTATCGCTCCCAGTCCAAACGTATAACTCATTAGAGAGAAGAATGAGAGACACCTGGCAGTTCTCCTGTTCTCTGAAGAGGGTACATTATGTACTTTTCCTCTTGGGGCTTTTCAGATCTACCAGATGTGTCCCCCTAAAAACAGGGGACATGATACGCTCACATCGAGCATCGTTCATTGCTGTCTGCTACGTGTTACAGACCCGCATCCAGTGTCCGGTCGCAGTACTCCAAAACTAAGGCTGCTTCACTGTCATTCTCCAGGCGTGCACCTGTCGAAGATATATGCAGGGTGGCTGCCTGCTCTAATGCACAAGCATTCTGCTGTCAAAGCTTCCATTAGGAGAGATCCATGCTTTGACCAGGAAGTTATTCCAACCCCTTTAGTCTTGGCCCTAGAGGCCTCCTCCTCCTAACTATTGCTTTTTTAAAAAAAACATTTTTATTTGCAGTTTTCGTTAAGTGGTACATATTATTACATAGCCGTAGACTTAGGTACATGATGTTACATTGGTTAAACATATAGCAACTGAACACATATATATGCTCTCGTTCTTAATATTTTCTTACAGTCAATTCAGTTCACCGACATATAAGTTGAGAGTGTCGTAGTGTCCCTGACCTGCACAGTTAGTCACTCATATCAGACAGCGACTCTTCCGGTGGCGGATTGCAGATGCTACCCCTGAATGCATTCCATTTTCCCCAAACCCGCGTCCACTTCTTGGGGCATCCCCTGTGTATGTATACCGTTTTCTCCGCTATCATTGCGCCATCCATGTCACAGCACCACTGATGGTAAGAGGGAGGAAGTCTTGCTCCCCAGTATTGAGCTATATTCCGCTTTGCTATCATTGCACTCAATGTAGCCCAGCTCTGGGCCGTTTGGTTCAGGTCGGTCGGTTCCCAAATATTTAAAAGACACCTCTTGGGCTCCGGTGCAACCGTGACTCCGGTTACCCTCGAGATGGTATGCATGATAACCTCCCAGTATCGTTTGATCTCCGGGCAGTCCCAGAGTATATGATAAAAGGTGCCTAGCCCTCCGCATTGCCTCAAACAGAGCGGTGTGTCAGTGCGACCCATCCGGTGCAGTTGCACTAACTTTAGTTTAGAGGGTATTGCCACTTCTTTCGGGGAAGCAAGTGCTTCTTGCCAATCTGCCTCATCCAACTCCCCAATGTCGGTCTGCCACCTTTCTTTAAGGGTGGTTGTGGGGTCCGGTTGGTTATTTATAATCTTGCGGTAGGTTTGGGAGATCGCCTTTTTAACCATATGGTCCGTCAATAGCCTGTCCTCTAATGGTGATGCCTCTGAAAGCACAGTACCCGGAGGAATAGTTTTTAGGAGTGCATGTCTAATCTGCATGTAACGAAAGGTTTCTGTCGACGCCATCCCATATGTTTCTTGGAGCTGAGCGAACGTAATAACTATTGCTTTTTAGTGCAGTGAAATGTATGTAAAACTTTAGAACGGAGACATCCAGGACCTAGGAGGAAGATACAGATACTTTTCTTTTGACCCTGCTACTTTTAGTTCTCCGCTTCTTTCCCAATATACAGATTCCCTCACTGACCATCAGCCAAAAATTTCAAATGTTTTACTTCTTTGTTAAAAAGGGGACTGCAGATGGGCACGTATGTGCCAGGGAATCTCTAAAGAACAGCAATAGAAGCAGTTCCTGGTTCAGCCCCTAGGTGGCAGGCACTTACAAGATTACAATAGGTGAGATAGAAGCAGTCCTGGTTCAGCCCATAGGTCTCAGGCACTCACACGATTATAATAGGTGAGATAGAAGCAGTTCCTGGTTCACCCCCCAAGTGGCAAGTACTCACAAGATTATAATAGGTGAGATTGAAGCAGTTCCTGGTTCATCCCCTAGGTGGCAGACACTCACAAGATTTTAATAGGCGAGATAGAAGCAGTTCCTGGTTCAGCCCCTAGGTGGCAGGCACTCACAAGATTTTAATAGGTGAGATAGAAGCAGTTCCTGGTTCAGCCCCTAGGTAGCAGGCACTCACAAGATTATAATAGGTGAGATAGAAGCAGTTCCTGGTTCATCCCCTAGGTGGCAGACACAGAAGATTTTAATAGGCGAGATAGAAGCAGTTCCTGGTTCAGCCCCTAGGTGGCAGGCACTCACAAGATTTTAATAGGTGAGATAGAAGCAGTTCCTGGTTCAGCCCCTAGGTAGCAGGCACTCACAAGATTATAATAGGTGGGATAGAAGCAGTTTCTGGTTCAGCATCAGGTGGCAGGCACTCACAAGATTATAGTAGGTGAGATTGAAGCAGTTCCTGGTTCAGCCCCTAGGTGGCAGGCACTCACAACATTTTAATAGGTGAGATTGAAGCAGTTCCTGGTTCAGCCCCTGTGTGGCAGGCACTCACAAGATTATAATAGATGAGATAGAAGCAGTTCCTGGTTCAGCATCAGGTGGCAGGCACTCACAAGTTTATAATAGGTGAGATAGAAGCAGTTCCTGGTTCAGCATCAGATGGCAGGGGCTCACAAGATTATAATAGGTGAGATAGAAGCAGTTCCCTGTTCAGCCCCTAGGCGGCAGGCATGCACAATATTTTAATAGGTGAGATAGAAGCAGTTCCTGGTTCAGCCCCTAGGTGGCAGGCACTCACAAGATTATAGTGAGTGAGATTGAAGCAGTTCCTGGTTCAACCCCTAGGTGGCAGGCACTCACAACATTTTAATAGGTGAGATTGAAGCAGTTCCTGGTTCAGCCCCTGTCTGGCAAGCCCTCACAAGATTATAGTAGGTGAGATAGGAGCAGTTCCTGGTTCAGCCCCTAGGTGGCAGTCACTCACAAGATTTTAATAGGTGAGATTGAAGCAGTTCCTGGTTCAGCCCCTAGGTCGCAGGCGTTCAGAAGTTTCTAATTGGAGGGAGTTTACTATCTAGGAGTGACTGAGCTGTTATAAAGGTAATTTCATCCATAAATCTTCCAAGGGATGTATGTTTATGAGATTAAAAGATTAATCTACCGAATTAATAAAGGGTTCTTAGTTCATTGCGTTTTTCCTATTAAAGGGTGTGCCCTTGCTTTACGAATAAGTGATTCCTCTCCTATTACATAAGTATTTGGGGTATAAAGACTGTAGTTCCCTCTCTGACATCACCTGAGCCTTTTGTTTATGCACACACAAGTACAACAGTTGTTGGCTGTCTCTTCTTCACAGCTGTCCACTGTCCATATATAGTGATGTCTGCTGTTTGTGACACTGTGCCCTTCGGAGACCGTGACCTTATGTTAATCTTATGCACCCTCTGTCCTCTCAAATCAGGGTACGACCACTGGAAAGGACAAGTCTTAAACTCGGCAGAACTCCACGAGCTGTACGAAGGTCTGAAACTGAACGACGTCACTCAGTACGACTACGTCCTGACAGGTAACGTGCGCCCGGATACTGCAATATATTGCAATATGTACCATCACCAACGTGATATTGGAATATTTGATTCATATATGATATTGGTTGTTGGCTTGTTGCAGGCTGCTGTAATTATAGCGCCTTGATACCTGTGCCTCAGGCCCATAGGCACACTTGGGTTTGCATTTCCAAATAGGTCATCACAAATTTGGGAATGCAAAACCATTCGTACCTATAGCCCTTTCGGTACTGTCATCACTTACACCAAGTCCTGGGTGTAGTTGGCACCGGATGACCCTTGCCCTGGATTGCGGCTCTTGGTCTCTGCCTTCTACGTGTCACCGGATATTGCCACTACCTAAATCATCCCTTATATGATGGGCGGAGGTAAAACTGCCACTGAATGGTGCCCCTGGGTAACATTAGCTTCGTTTGTTGGCATCGAAATGTGGTGTTTGTTTTCTGTGGCGCTGGATGTTGCCTCTGGTTCTCCCTTGCTAAGAATGTTAGTATATGATGGCTCCGGCACTATATCCTATCCTACGACTTCTCGACGCACTGGCTGTTGACCCTGGTTCCTAGTGGCGCTGGAGGTTGTCTCTGGTTCTCCCTTGCTAAGAATGTTAGTATATGATGGCTCCGGCACTATATCCTATCCCACGACTTCTCGACGCACTGGCTGTTGAGCCTGGTTCCTTGTGGCGCTGGATGTTGTCCCTGGTTCCTTGTGGCGCTGGAGGTTGACCCTGGTTCCTTGTGGCGCTGGAGGTTGACCCTGGTTCCTTGTGGCGCTGGAGGTTGACCCTGGTTCCTTGTGGCGCTGGAGGTTGACCCTGGTTCCTTGTGGTGCTGGAGCTTGACCCTGGTTCCTTGTGGCGCTGGAGGTTGACCCTGGTTCCTTGTGGCGCTGGAGGTTGACCCTGGTTCTCCCTTGCTAAGAATGTTAGTATATGATGGCTCCGGCACTATATCCTATCCCACGACTTCTCGACGCACTGGCTGTTGACCCTGGTTCCTTGTGGCGCTGGAGGTTGTCTCTGGTTCTCCCTTGCTAAGAATGTTAGTATATGATGGCTCCGGCACTATATCCTATCCCACGACTTCTCGACGCACTGGCTGTTGTCCCTGGTTCCTTGTGGCGCTGGAGGTTGTCTCTGGTTCTCCCTTGCTAAGAATGTTAGTATATGATGGCTCCGGCACTATATCCTATCCCACGACTTCTCGACGCACTGGCTGTTGTCCCTGGTTCCTTGTGGCGCTGGAGGTTGTCTCTGGTTCTCCCTTGCTAAGAATGTTAGTATATGATGGCTCCGGCACTATATCCTATCCCACGACTTTTCGACGCACTGGCTGTTGACCCTGGTTCCTTGTGGCGCTGGATGTTGTCTCTGGTTCTCCCTTGCTATGATGATGGCTCCGGCACTATATCCTATCCCACGACTTCTCGACGCACTGGCTGTTGACCCTGGTTCCTTGTGGCGCTGGAGGTTGTCTCTGGTTCTCCCTTGCTATGATGGCTCCGGCACTATATCCTATCCCACGACTTCTCGACGCACTGGCTGTTGACCCTGGTTCCTTGTGGCGCTGGAGGTTGTCTCTGGTTCTCCCTTGCTATGATGATGGCTCCGGCACTATATCCTATCCCACGACTTCTCGACGCACTGGCTGTTGTCCCTGGTTCCTTGTGGCGCTGGAGGTTGTCTCTGGTTCTCCCTTGCTATGATGATGGCTCCGGCACTATATCCTATCCCACGACTTCTCGACGCACTGGCTGTTGTCCCTGGTTCCTTGTGGCGCTGGAGGTTGTCTCTGGTTCTCCCTTGCTAAGAATGTTAGTATATGATGGCTCCGGCACTATATCCTATCCCACGACTTCTCGACGCACTGGCTGTTGTCCCTGGTTCCTTGTGGCGCTGGAGGTTGTCTCTGGTTCTCCCTTGCTAAGAATGTTAGTATATGATGGCTCCGGCACTATATCCTATCCCACGACTTCTCGACGCACTGGCTGTTGTCCCTGGTTCCTTGTGGCGCTGGAGGTTGTCTCTGGTTCTCCCTTGCTATGATGGCTCCGGCACTATATCCTATCCCACGACTTCTCGACGCACTGGCTGTTGACCCTGGTTCCTTGTGGCGCTGGATGTTGTCTCTGGTTCTCCCTTGCTATGATGGCTCCGGCACTATATCCTATCCCACGACTTCTCGACGCACTGGCTGTTGTCCCTGGTTCCTTGTGGCGCTGGATGTAGTCTCTGGTTCTCCCTTGCTATGATGATGGCTCCGGCACTATATCCTATCCCACGACTTCTCGACGCACTGGCTGTTGTCCCTGGTTCCTTGTGGCGCTGGAGGTTGTCTCTGGTTCTCCCTTGCTAAGAATGTTAGTATATGATGGCTCCGGCACTATATCCTATCCCACGACTTCTCGACGCACTGGCTGTTGTCCCTGGTTCCTTGTGGCGCTGGAGGTTGTCTCTGGTTCTCCCTTGCTATGATGGCTCCGGCACTATATCCTATCCCACGACTTCTCGACGCACTGGCTGTTGACCCTGGTTCCTTGTGGCGCTGGATGTTGTCTCTGGTTCTCCCTTGCTATGATGGCTCCGGCACTATATCCTATCCCACGACTTCTCGACGCACTGGCTGTTGTCCCTGGTTCCTTGTGGCGCTGGATGTAGTCTCTGGTTCTCCCTTGCTATGATGGCTTCGGCACTATATCCTATCCCACGACTTCTCGACGCACTGGCTGTTGACCCTGGTTCCTTGTGGCGCTGGAGGTTGTCTCTGGTTCTGCCTTGGTAAGAATGTTAGTATATGATGGCTCCGGCACTATATCCTATCCCACGACTTCTCTACGCACTGGCTGTTGACCCTGGTTCCTTGTGGCGCTGGAGGTTGTCTCTGGTTCTCCCTTGCTATGATGGCTCCGGCACTATATCCTATCCCACGACTTCTCGACGCACTAGCTGTTGACCCTGGTTCCTTGTGGTGCTGGAGGTTGGTCTCACATGGCCCTGGCACCAAATGCTGGCTCTGGGTCTTGGTATTTGTGATCCCGAAACTAGACGTTTGTGTTTGTGACTCTGGGTGTTTGGTCGGTGTGTTGATAACTGCGAACCTGAAACTGGATGATGGTGTGTGTGACCCTGGCAGTTAGTTTTTGTGACCCTGGGAGTGGATGTTGACTTGGTGTGTTGATAATTGTGACGTGACACTAGATGTTGCAAAACACTCGCAGTTTACCACCTTCTTCAAGTAGGTGTAAGCCACTCGCAAACTGGAAGGGGTTCCCAGGGGACCCCTTTCCCTTTGTGACTGGCGTTGAAACTATTTTTTAAGGACCACTGCCTACTCTTAAAAAATGAAACAGTAACGTTTCATTTTTCTTTTTTAAATATATCCCCTCAACAAACAAGCATTTGCAATCCAATAGTCTCACATTTGCGCGAGTTTAAGCAATTGGCATTGTAAATGACAATGCGTTTTATTTATGTTTTAAAAACCAAAACATAAATAAAAGATCTGTGACTGGGGGTGAATGTTTGCCAATGTGCAGCATTCCGTCCATCATCTTGTGTGTTTTGCATTTCGCCCTAAGTGGGAAGGGTATGCCCAGACGTGGGTCCCGTGCTCACTACGCCACTGGAGTCAAGCTATCCTGGCTGATGAAGGCTGATAGCCTGAAACCGGTCCTAGGATGCTTGATTCCGGTCCAGGGAAGACATGGCTTGGTAGTTCGGTCTGGACTGTTCCCATGAGGCACAGGGTCAAGACTGATTTGCATATGGCTATGTCTGAACTGGGGTGGCGTGGTGAAGCAAAATAACGATGGATTAAACCCAGATCTGTGACTGGGGGTGAATGTTTGCCAATGTGCAGCATTCCGTCCATCATCTTGTGTGTTTTGCATTGTCATTTACAATGCCAATAGCTCAAACTCGCATAAATGCGAGACCTATTGCATTGCAAATGGTAGGCATCACGGACAACGGGAGGGAGGGCGGGCGGGCTGGGGGGGGGAGAGAAGGCACGGACAACGGGAGGAAGGGGGGGGAAGAAGGCACGACAACGGGAGGGGGGTAAAGAAGGAACGGACAAAGGGAGTGAAGACGGGGTTGTAAAGAAGGCACCAAAGCACGTCGTGCCTGCAGTAAGAGAAACTGGATTAAGAAAATAGTGCTTAGCGACTAAAAAACAACCGAAGTAAAGGGGCCAGTCGCCATGGGAGGTGACAAATGAAGAGGCAGTACTAAGGAGGGATTAACAAGCCTATTTACGAATCAGAAGCCAGCATTTAGGACAGACAATGACACAAGCCAATGGCAAATATGAGCGGAAAGTGGGCGGGGCTTCTATTCCCTACTCCACTACAACAAGTCTTGCAGAGCAGCGCATGCGTGCTGGCTCTAGGCTCGACCTTTAAAAAGCAGTACAGACATGGTGGTCTGCTGATCCCAGCAGGCCATCATTCCTGGGAGTGCTAGCCATTCCTAATGGGGTTGCAAATTGCACCTGCCTCATGAATATTAATGAGGCAGGCAATTTGCGACCCCATTAGGAATCGCAAACAGTGTCTGGGACACTGTTGTACATTCCTATTTGCGAGTCGCAAATTGCGTGCCGCAAAATGACATAATTTGCGACTTGCAAAATGGTAGAGTCGTACATCTGACCCTTGTTGTGTTGTTAATTGTGACGTGACACTAGATGTTGCAGTGTGTGGTCCCAGCACTGGATGTTGACTTGGTGTGTTGACAGTTGTCACCGTGACGCTAGATGTTGCAGTTTGTGGTCCTAGCACTGGATGTTGAGTTGATGTGTTGACAGTTGTCACTGTGACGCTAGATGTTGCAGTTTGTGGTCCTAGCACTGGATGTTGACTTGGTGTGTTGACAGTTGTCACTGTGACCCTAGATGTTGCTGTTTGTGGTCCTAGCACTGGATGTTGAGTTGGTGTGTTGACAGTTGTCACCGTGACCCTAGATGTTGCTGTTTGTGGTCCTAGCACTGGATGTTGAGTTGGTGTGTTGATAATTGTCACCGTGACACTGTATGTTGCTGTTTGTGGTCCCAGCACTGGATGTTGACTTGGTGTGTTGACAGTTGTCACCGTGACCCTAGATGTTGCTGTTTGTGGTCCTAGCACTGGATGTTGAGTTGGTGTGTTGACAGTTGTCACCGTGACCCTAGATGTTGCTGTTTGTGGTCCCAGCACTGGATGATGACTTGATATGTTGATAATTGTGACGTGACACTAGATGTTGCAGTTTGTGGTCCTTGCACTGGATGTTGACTTGGTGTGTTGACAGTTGTCACCGTGACCCTAGATGTTGCTGTTTGTGGTCCTAGCACTGGATGTTGAGTTGGTGTGTTGACAGTTGTCACCGTGACCCTAGATGTTGCTGTTTGTGGTCCTAGCACTGGATGTTGAGTTGGTGTGTTGACAGTTGTCACCGTGACCCTAGATGTTGCTGTTTGTGGTCCTAGCACTGGATGTTGAGTTGGTGTGTTGACAGTTGTCACCGTGACCCTAGATGTTGCTGTTTGTGGTCCCAGCACTGGATGTTGACTCGGTGTGTTGACAGTTGTCACCGTGACCCTAGATGTTGCTGTTTGTGGTCCTAGCACTGGATGTTGAGTTGGTGTGTTGACAGTTCTCACCGTGACCCTAAATGTTGCTGTTTGTGGTCCCAGCACATTTGTGCTGGTGTCTTAGCGAGGGGCTCCGAAACACCTTTTAGCTGGTGTATTCCACCAGCGTCGTCTTGCTCTTGGATACCCTATAAAACCAAGAATATGATCAGCCCACTCCCACCTTCTCATCCTTATCTGGTTTCTAGTTACTACCCACAGTGAAGCAAGCGAGATGTTGCTTTCGTTCAGTACTGGGCTGAGCATCTGCCAAAGGTTGAAGACAAGCTGTATGTTTCTTCATGTGATGCTACCGTTGGTTTAAACAAACAACTCTAGCTTTTATTCAGAACAGTTTATGCCTAAAATCAAAAGTGACATTTATTGTTTACTTAAAACACAGTGTCCTTACATAAATTCAGATAGTAACTATTTTTCTCCATAAAATGCCCTTGCTTTTCTCAAAATAAATAGGTTTTTTTACTGCCTTGCTTGAAAACAAATATTCCTTGCTTTTACCCAAAACAAATAGTTTTTGCTTTCTTCCTAATTAGAAGTTCTTTTATCAGAATCAAACAATGGCCTTCAGAAAACTCTTCCTGGATGTACTGATTCTCTGTTTTGTCTGCCACTTTGTTCCTATTGGTAGGTGTGGCATCTTTCATATCAGTGATAGGATCACTCTCAGCTTCAGCCCCTAAGTATCCTGGTGCACTGAGAGTGCATTCAAATACTGTTCAACCTGAAATGTCTATACACTCTTCTTGAAAAATATCAAACTGGCTGAATTTGCCTTTATGTCCAATTGTTCATCTTCATCAACCAAAGACCTCCCACCAAACTCGGACATGCACATTTATTTCTATCATTTCAGACAGAATTATTGCTCTGGATGCTGGTCTGTGGTGAGTTTCTGTAGCACTGAATGTTATCCCAGGTTCTCTTTGACAATTGATGTTCGACTTTGGTGGCTCTGGCTCTGAAAGTCCACAGCCGGCGTTTCTGTCACGCTGGGTATGACCCTTGTTCTTTGTGGCAGTGGGACTAGTTTCAAATGACATTGGTAGTGGATTTCAGCTCTTTCTGATGGATACTTCTAACTGCATACTCACTTTAGAATACTCCCCCTGCACCATACTGGATCCATAAACTCTTTCGCGCAATACTCCAGCACTCTAATAGGCGGTGCTGTGTGGCTCCGTACGAGTTCCGTACCACCCAGGAAGCACCACCCCTGCGTGTTGAGGTCAGTTCCTTTCTTTCTGTACCTTCCAAAGTGGTTCTGGAGCACCTCTGCCACATTCTGCAGTTTCTGATCACTCCTAAAAAAAAAAAAAAATCTATTGTGAAAGGGAACAATGTCCCCTCCTAAAACGGCAGATTTCAATTCATGCTGAGACTGTAGAAAAGCTATGTTGATCACGGATCTGCACAAGATGTGTCTCTAGTGTTTGGCCTCAGGACATGACTCGAAGGTGTGCGATAAGTGTGCCCATATGCATCCGAAGGTGATCTGGGAATGAGAAGTAAAGCTGTACGTCACTACACATAAGAAGAAGCTGAAGCCCTTGCGTAAGTTCCACTTCTGCTCCAGGTCTGGGGCATGGACTTGTTCTCCCTCCTGGGGCTGTTCCTGTGACAGTCAATCTTGCAGTCTGAGTTTTCCGGTAAGTCTAAATTGAAGCCCAAGCGAAAGCATTAAAAAGCGAAGTTTGACTCGACCCCATCCCGCTTCTCCATATCTAAGGAGAGGGTGTCATTCGGTGTCCCTTGTCATCCCTGGTCGTGGAGCGAATTCCCCAACTGATCCCTGTGCCCTTCGAGCGGCAATGCCACAGCAGATTGAGGCCTTCAAAGAGGCTATACTTTTTCAGAGCACTTCCAGCTCCCTCTGGCTGGCCTTTGGGCCCAGAGGAACCACAGGGGCTTCAAGTCGGGTACCCACCGATAGGTCCATCTGACCCCTTGATACCCGTTCCAGGTCCCGTAATGACTCCGGTACAGATGTCTACTCCAGCTCCAAACCTGTGCCTGCCATTCATCATCGACGTCGGGTCTGACATCTCCGGTTTCGAAAGATGATGCAGCGCTGTTTCTTATATTTGACACCAAACACGACAGGGAACCTCGTAACATCATTGATGTTTATAATCAACGAGCCGAAGTTGCACCCGACTCCTTTGCAGAGGCCACCATTCATTGCAGCTATCCTGGATACAGTGCAGTAGAAGGCCTTCTCTCTGCCGCAATGTGTTGAGGACATTCGGCTGTAATCCCGATGTCTCAGGCCAAGTGCTGGATCTCTGTGAGAGCAGGTCTGAGGCTTCTTTGCATTTTCCTGATCGACTACGCCAAGTGGAACGTGCAGGCTCTTTAATGGAATCTGAAGTTCCAGTGGGCTCAGCACAGAGGAAATCTATCGAATGCCATCCAGATTTCATAAGATACAGCTCATGATCTGCACTGGTGACTGCTCAAAATCAACTGGCCCAGTGGCAAGCCCCTCTCCTTCACCACCCAGAGCTGACCGTGGAGACAGACATGTATCTACTGGGTTAGGGGTCTTCTGGGGGAGGTGGGAATCCGAAGACTGGCCTCCGATGGAAGTCTGGCTCCATATTATTCTGCTGGAGTTGCGGGCCATTCATCTGGCCTTAAAGGCCTTCCTGTCATCCATCAAGGGGAGGCTGGTGCTTGTTTTCAGGGACACCACCATCGCCATGTGGTATTGCAACAAGTAGAGCTGAGTAGGTTCCTGTGCTTGTTGATTGGAGCGCCAAGGCTTTTCCCTGCTTGCAGCCCACCTGGCAGGATCCTTGATTGGCAGAGCAGATGAGCTAAGGATGCAGCATCTACCAGATCATGAATGACGTCTACATCCCAAGGTGGTGCACAGCATCTTCCAACAGTAGGGAGAACCTTGGGTGGATCTTTTCGCCACAGTTGAAATCATGCAGTGTCAAAGGTTTGGCGCATTGGAGTCCCTGAGAATGCTCACTGGGAGATGCATTCAGGCCGGAATGGAACATGGGACTTCTGTACGTAGATAGGAGATGGCCTTACCGCCCCACAATCAAACCGGATTGATTTAACGCCAAAAGAATCTGGCGGTTTGGTGGAATAGCTCTTGGAATGCGTGCACAAAATACCTAAACTCTATCGCTATCGATAATCAACCCTTCAGCTCTTCAACTTGGGATCATGCTTTGTATGATCTGCGCTCCGAGCTAAGCAAAACGATATGCAAACAATGCAACTTTTCTGTTGCTCCCGCAAATGGTATGACATTATGGTACACTATCGGCCTGCGTAACGAAAAACAAAAGGCAGCAAAACTAGCCAGATCAATCCGCAATGAAACCAAAGATGCAGAACAACATACGGCCGAACTCTGCCACCTGCGAAAGCATTATAAGAAGCTAGTTTGTGAAGCGAAGCAAGTATCAAACAAACAAATCTGGATTTTTCTATTCAAAGCAGGTACGTCCGCTAACAGCAGCTAATTTTTGAAGTGGGTAAATTACCTTACCATTCAGCAAACCCACCTTGGCAAAATCAACTTGATAGTACAACATGGGAGACCAACATTGCCAACTTATACAGAACTTACATCCGCGTCCAAAAAAGCGCCACCGATACTACCCAAGCAAGCTCATACAATGCTACACTCAACCAACTCAGCTGAGCCAATGGTATGTCATAGTTTCGCGGGGACCAAGCCATCAGCCATAGAAAAGATCATTTTAAGGGTAGGAGCAGTGGTGCCCTACAGCCGAACGGCTTGCCCACAGCAATCTTTAAAGCAAGCCCTCAATTCTGGATCAAAGCAACGAGCAGTGTATTTGATAATGTCCTGTTAACCAGCTTGGTCCCTCCATCCTGGCAGGGGTCGTATATCGTCTCCATTCATAACAAGCATTGGAAATGCAATAGGTCTCGCCTTTGTTTAAGTTAAAGCCATTTACTTTGCTAATGGTATTGTATTTTAGCTATGTATTATTGAGTGTATGTATGTGATATGTTGTGGTTTTATGTTGTTAGAATTGTAATTGTTAGCTGTGTAGTAGTTTAAAGCATAGCGTTAGGAGGAGAAGAGCAGTGTTTAAGATTTGGGACGGACAGTGAGTAGAAGAATAGCATGAGGGTTAATGAAGTATAGTGAGGAGGAGAGTAGCATGAGGCAGAAGAAAGGGGAGTGGGGAGAGCAGTATGAGGGAGAAGGAAGAAAGCGTGGAGGAGATTAGCGTGATTTTGAAGGAAGGAAAGTGTGGAGAGCAGTCTGAGGCATAATGAAGGAGAGAGGAGTAGTAGGAGGGATATGAAAGGAGTGTGAGAAGTAGAAGAGTAGTGTGAGGTAGAAGGAAGGTAAGATTATTGGATTAGTATTAGGTATAAGGAAGTAGATAGGTGTAGAAGAGCAGTGTGAGGGAGATTGTAGGAGAAGGACGAGGAGAAGAGCAGTGTGATGCAGAAGGACTGATAGTGATGAGGATAAGAGCAGTGTGATGGTTGGTGTTTGATGTTGGTGGTAGTGGTAGTGGTAGTGCAGATACCCAAAAAATGCTTACTTGTACTTGTTAATTTTTAACTTCTATAAGTAGGTATTGCCCCAAGCGCAAACACAACATGTACGTCCTCACTGAAATATAATACCATTATGAATTAAGCAAATTCATTCTAAAATAAAAAAAACTACCTTTCGTGCCTATACCTCCGTTGCTATGCTAACGTTCCGGACTGCGGAAATAAAGCTTAGAACACTATGCGCACATTCGCGACTAAAAATCACAACCTGAACGCGCCCCAAACTAAAGCCAGTTACAATACAATAATTTAAAAAAAAGCAAGATTAAGCGCACAACAGTAAGCGCACATGCACACACAGAAGCACAACCTCTACGTGCCCATAACTGCAACATAATACGAATGGCACCAAATAACAACGTAAAAACACAACCTCAATGCCCCACAGACATAAAACAAATTACAAATGTGAAAGGCGGTAACACATAATGTAAAAAGCACAACCAGGCAATAACAAAAAATATGCCTACCTGTAGGTGTCCTTAAAAGTGCGTAGGTATCGGCACAAGCTCCAAGCCGCGTGCGTGTCCTTAACTTCTGTGCGTACATATCGGCACAAGCCCCAAGCGTATAGTAACAATTATAATTAGTTAAACGCTACACAATAGTTACGCCAAACCCACATAACAGTTATGGTTAAAAAAAAATCATTATTAGTTAAACGTAACCCAATACTAAACGCACAGCCCACACGCAAGTAATGGTAACAAAAAAGTGCCAACAGTAATTATAAAACACATCGTGTCACGCCGCCAGTAAAAGATCCAGTCCGGGTGGGCGGGGCAAAAAGAGGACAGGGTGGTAACCAGGAGGGACTAAAAAGCCTCCGTTACAATCATAAGACACCGTTCAGCATAACCAATGATGCACACCAATGGAAATCACGGGCAGAGCCGAAACTCAACTTCTTAAAGTATATTGATTCCAAGAAGCCCTCACAGAGCGTAGCAGCGCATGCGCGCTGCAACGCCAGGCGAGAGCTAAAAAGGGAGCAGGGACGATCCAGCAAATTATCGATTGATAGCCCTGCTTGATGAGGACGCTAAATTCTTTGCTTCATTGATTCCCCAAGATTTTCAAGATTGGGTTTCTAAGGCAAACGTCATCCCTTGGTACCAGACTGGGTTCCGTAAAAATACAGGGACCATCGACAACATCATGGCATCGGCTCACCTTCTCCACAAAACCTTGGCCAACAAACAAGCCCTGCCCGCATGTTTTATTGACTGTAAAAAAGCCTTCAACAGTATCGACATGATCAGGCATTGGCAGAAACTAAGCAATAGGGTCTTCCGACAAAAATGCTAAATGCCATCGTTTCCCTGTATTGTAATAATTGGGTCCAAGTCAAACTCAGCAGGGATGGCACTCTGTCCAACAGAGTCTTCATCAAGAAAGGGCTAGAGCTCGGTTGTGCCCTGGCGCCCATCCTTTTCAATATATTCACGGCTGATATAGAACCCGCCCTGAAAAACACTAAATCATGCCCCCGATGACCAACAATCAAGTATTACATATTATGCCGACGATACCGTAAAAACAAAACACAAAATCGTTACTTTCACAAGGACCCGCAAGCAGCATTCATGGACATGGAAAATAAGAGATAATACTATCGACAAGACTAATTCCTATAAATATCTGAACATTGATTTCCTGGCCTCGAGCACCACTCTTACAGACCCCTGGTTACTGGTGCTACTGCCAGTTATAAAAGCCAAGTTTTTGCCCTCGCTAGTATACCGCCTAGAACCCTTCCCGTATAAATTTGGGGGATGGTTAAATCAACAGCAATCAAGGCGTTTCAATCAAATCCTTTGGCTCCCAAACTCCACCAGAGAATTACAGATTCGATTGGAATTTGGTCTTATAGTACAAACATTGGCACAGAAGGGCACTCTATTGAAATTGTGGTTTAAATTAAAGAAGGCAGATAGCGGATGCTTTTCTACTGTTTTTATTGTGGCCTTCTTCCTGACGAAGGCACCTTGGCTGTGCCGAAACGCGCGTAGAGAATTCCATCAGTCATTTGAATTTGTGCCACTCTTCTGACATTGCATCACATATGTTGTGCCAATTAATTAATGGATTATAATGTGTTATCATTCTTTAAATGCTTTTAATCTGTGCCCAGTATGGTTGTAAGTCTGAATGATAGATATGAAAGTGAATGAATGATTCTATAAAATATTTTCTTCATTGTCCTATATTTAATAAATGTCAATTTTTCATTTTCTGATAAATTTATTGTTGTCTTTGGTTCTTGCTGATAATTATTATGTATGTAGAAATACCAGTTTAGGTCTACATTCTGGTTGCCTTATATCTGTGCACTCACAGATAGCGGATGCTTTACATTCCATCTCGGTCAAGATATGTTCACTCTTCCCTCATCACCCTGGCAACGTCTGTTCGGACGATCCGAATCAAGTTACAAATCACACACCCTTGTGCCCTGAACATCCTATATGATTCTTGGAGGGGTCTTTCAAGGAGGACGCTCAGTGCAGAATTATATTCTCACACTACAAAAAAGTTTCATAATCGGTTTCAAGCGGGCACTTACAGGTAGCTGAAACCCCAGTCCTATTTGACATTACCCCTGTCAAGAACCTACAAGCTTAGGGCCTGATTTAGATCTCAGTGGATGGGTTAATCCTTCACAACGGTGATGGATATCCCGTCCACCGAAATATAAATCCCATAGGATATAATGGGATATCCGTCACCGTTGTAATGGAGTAACCCGTCATCCGAGATCTAAATCAGGCCCTAAGATTCTTAAGATTACAGCTGGGCCTATTTGGCATTGGGGAAAGAGTTGAAAGATGGAAATATGCACACAAAGACATCGTCTGACGCTTATGTTCCTAGTCGACGGAATCTTTGCCCACGTAATGTGTACCTGCCCTGACTTCGAGTGGGTTAAAGTCACTATTTAGAGAACGGAACATTCATTTATGCCGGGGGCGATTGATCACAGCTTCCAGGGTAGGACCTGCTGACACATTGTGTGATTCATGACCTTTATGGACAAAGCGGCCGCAAGAACCGCATTACAGGCAAACCCTGAGAGACTCCCCAGCGCAGCTCACTTATGACTCTTCATACTCTTCTCAAAGTATTTTTACTATTGAGCATCTCGCTGATGCTTTCCTTTTAAGCATTTATTGGTTTAAACATATTCTCTAAGCTTTTGTGTAAATATTTTCTTTCATATATGAAATGTGTGGGTTTCCATAGAGTTTGAATAGTTTTAATTAACTGTCAACTAAAAGCATATACATAAAAAACTGACTCCTGTACGCCTTCCCACCTCTGCCTGTCCTTCCCTAAGTTCTGAAATAGATCAGAACAACCAGGCCCAAGTCATCCTAGTGGCTCTGGATTGCGCCAGAACGTCTGGGCACAGGCATTTGTCCTTCGATCAGGCTTCCACATTGGGAGACGATCATCTGTTGCAGCGGCAGTGCAGTGTCTGCACCCAAACCTGCACAACGTGCATCTCCATGCCTGGAGTTTGAGCAACAGCAGTTGGTTGCTTTTGATCTGCCACTTGATGTGGTGGATGTCATCCTTGCTGCCAGATGCCCTACCGGGTGCTGGGACAGATTTGTGGCATGATGTTGTACCTGCAAGATTGATCCTGTGCAAGCCAAGCTGTCTGTTGTTCTGGTGTTGTATCTGCAAGATTGATCGTTTACAAGCCAAGCTGTCGGATGTTCTGGTGTTGTATTTGCAAGATTGATCCTTTACAAGCCAAGCTGTCGGATGTTCTGGTGTTGTATTTGCAAGATTGATCCTTTACAAGCCAAGCTGTCGGGTGTTCTAGTGTTGTATTTGCAAGATTGATCCTTTACAAGCCAAGCTGTCGTATGTTCTGGTGTTGTATTTGCAAGATTGATCCTTTACAAGCCAAGCTGTCTGATGTTCTGGTGTTGTATCTGCAAGATTGATCCTTTACAAGCCAAGCTGTCGGATGTTCTAGTGTTGTATCTGCAAGATTGATCCTTTACAAGCCAAGATGTCGGATGTTCTAGTGTTGTATCTGCAAGATTGATCCTTTACAAGCCAAGCTGTCGTATGTTCTGGTGTTGTATTTGCAAGATTGATCCTTTACAAGCCAAGCTGTCTGATGTTCTGGTGTTGTATCTGCAAGATTGATCCTTTACAAGCCAAGCTGTCGGATGTTCTAGTGTTGTATCTGCAAGATTGATCCTTTACAAGCCAAGATGTCGGATGTTCTAGTGTTGTATCTGCAAGATTGATCCTTTACAAGCCAAGCTGTCTGTTGTTCTGGTGTTGTATCTGCAAGATTGATCCTTTACAAGCCAAGCTGTCGGATGTTCTAGTGTTGTATCTGCAAGATTAATCCTTTACAATACTAGCTGTCGGATGTTCTAGTGTTGTATCTGCAAGATTGATCCTTTACAAGCCAAGCTGTCTGTTGTTCTGGTGTTGTATCTGCAAGATTGATCCTTTACAAGCCAAGCTGTCTGTTGTTCTGGTGTTGTATCTGCAAGATTGATCCTTTACAAGCCAAGCTGTCGGATGTTCTAGTGTTGTATCTGCAAGATTAATCCTTTACAAGACTAGCTGTCGGATGTTCTAGTGTTGTATTTGCAAGATTGATCCTTTACAAGCCAAGCTGTCTGTTGTTCTGGTGTTGTATCTGCAAGACTGATCCTTTACAAGCCAAGCTGTCGGATGTTCTGGTATTGTACCTGCAAGATTGATCCTTTACAAGCCAAGCTGTCGGATGTTCTGGTGTTGTACCTGCAAGACTGATCCTTTACAAGCCAAGCTATCGGATGTTCTGGAATTGTATCTGCAAGACTGATCCTTCACAAGCCAAGCTGTCGGATGTTCTGGTGTTGTATTTGCAAGATTGATCCTTCACAAGCCAAGCTGTCGGATGTTCTAGTGTTGTACCTGCAAGACTGATCCTTTACAAGCCAAGCTATCGGATGTTCTGGAATTGTATCTGCAAGACTGATCCTTCACAAGCCAAGCTGTCGGATGTTCTGGTGTTGTACCTGCAAGACTGATCCTTCACAAGCCAAGCTGTCGGATGTTCTGGTGTTGTACCTGCAAGATTGATCCTTTACAAGCCAAGCTGTCGGATGTTCTTTTGTTCATTTTGTCTTTGGTCTACCCGTGCCTTGCAGTGGGCACTATGCAAGCTTATTTGTCTGCACTTTCAGCCTTCATAGTTTGTCGGACCAACCATCGTTGTTTGAGCATTCACCAAAAAGAACGTTGCCGAGTAAGCACCTGTTCGTTAGCTTTATTTATTTATTTAATGGAGTTCTGTAAGTCTTTTCATTAAGGGTCAGATTCAGAGTTCGGTGGACCGGTTACTCCATCACAGATGTCCGCCGTATTACAAGTGCAATTGGATATAATGCCCTAGTAATACGGCGGACGGGATATCCATCACATTTGTGATGGAGTAACCCATCTGCCGAACTCTAAATTAGGCCCTAAGGGGCACATGCATCAAAGTTAGGAATTGCGATTCCTTAATTTCGATTATTAAGGAATCGCTATTAAGGAGTCGCAGTTACCTATGCATGTAGGTTTTGCAATAGAAATTGCAATTCCTACATATTCCTTAATAGCAAATCGCAAATTTCGATTTGCTATTAAGGAATGGCTTATCATTCATTCCTATGGGCCTCTAGGCCCATAGGAATGAATGGGATTGCTTTCGCAATTTGCGAGTCCCAAATAGGTACTCGCAAATTGCGCATGCAATTTCAAGGGGGCCAAAAGGCCACCCTGATGCACCCCCAAAAACAGGTAAGTATGCACATGTGGTGCCCTAAGGGCATGTGTATGCACCACAATGTACTTAGAAAAATGCATTTTTTTGCATTTTTCAAAGGAATTGCAAATTACCATCAACTTGAAGTTGATGGTAATTTGCGATTCCAAGTTGCGAAAACGCAATTTGCGAATGCACGATGCATCGCATTTAGGGATTCCCAATTTGCGATTCCTAACTGCATTCGCAATTAAGGGAATCACGAAAAATTGCGATTTCCTTAATTGCGAATTGGAAAAAAGGTACATGCATTTGAAAAGGCCATTTTGCGATCGAAACGGACGATTTTTGCGATTCGCACTGTTTGCGATCGCAAAATGGTTTGATGCATGTGCCCCTTAGTGCCTTACCAATGATTAACCCTATGGTACCACACATCTTTATTTATTTATTTTGAAAGTTTTATATAGCGCAAACATGACCACCGAGGGTATCAGAGCGCTTTACAGATTATGCATCACGAAGGGTATAAGCAAACAAAACAGAATAAACAAAGCAACAAATTCAAAGTCTAAAATTGTCCAACATTCTCATGAGGGAAAAACAGACACAACAGAATCGACAGCGCAACAAGATCACAGTCTAGAATTGTCCGAGATACTCGTGAACCGGGTGGCTGGGCCAGACTCAACGGGTATGGACCCAGAACCAGATGAAGGAGCCAGGTTAAGGCAGAAATGTCTTCATCAGGAGCACTTTGACTTCTTTTTTGAAGAAGACAGTGAAGGGTTCACCCTGACTTCGGGGGGAAGGGAGTTCCAGATCCTCGGAGCTATCCCTGAGAAGGCTCGATTATAGGTCTTTTTTTCTTGAATTTTTGTGGTTTTAGCAAAAGGGTGCTGGCGCTTCTGGGGGCTCTAGAACCACAGGAGAGCTCCAGTTTCCGCGCAAGGTACAGCGGGGTCTTGAAGTGGATGGCTTTGTGAGCAATGCATGCAATTTTTAGCTATAACCGAGCTCATATGGAAGCCAATTCAGGTCCCGCAAGTCCGGAGAGATGTGGTGGTATGTTTTTGTGCCAGTTAAGAGCCTAGCAGCGGAATTGAGGGTAGCCCTAAGAGGAGCCGTCCTCACTCTAGGCAAGCCGCAAAGTGTTGTGCTACCATAGTCCAGCTTTGAGATCACTAATGCTTGTACTGCAACCTTTAGGTCATGCGCAGGGAGAAAGGGTTTGAGTTTCCTAAGTAGGCTGAGTTGGAAGTTCGCTCCTTTGGTGAGGGAACTGATGTGCTTCTGCATGTTCAGGCTTTTGTCAAGAATGATACCCAGAGAAGATGCCGAGTCCACGAGGTGCAGTCTACAGTTAAGAGCAGTCAGCTGATTCAGCCATTGTTCCATGACAAGGGATTGGTTGTGGGGTGAGATCAGTAGAGCATTTAGCTTCAGGTGATTACGTGTCAACCAGCTTTGTGTTTCCAGCAGGACTGAGTTGAGGGACTGAATGTCTTCGGGAGAGGCGATCTTCAGGTATAGTTGGGTATCGTCCATATACATATGATAATGAATGCTGGATGATTTTAGAATTTCTGTCAGAGGCTCCATGAACAGGTTAAAGAGCGTGGGGGACAGTGCTGAACCTTGGGGAACCCCCAAGGTGACCGGTGCAGGATGGGACAGGGATTGGTTCACCTTGAAGCTTTGGGATCTGTTATGAAGGAACGAAGAGAACCAGTTTAAAACCGGCCCAGCCAGCCCCATCCTATGTTCCAGGAGGTCAATTAGGTGATCATTGCAAACCTGATAAAGTTTAGTTAAAATAAGAAGAAAGAAACATAAAACAGGAAAGAGGAGAAATAGCTGTGGCGACAGAGAGAAAAGAATATTATGCAAAGTAACATATTCAGCTGAAATGTTCTGCAATGTATATATGGAGCCACGGCACTGGAAGTTAGGATGTGGTTGACCCAAGCACTGGATATTGGTCTTGTGTGTTGGTTCTTGTGATCATGGCTCTAGACGTTGGTCCTGGTGGCCTTGGCACTAAGTGTTGGTCTTGGCGATCGAGGCAGTGGATTCTGTCCGATGTTCTCCCTGGCACTTGATATATGTCTCGGTTGACTCTTGATATTAGCCCTCGGTGGCCCTTGCATTGGATGTTGTGTTTAGTTCTCTCCCTCTGGCACTGCCATATGGTTGTCCCTGAATACTGGTCTTGGTGACACTAGAGGTTGTCTTTAGTAAGTGGCGTTGAATTCCCTGGAGGTCGCCTCTGTCAGTGGCTGTTGTTCTCCTTGGCAAGGATGTTGCCCTTGGTAAGTCTGGCCCTCAATACCCTGGGTGGTGTCTTTGTCGCTGGCTTGTGTTCCCATTGGCACTAGATATTGTCCTCCTCGGCACTGGATGTTGCTCTTGGTAACCCTATCACTGAATACCCCGGATGTCACCTTTGTTTCAAAATCTTTTTATTGAAGATATTCGGAGCACCACAGTAAGAAATACATGGCAGGGATAATCATACAATAAACAGGTCAAATGCTATAGAAATCTCATGAGACAACACAGCTTGTGAGTAAGGATTCGACCCAATACACATTTATGCTTCTACACCCCTGCTTATTTCCACCACTTGCAATAGCAGATCTTCTGGATAGTGACCCAGTTGAAGGGGTTCTCGGTGAGAATGTAAGGGCTTACTGTCCCTACTATGGTCTCCCTTAAGAAAAACAAGAACTAGTAAAAGAAAGAAGAAGAGAAAAAAGAAAGAAAAACCATATAAACACGGTATCATGGTGTAAATGGTGTGGAGTGGTATGTCGTGTGGGGTGGGCGGTGGGCTGAGTCCAGCTGCAGCGCAACGTGGGAAGACGTCCTCCCTGGGGGACTCCCTACTTGGTCAGATATGGAAGAGGTGAAGAGCCCTCAGTCGGGGGCTACATGCAAATAAGGGAAGACCCTCCGAAAGGTATGTCACTAACGGGGACCAAATGTAGTCGAAGCCTTTCCTAGTGTCCTCCATGATGTCCGTCAGTCGTTCGAGCGCCAGCGCTCGCCATAGTCTCGCATGCCACTGTGAGATGGAAGGGGCCTCTGTCTTTTTCCAAGCTGCTGCAACCGCCATCTTAACTGCGCCTAGGCATAGCCACATAATGGCTCGGTCACTGTTTGTTTGTCGCTTCAGTAGAGGATCTCTTATGCCCAGGAGAGTGTGTTCAATGGTCTCCGGTATGGGATACCCTAAAATCAGTTTTATTTGAGATAGAATTTCCTTCCAAAATGGTTTGATGGAGGGACAGTCCCACCAGATGTGTCTAAAATCTCCCAACAAACCACAGCCCCTCCAACATCTATCAGAAGTGTTAGGGAAAATTTTATGCAGTTTCTGCGGGTACATGTACCAATCATACATTGTTTTGAAATGAGCTTCCCGGAGGTACATTGAGCGATTATGTTTTGTTATATCTCTATAAAGGCGGGTCCACTGCCTCTCCTCTACTGGTGAAGGCAAGACGGCTTCCCAGAAAGCTCTGTGCTTCGGTCTCTCCCGAGGGCCCAACGACCGAATAAGGGCATACAAAAAAGATATAATGCCCTTAGTGGAGGGTCCTGACTGTGCGAATTTCTCTATGGGGAGCAAGTCCCTGGTAGCGGCCAGCCGCTCCTGTGGTTGCTGCACCCAGTGCTTGAGTTGCACATAATGGAAACCCTCATGTGCTTCTAATTGGAACTCTTTGGCGCATTCCTCAAACGTCAATAGGTCCCCCTTCTTATATAGGTGGGAGATCATTAGACAGCCTCCCTGTTTCCACTGCGTAAAAGGCCCCTCCTGCATGGCCGGCGGGAAGTCGGGATTAAAATGAATGGGGGTGAAAGGCGAGGGAATGGTGGATAGAGAAAGCGTTTTAGTAAGCAGATCCCAAACTCTCAGGGTAGTGGCCGTAGGGGTACTGATGTAGGCGTTTGGTGATCTGTGCTGTTTTTTTAACCACAAAAGATCCCAAATGGTCCTTCCCGTTATCTGGCGGTCCATATGCAACCAATGTTTTTCTGACTCCCTGAGCGACCATTCCGTGATGACCCGGAGCTGGGCCGCTCGATAATAACTTCTAAAATCCGGGAGGGCCAGGCCTCCTTCTGATCTGGGTCTAGCCAGAATCCGGTGCGAGAGTCGGGCCCTTTGATCCTGCCAAATAAATTTGGTGACTGCTTTTTTGAGATCAGCAAAGAGCTCCCTGTCTACAGAAATCGGGAGACCTTGAAATAAGTAGAGTAGTCTAGGGAGAATATTCATTTTCACCGCGTTTATTCGACCAATCCAGGAAGTGTAGGGCGCCCTCCACCTTTTGAGGTCATCCTTAATTTGCCGCAGTAGCGGCGGTTAATTGGCTTTGTAGAAGCCTGAGAGTTTGGGAGTAAGCTTGACCCCTAGGTAAGTGAGATGTTTGTTAGTACAACAAAAAGGCACGGTCTCCTTTAGCCGTTCCCAAACACCCGCAGGGAGAGTCAGGTTTAAGAGGAACGATTTGGAGCTATTCACCCGAAATCCCGCCACTCGTTCGAAGCTCTCCAGCTCCATTAGAAGTGCCGGAAGCGTAGTCTGTGGATCAGTTATGGGTAGGAGCACGTCATCGTCAAAGAGAGTGATCTTGTGAGTATCAGGGCCGAAGGGCACCCCCTTGATGTCTTGGTTGGCCCTTATCCCCTCTGCCAGGGGCTCAATACTGAGCGCGAACAACAAGGGGGACAGAGGGCATCCCTGTCTCGTCCCCCTCGTGAGCGTGAAAGCGTCAGACACCGCTTCATTCACAAGAACTCTCGAAGTGGGAGAGTGGTAGTTGGCCTGTACCATAGCTATAAACGCCTCACAAAAGCCGAATCGTTGCATGGTTCTGGCTAGAAAGGCCCAATCGACACGATCAAAGGCCTTCTCCGCATCCAGTGAAAGGAGGGCCGCGGGGATGTTTTTCCTCTGTACCTTCTCAATAATATGTGCCATTCTGCGGAGGTTGTCATGGGTCTGACGTCCCTTGACAAACCCCGATTGGTCGGGATCCATCAATGCCGGGAGGAGGTTTTCTAGGCGCGTAGCTAAAATTTTAGAGTAGAGTTTAGCATCCAGGTTGAGAAGAGCAATTGGCCTGTAAGAGTCACACATTGTGGGATCCTTACCTGGTTTAGGGATGACTGAAACCAGGGCCACCCCCATGGTGTCCGTGACTCGCGCGCCTTTGCTATTTCGTTAAATAGGGTCACTAGATGGGGGGTCAATTCGGGCGCAAACGTACGATAGAAGTGGGCATTAAACCCATCCGGGCCCGGTACCTTCTGTCGTTTTAAAGCATCTATTGCCTTTTGGACCTCCTCCTTAGTGAACGGCCTACTCAATTCCTCGTTGGTGTGAGCCGAGACCTGGGGCAGGGAGAGGGACTGCAAGTATTGTTCCTGGGCTTGGCTGTCTACTGGGTCTGCGGAGTACAAAGCTTTGTAAAATCGGCCAAAGGCATTTGCTTTGTCCTCTTCCGTGGTTTGGGAGACGCCTGCTTCATCCACTATCTGTCTAATGTATGCTTTTTCTTGCTTTGCCCTAAGTTGGCGTGCTAAGAGTGAACCTATCTTGTTGCCACTTTCATACCCCCTGGCCTGCAGCCTTAGTAGTGTATGCTCGGCCCTGTTAGTGTATATGGCTTTTAATTTCCCCTGAAGGGCAGTGACTTTCCGGAGCGATTGGCTTTAAGGGGACGTTTGATGGTTCTTTTCCGCCACTTGTAAGTCTTTTTCCAGTTGGAGCCTCTCCCCCTTCTGTTGATTTCTGAGGGCCGTGACTAATTCTATACATTTGCCCCGAATCACTGCCTTGAAGGCGTCCCAATTGTTGTTAAAGGAAGTCAGGGCTGGGTCGTTATTTTTGAAAAATTCTGTGAAAGTTGCCCGCAGGTCATCCCTAAAAAGTCTGTCTCGACTAAGAACATTGGGGAAAAACCATCTCCTGTGTTTAGACCGTGGTGCCGGCCAGTCTAAGGTAGTCTCTAGTGGGGCATGATCAGAGAGGCAAATCGGGTGATAGCGGGAATCCAATATTCCCCCCAGGAGGGACTGACTGAGAAAGGCATGGTCTATTCTAGAGTGAGTTCTGTGGGAGTGTGAAAAAAATGAATAATCTTTCTCAGTGGGGTGGGTTTCCCTCCAGGCGTCTGCCAAGCCTAATCGCTGAATCGCCGCTTTGAGAAATGTACTAAATGTCCCCCCCGTAGCTCTCTGGGGATGAGTTGTATCCAGTGCGGGGTCCCAGATGAGGTTAAAGTCCCCTAAAAGCAGAATATCGCCCTTGGCAAACCCCTCCAGAGTGGTCAGGAAGGAGGTCAAAAAATCTATTTGTCCCGTGTTAGCCCGTATATTGTGGCTATAGTGCATTCCCTTCCTCTAATCACCCCGCGCACCATTACAAAGCGCCCTGAGGTATCGGATTTAGTCACGTGGTGCGAAAGGGAAGCGTGGAATGAAAGAGGAGGGCGACCCCATTCTGCTTCGAGGCAGCAGAGGAGCGGAATATCTGGGGATACCTCTTGTGTTTCAACCTACCCTCCTCAGTTTTCTTGAGGTGCATTTCTTGCAGTGCGGCCAGGAGGATCTGATGATCCGTTAGATATTTCCATAGGGATTGCCTTTTATTGGGGGAGTTAAGCCCCATCACATTCCAGGAAAGACAGTTAACTGCCATAGTCTGGGGTACATCTGTTCCATCTAATTGTAAGTCGCATCAGGGCCTCCCGGCCAGTCTCCACACATCCTGCCCCCCCCGACACCACCCCACGTTACACAATAAGGAATCACCATGATACACAACAAATATAACAACAACAAATAACCAATACATTGAGTTGTGGGAACCTCCATCCCAGAGGAGGGACTCCCGACGAACAACTCCGGAAGAGAGCCCATTTCCGCTCCCAGATACCCCAGCTATTTCGAAATCAGGGTGTACTTTTCGTCACCATCTTCAACAGATAGCAAGAAACATGACCCACATGAAGAACCAGACGCCGAAGTCACTCTGTGGGTATCAGACTCCCAGAAACAGAGTTCGGGGCTAATCGACGTGGAGGCCTTAGATCTGTGTCTGGGCATCGATGGCCCCCCCGGGGCTACCTGTCTTCGTTCAGTGTCGCTCCCCCTTGAGTGGAGCTGCTCACCCGGAAAAATTTTCACAGCAAACCTGAAACTGCCCAGCATTAACTCGGCGTCGTCTTGTTTGTCCGACCTGCCCTTCTCCACGCACCAGTGCCACTCCGTGCCTCCCTCCGAACTCCTTCATTTTGCCGCGACGTGGATGCATTGGGAGAGGTGGGAGGATTGACACCCAGGAGCTCCAACGCTTCTCCGAGGTCCGTGCAGTGAACCGGCTTATTTTCTATGTGGAAGGCAATGCCGAAGGGATAGGTCCACCTGTACTTGACTTGCCGTTCTCTCAGCGCTTCTGTAAGCGGGCGAAATTGCTGGCGACGCATCAAGGTAGCCTGAGCCACATCCTGGAAGAGCGAGCAGGAAGCATTCTGGAAGGTGATTTTCTCTAAGCCTCTCGCCTTTTGCAGAACCAGTTCCTTTGTCTTGAAGGAGCTAAATTTCGCAAGGATATCCTGCGGCTTCTTGTTGGAGCCAGGCAGCTTTGGACCCACTCTGTGTGTTCGCTCGAGTCGCACCTCCGGACCACCCTCTCCGATCACAGTGGAGAAGAGGCCCACCAGGAAGGCCTCCAGGTCCGGGCCCTCACTTCTTTCTTCCAGACCTCGAATTCTTATGTTGTCGCGTCTGGAACGATTTTCGAGGTCCTTGCATTTAAGGACAGAGGTCTTCAGTTGCTCACGGAGCGACGCCGTTCCCTCCTCCAGTGGGCCCAGCCGGACCTCCAGCTCCTGACATTTTGCCTCCAGATCTAGTGTGCATGCCCCCACTGAGTCCACATCAGCTTGCATAGCTACCATCTTCCCTCTCATCTGAGCCCGTAAGGATTCAAAGGAGGCTGTCATGTCCGCCTTAATATCCTCTCTTAGTTCCCTTTTGAAGTCCCTGAGCGACTCTAGTAGATCCTCCCGAGTGAGCGCCATGGTGCCTCTTAATTGTGCGTCGCTTTCCTTGGCGGAACCTGTTCCTGGTTGGCAAAAAGAGTTGGAGACTTTGTTGGTCGATGTCTTTTTGGGTTGATTATGGGGATGGAGGAGGAAGCCACGCCGGGCCTCGCCAGGGGGAGGGCTTCGCGTTTGACAGTTCACCAGAAGTGAGGCACTGTGGCGGGCGTCCTCCGACCTGGTCCCGCGGGGCTCCGCAATTCGTATCCTCTACTCGTCGGCCAGGCTAACTGCCCTTGTCATGTAACTCCAGCGCAGCTCACCAGCGGGAGACCCCCTCCGGCTAGAGGGTTCCTCAGCTCAACTTGGGACCTAGATCACAGTGCTCACACCTCCAAGGCAGGCTGGTTTGCTCATGGGGATTGTCCCCTCTTCAGGCCATCCATCCTGCCCGGGGAACTGCACTTGTGAGTTCTGTACCGGGCTTGGGGACTTGGTGCTGTACTGTTCCCACAAGGACACTGAAGCCTCCACTGGAGAGAGTGAGGGTGCTTGAAGCGGGAGCCACCCTGTTGCGTGGTAGGTGGGCCGGGGCCGACGTTGTGGCAGCCCAAGGGAAGACCCCCAGCCCGGGGAGCTTGCTGGTTATTGCTAGACTTCAGAGCGAATGCACGGCACCGATTGGGGACCTCCCGCCGCGAAATGGCGGCTCTCTGTAAGCAGCCGCCGCCATATTAGGGTCAGGCAGGCAGCCTCCCATTCACTGATGCACTTCACAGTTCGGGGTCCCCCGTCACCTGGAGCCTTCTCAGGGAGGTCCGCCGCCTCTCGGAGCAGGGATGAGTCCGCCTGTAGTCTGGTCACTGCACTGCTGGTGGGCAGCGCTGAGCGGAGTCCTTCCGCCGCGAAATGGCGGCTCCCTGCGTGCGATCGCCACCACACTGGGGTCAGGCAGGCAACCTCCCCCACTCCAACGCGCTGCTCAATTCGGGGCCCCCTGCCTCTTGTGTCATTACCGGGGGTGCTCACAGCCTCACAGAATCTGGAAGGGGATGCCGGCGGACTGGTCACGACCTCTTCCGCGCCGCACTCACCCGATCCGCTCCCTCCTGGTGTCTCCCGTCCGGGGATCGCTTCCGTGAGCCCGCTGCTCCTCTGCGGTGGGGGGCCCCTGAAAGCCCAACGCTGCACCAAGCAACCAGCCAGAGAACAGAGCCGCACCAGCGGTGCAGGAGCGGTGTCACAAGCTCCAGGGACGCCACCGTCGACCGGCCGCCATTTCGCGAGGCGCCGCGTCGGAACAGGTACTCATCCAGCCAGCTCCGAAAATGGCCAAAATCAGGTACCGGGAGTTCACCACAGCATGCCAGGAGCTACATCTTCTATTTCCGAGAATGGATGGGTCCCTACTAGATGGATAACACCCTTAAGACAGGTTAAATCATGGGGCCTGGGCCGGAGCCGATCGGAGTCACGTCCAAGCGGCCATGATGGCTGGCCATGCCCCCCCGGATGTCACCTTTGTCGCCGTCTGTTGTTCTCCGTAGGCACTGAATGCTGATCTCAGTAAGTCTGGATATTGTCTTTGTCGCTGGCAGTTGTCCCCCTGGCCCTGAATGCTGGTCTCAGTAAGCCTGGGTAATGTCTTTGTCGCTGGCAGTTGTCCCCCTGGCTCTGGAAGTTCATTGTAACCCTGGCACTGAATACTCTGGATGTCCCCTTTGTCGCCGTCTGTTATTCTCCTTGGCCCTGGATGTTGGTCTTGGTAAGCCTGGATATGGTCTTTGTCGCTGGCTGTTGTTCCCTGGCCCTGGGTGTCCTTTGTAACCCTGGCATTGAATACCCTGGATGTCATTTTTGCCAGTGTCGCTTGTCCTGCCCATTGATGATGCACACCTATAGCCATGTTGTTAAGCAAAGAAGCACATCTTGAATTTATATACACACTGCGAGTGGATAATTTCTCTTCTTTCCCCCTCTGAAGGTTACATGAGAGACAAGTCCTTCCTCAGCATGGTGGTGGACATCGTCCAGGAGCTGAAGAGGCAGAATCCCAAGCTGGTGTATGGTGAGAGCGGGTGTGACCTTAATCCCAACCAGAACCTCAACGCTAACGTGGTGTAACCTAATCTCAGTCCTAATCATAACCTGTAACGCCAAATCGAACCCAGTGAATGGTGAGACTGAGCCTAACCTCAGTCCTAAGGTTTAACGCCAATGCTAAGATGGTTATGGGGAGAGCTGGGGTTTAACCTCAGTCCTAAGGTCTAACGCCAATGCTAAGATGGTTATGGGGAGAGCTGGGGTTTAACCTCAGTTCTAAGGTCTAACGCCAACGCTAAGATGGTTATGGGGAGAGCTGGGGTTTAATCTCAGTCCTAAGGTCTAACGCCAATGCTAAGATGGTTATGGGGACAGCTGGGGTTTAACCTCAGTCCTAAGGTTTAACCCCAACGCTAAGATGGTTATGGGGAGAGCTGGGGTTTAACCTCAGTCCTAAGGTTTAACCCCAATGCTAAGATGGTTATGGGGAGAGCTGGGCTTTAACCTCAGTCCTAAGGTCTAACCCCAATGCTAAGATAGTTATGGGGAGAGCTGGGGTTTAACCTCAGTCCTGAGGTTTAACCCCAATGCTAAGATGGTTATGGGGAGAGCTGGGGTTTAACCTCAGTCCTGAGGTTTAACCCCAATGCTAAGATAGTTATGGGGAGAGCTGGGGTGTAAGATGGTTATGGGGAGAGCTGGGGTTTAACCTCAGTCCTAAATGTAACCTTTAACCCCAGCTCTAATGTGGTTATGGTGAGAGCTGTGCTTAACCTTAGTCCTAACCATCATCTTTAACCCCAATCCTGACCTTCTGTTTTATGACCTTAATCTTAACCATAACTCCAAGGCTAATGTGGTATACGGTTAGACCTGGGTCTAACCTCGGTCTTAACTTTAACCTTAACCAAATTGCTAACATGGTATGCAGTGATAGCTAGAAGTGACTTTAACCATAACCCCATCACTAACATTGTGTATTGTGACCATACCTTGACCCCAAAGCTACTCTGGTGCACGGTGAGAGCTGGGTGTAACCCCAACCCTAACCTTTAACCCCAAGTCTAACCTGGTATATGGTAAGAGCTGGGTATGACCTTAACTGTAACCAAAACCCCAACACTAACGTTGGGTGCCAAGAGCTGGGCGGGACTTTAACCATAAAACTAATCTGGTGACTACTGAGAGCTCGGCCTAACCTGAGTCCTATCCGTAACCTTTAACCCCAATAATGTGGGAAATGGTGAGAACTGGGCCTAACCTCAGTCCTAACTATAACCTTTAACCCCAAAGCTAACTTGGTAGATGGTGCGAGCTGGGAGTGACGTCAGCCCTAACCATAACCCCAACCCTAACGTGGTGTATGGGGAAAGCTAGGCCTAACCTCAGTTCTAACCATAATCTTTAATACCAACGCAAACGTAGTGTATGGTGAGAGCTGTGTGTGACCTCAACCCTAACCATAACCTTTAACTCCAACCCTAAACTGGTGTTTAGTGAGAGCTGTGGGTGATGTCAGTCCACGTAACCATAGCGTTAACCCTAATGTGGTGTATAGTGAGAGCGAGACGTAACCTTAATGATAACCATAATCCCAAAGCTAAACTGGTGTCTGGTGAGAGCTGGGAATGGCGTCTGTCCAAACCTTAACCTTAGCCCTAACGTGGTGTATAGTAAGAGCTGGGTGTGACCTTCATGACACCATAACACCAAAGCTAACTTGGTGCTTGCTGTGAACAGGGGGTGGAGTCGGAGCTAACCGTAGCTTTCCACTAGGGCTCTAAACTCCCTTACTCCGCGTAGTGGGCAGACAGTGAGCTGCTGCACCGCCAGCACCCCAGTGCCCCCACATGGTAGGGCAATGAAGATGGGTGGGCGCAGCTTGGGGAAGTTTGACTTCATGTGATC
The DNA here is from genome assembly GCA_963921515.1 of Calotriton arnoldi. NCBI lineage: Eukaryota > Metazoa > Chordata > Amphibia > Caudata > Salamandridae > Calotriton > Calotriton arnoldi. The sequence continues at coordinate 233,215 of CAWUFW010005931.1, read as the reverse complement.
TGCCTATGGTGGAGTGCGGCTGGGTAGGGCTGCAGGGCTAACCACATCTAACTAGTCGCTAACCACATCTAACCAGTGTCTAACCACCTCTTTGTTGCTTACTTACAGTGTGTGACCCAGTGTTGGGAGACAAGTGGAACGGAGAGGGTGCTATGGTGAGTACCTCCAGCATTGTACCAATTCTCCGCACATCACAGCCTGCCTCCATCCTCTGTTCCTTCCACCTTCATCCCTGCAGCCTGTCTGCCTCCATCCTTTGTTCCTGCAGCCTGTCTGCCTCCATCCTTTGTTCCTGCAGCCTGGATGCCTCCAACCTCTATTCCTTCCACCTTCATCCCTGCAGCCTGTCTGCCTCCATCCTTTGTTCCTGCAGCCTGTCTGCCTCCATCCTTTGTTCCTGCAGCCTGGCTGCCTCTATCCTATGTTCCTTCAGCCTTCATCACTGGAGCCTGGATGCCCCCATCCTCTGTTCCTCCAACCTTCATCCCTGCAGCCTGGCTGCCTCCACCCTCCTTGTTAACAGCCTCCCTCCTCCTCATCTTCCTCCCCTCACAGCTCTCTCCTCAGCCTCCTTTAGCAGCCCTGTACCACCTCCCTCTCTCCTTCACTCATATATTTAATGGTTGCAACTCATAAACAAAAGTGACTGAGGGCTACAAACACACATGATTGGTCACAGACGTCTCTGAGGCTGTAGACAACCACATACAATGACACGCCTGTGTGCCCACAGAGGAATATAAAGGACTGCAGACATACATGTGCATATGGAAATATCTAAGGACTGCAGACAAACGCACATGCTTATTGAAGTCTCAGAGCTGTAGACGCGCACATACACAAGAGCACACGCTTGCATTCTCATAGAAGTCTCTGAGGCTGTAGACACACGCACAAGAGAACACACTTGCATTCTCATAGAAGTCTCTGAGGCTGTAGACACACACACATACAATGACACACCTGTGTGCTCATAGAGGTATATAAAGGACTGCAGACATACATGTGCCCATGGAAATATCTAAGGACTGCAGACACGCTCACAGAAGTCTCCAAGGGCTGTAGACATAAACACACATATACAAGGACACCCGTGTGCCCACAGGAGTGTACAAACGACTGCAGACACATGTGTGCCCATGAAGTATCTAAGTACTGCAGACAAACACACATGCTTATTGAAGTCTCTGAGGCTGTAGACACGCACACACAAGAGCACACACTTGCATTCTCATAGAAGTCTCTGAGGCTGTAGACACACGCACACACACAAGAGCACACGCTTGCATTCTCATAGAAGTCTAAGATGACAGACTCAAACGTGGATGCCCATAGAAGTCTCTGAGGCTGTAGACACACACATACAATGACACACCTGTGTGCTCATAGAGATATATAAAGGACTGCAGACATACATGTGCCCATGGAAATATCGAAGGACTGCAGACACGCTCACAGAAGTCTCCAAGAGCTGTAGACATAAACACACACATTACAAGGACACGCGCGTGCCCACAGGAGTATACAAACGACTGAAGACACATGTGTGCCCATAAAGTATCGAAGTACTGCAGACATCCAAGGGTGCACACTTGCGTGCTCTTAGAAGTCTGTAAGGACTGCAGACAGACACAAATGCAAACGCCCACAGAAGTCTATGAGGCTGTAGACACACTCATACAAGGACACGTGCATGCTCCTAGAAGTGTCTAAAGGACTGCAAACACTCATGCGTGACCATAGAAGTCTCTTTCTAAGGCTGCTGATGGACAAGTTACTTACCTTCAGTAACGCCTTATTTGGTAGAGACATGATCTAGCCGGAGATTCCTTACCTATGAACTTCTAGACATCAGGCTGGATCCGGAAGATTTTTTGATAGCAGTACCCTTGCACAGGGATAAGTGGCACCGGTCGACTCGGCGTGATGTCGTAGGTGTTGGTTTTGTCGTCGTCGTGACATCCGTGTCGTCTGTATAGGCGCCACCCCGGCGCGTTGACTTCAGTACTTTTCACAACTTTCCATGCCAGAAGCGCGGAGCCATGAAGTGACTGACTATGGTGTGTTAAAAGCATCTAGTGCCCTGAAGGGAAACAGCCTTGACACTAAAAACTGATCCGCAGTGCGGGGAGGATGGGTGGGTCGGTAATTAAATTGTCGGCTAGATCATGTCAGATAAGGTGTTACCAAAGGTATGGAACTTGTCTATCTGATAGAGACATCTAGCCGCAGATTCCTTACCTGTGAACAGATACCCAAGCAATACCGTCCCCAGAGGGGGGAATGCAGAAACACTCCCCCTCCATTAGGACAGAACAGCCCAAAAGGCCCTCCCTGCAGACCTAATTGTCCAGGCAGTAATGATTGGCAAACGCGTGCCGGGATACCCACATGGCCGCCTGGCAAATGTCAAGAACCGGAACACCACGCTGAAGAGCCGTGGTGCCTGCCTTAGCCCTGGTTGAATCAGCTCTAAGGCCTTCAGGAGGCTGTTTCTTTGCCAAAGTGTAACATCTTTATGCAGAGGATGACCTATTGTGAGAGGGTCCTCTTCTGTACAGCATGCCCCTTCTTTGCCCCAATGTACCCCATAAAGAGTTGGTCATCCACCCAGAACTCTTTAGTGCGAGCAAGATAGAACAACAACGCTCTTTTTGGGTCCAGACAGTGGAGACGCTCCTCTTCCTTAGAATGATGGGGAGGAGCATAGAAGGTGGGCAAGGTGACAGATTGCCCTAGGTGGAAAGGTGTAGCCACCTTAGGGAAAAAAGAAGGCCTAGTGCGGAGGGGGCAATTGTGCAGTGGTTCAAAAGGTGCACACATCAAGAAGGTGAGAATCAAGTTAAGGTCCCACTGGCGCATAATAAAGAGTGAAGGGGGAAACAAATGAGTAAGCCCCTTCAGGAATCTCTCTACAAGACGTGATTTAAAAAGTGATGGTTGAGCTGGCAACCGAAGAAAAGCAGAAAGGGCTGAAAGGTAACCCTTCAGAGTGCCCAGAGCAGAGCCCTGCTGGGCCAAAGAGAGAATGACAAGAAGAATGGCAGAAAGTGAGGCAGACAGGGGGTCAACAGACCGTTCTGTGCAATATTTACAAAATCTTTGCCATCAGCAGGCGTATACCTACTTTGTGGAGGGATGCCTGGCTGCCCGATTAACTTCACAGACTACGGGAGGGCGGTCTAAAGCTGTCAACTTTCGCCGCTCAATCTCCACGCAAGGAGGCAGAGGGTGGGCAGGTTCGGGTGGAAGACCCTCCCCTGCTGCTGCGACAGAAGATCCTCCCAAAGGGGCAGCCTGATCTTCTTGAGCACTCTGGTCAGGAGTGGTATGGGCTTAAAGCCGACCAGGAGGCCTGTGCTCCACTCAAGATAAAAAGCGTTGCCTAGCGAGAGCCGCCTTGGAAACTCCAACGCGCAAAACTCCTGACATTGCGCGTTCTCTTCGGAGACAAACAGATCTAATCAATGTTGAAAGAGATCTTTCGCCACCTCCGGATGGAGACGCCACTCGTGATCCGCTAGGCACCGACAGCTAAGCTTGTCCGCTCTGGCGTTCAGGGAACTGGCCAGGTGTTGAACCACCAGGATTATGCCCCGTTGTTCCAGCTAAGTTCAGAGATGCAGGGCCTCTTGACAGAGGGTCCTTGACCCCACCCTGCCTTGTATGTTGCAGTGCCACATGGTGGTAGTGTTGTCTGTGAACACTTGAGCTAGCCTCCCCTTGAGGGATGGTAAGAAGGCCTTCAGTGCCAATCGGATGGCACAAAGCTCCAACAAGTTGATGTGGAGCCCGGCTTCCGCCGGAGACCAGAGTCCTCTGATCTCTACCTCTCTCAGATGCTGCCCCATCCCAGAAGTGACACATCAGTCACCACTGTAAGATCTGGATGGGGAAGAGAGAGGGGCCTGCCACCACTGCAGATCACTCACAGTGCCCTCCAATATCTGAACGAGGTCAGTGAGATTTCCTCGATGCTGTGCCCATTGGAACTTCAGGTCCCACTGCGGAGCCCGCATGTGCCACCTTGCATGATCCACTAGCAGGATGCAGGAGGCCATGAGGCCCAGCAGCCACAAAGTCATTCTCACCGAAATCCAGGATAGAGGCTGAAACATCGGTATCATAGCCTGAATATCCTGGACTCGCCGCTCGGGAGGATAAGCCCGAACCTGCACCGTGTCCAGAACTGCTCTGATGAAAGGGAGCGTCTGAGAGGGAGTCAGGTGGGACTTCGGCACATTGATAGTGAACCCCAGCGAATGCAGAAGGTTCGCCCTAGTCTAGAGATGGGAGACGACTGCTTGAGACGAGCCCGCCTTCAACAGCCAGTCATCGAGATAGGGGAAGATTGGAACCCCTGATCTCCACAGATGGGCTGCGACCACTGCCATCACCTTGGTGAACAACCGAAGGGCACTGGTGAGGCCGAAGAGGAGCACGGTAAACTGAAAGTGCTCATGGCCCATCGTAAACTGCAGGTAGCGGCGATGAGCAGGCAGGATGGAAATGTGGAAATTGGCGTCCTGCAAGCCCAACACTACCATCCAGTCTCCCGGGTCCAGGGCAGACAGGGCCTGAGCAAGAGTGAGCATTTTGAACTTTTCCTTTTTGAGGAAGTAGTTGAGGGCTCTGAGGTCGAGGATAGGACGAAGGCCTCTGTCCATCTTTGGAACCAGGAAATAGAGGTAATAGCAACCACACCCTATTTCTGGCCCGGGAACCCTCTCTATAGCTCCCTTGGCAAAGAGAGTTTTGACTTCCTCACAAAGTAAGGCAAGGTGACTCTCCATCAGCTGATCGTAAGTTGGAGATATGGAGGGAGTGGTAGTCTTGAAGGGGAGGAAGTAGCCCCTTTGGACTATTTGCAACACCCACCTGTCCGAGGTGATATCCAACCAGTGGTGGAAGTGATGTCATATTCTGCCATCAACTGGATGTCCATGATCTGGGAGGATCGAACTAGGAAGGTTTGGAGGCGGAGGGAGAAGGGGTTGTGGTCTGACCTGACTTCTGGCCTCCCAATCTATGGAGTCGGGGAGTACCGCATCCACAGCCATGCAGAGGTTGCGGAACCTGCGCGGTCCTCTGGCTGGGGTAGGGCTGGTGTGGTTGAAAGTCCCTTCCACAGCCACGAAAGGAGTGAAAGGCGGACGCAGGCATGGATGACATTGAGAGGAGCAAGGACTTGGCCGTAGCCCGTGACTCCTTGAAGCACTCTATCGCTGCGTCCGCCCTGTCTCGGAAGAGACGAAAGCCATCAAAGGGTATGTCCATAAGATTGGCTTGGACTTCCCCTGAGAGGCCAGACATTCTCAGCCAGGCGTGGTGCCTAAGGGCCACCGTCGAGCAAATCGCTCTATCCAGCGAGTCTGTCGTGTCTAGGCCACTGCATATGGCAAACTTTGCTGCATCTCTCCCATCGGCCACAGCCTGGGAAAGGACAGCCGAGCCTCCTCCGGGACTTGTGGCATAACTTGCGCAACCGTTTCCCAAAGTGAATTGGAATAACACCCAAAAGGCATGCAGTGTTTACCGACGGCAATACTAGGCTGGTGGAAGAGAAGATCTTCTTACCAAAGCTGTCCAGCCTTTTGGATTCCCTGTCCAGGGGTGCGGAAGGGAACGCGCCACATGAAGTAAAGGCTTGGACCAACAAGCTCTCCGCGGTATGGTGGTTGGAGAGGAAAGCTGGGTCGCCCTGCGTTGGGCAATGGCGGCGGGTGATAGTTCTGTTCACAGGAGCTCCTGTGCAGGGCTTAGTCCAAGTGCACCGTAGAACATCTGTCAAGGCCTCATTAAATGGCAGCAAGGATTCCAAGGTGTAGACACCAGGTGGTAGGACCCCCGTCAACACATTAGTCTTGACTGCCACTGTAGGAAGCTGCAGGTCCAAGACCTCTGCAGCCCTACAATTGCAAAGGGATCCCTCTCCTCTGTAGCCAGGGTAGGAGGAGACAGCATGCCAGGCTCTGGGGAGGTGTGCAAACCACTGGTATTACCCAGGTCCTCGTACCAGTCCATTTCCTTGTTGTAAAGCGGGATTTCTAAGGGATCCTGCTGCCCCTCCCAATCTTCATCCAGTCCTAGCCCTTTGGAATAAGGCACAGGACTCGACATGGAGACCAATGGCACCTGACTCTACAGACCGGGGCCTCGAACGCTGAGACTCCTCTGTCTCGTCAAGTGACGGACGGGGCGAAGTCGAATTATGCTTCAACTTCTTGTGCTTTTTATGGTGTTTCTTACCAGACCTCGACGACTTCAAGTGGGAGGAAGAAGACTTCGATTCCCCGGAGCGAGATATCCGGGGAGATCTCTGTGGTGCCAGACCGCAAGCAGCTTTAGGGACCGCTCCCTCAAAGCTTTTGCCGCCATGGTTAAGCAGTCGGAGCACGACTTCGGGTCGTGGTCGCGCTCCAGACACCTAAGACATACTTGATGGGGGTCCGTGACCGACATGACTCGGTGACAGGCGCCGCACGGTTTGAACCTCAAGGTCTTCTTACTGGACATCCTACACACCAAAATGTTCGACAAAAAGTCGAAAAAAGTCTGTCAAAAATTGACAGGGGGCAGCTCTTTTAGACAGATCTGCTCTGGCTGGTGTATAAAGAAAAGAACTGAGGTCAGGGCGCCGGGGTGGCGCCTATATAGACGACGCGGAAGTCATGACGACGACAAACCCGACGCCTACGACGTCACATGGAGTCAACCGACGCCACCTATCAGCACGCAGGGGTACTGCTATCAAACAAATTTCCAGATCCAGCCTGACGCCTGGAAGTTCACAGGTAAGGAATCTCAGCTAGATGTCTCTATCAGATACACTGGCACAATCAGATCATAGAAATATCTAAAGGACTGCTGATACACACACATGCACATAGTAGTCTCTGAGCTGTAGACACGCGCACACACCCAATAGCACACGCTTGCATGCTCATAGAAGTCTAAGAAGACAGACACAAACGCGGATGCCGATAGAAGTCTCTGAGGCTGTAGACGCGCACACACACAAGGGCACGCATGCATGGTCCTAGAAGTAAATAAAGGACTTTAGATACATGTGTACCCATAAAAATCTCTAAGGGCTGCAGACACGCTCACGCTCATAGAAGGGCTGTAGACATAAACACACACATTCAAGGACATGCTTGTGCCCACAGGAGTATATAAAGGACTGCACACACACATATGTGCCCATAAAGTATCTAAGTACTGCAGATACAGACATCCAAGGGTGCACACTTGCATGCTCATAGAAGTGTCTAAGGATTGAACACCGACACAAATGCAGATGCCCACAGAAGTCTATGAGGCTGTAGACACACACATACAAGGACACACATGCATGCTCCTAGAAGTGTCTAAGGGACTGCAGACACTCATGCGTGCCCATAGAAGTCTCTAAGGGCTGTAGAGGCCCACACACATAAAAAGTCATACACACACGTGTGTCCATAGAAGTCTCTTTCTAAGGCTGTGGATACACTCACACATTCAGATCATAGAAATATCTAAAGGACTGCAGACACACACATACTCATAGAAGCCTGTAAGAACTGCAGACACAAGTACAAGGACAGACATGTGTGTGCTCTTGGAAGTATCTAGTGGACTGGAGACACACGCGTGTCATAGACGTCTCTAAGGGCTGCAGACACACACATGCTCATAGAAGTCTCTAAGGGCCGCAGACACACGTACAAAGACAGACATGCATGTGCTCTTTGAAGTATCTAATGGACTGGAGACACACGTGTGCCATAGAAATCTCTAAGGGCTTCAGACAGGCTCACCCTCATAGAAGTCCCGAGGCTGGAGACACACAAAAAAAACACTTGTGGCTGCTCAAAAAAAGTATCAGAGAACAGCAGACGCTCAGGTGTGCCCATGGAAGTCTTTAAGGGCTGTAGACACACACACACACATGTGTGCTTGTAGAAGTATCTAAAGGACCGCAGACACACATGTACGCTCATAGGAGTCCCTAAGCGCTGTAGACACTCACACACGTGTCCTCATAGATATATCTAAAGGACTGCAGACATACATGCATGCCCATAGAAGTCTCTAAGGGCTGTAAAAACAAACATAAAGAGACACACATACACATGCGTGCATATAGAAGTATCTTAAGGACTGAAGACATATATGCGGGCCAATAGAAGCCTCTAAGGGCAGTAGACACACACATAAAAAGACATATACACACACACACATGTGCCTACAGAAGTATCTTAAGGACTGCAGACATATATGCGTGCCCATAGATGTCTCTAAGGGCTGTAGACAGACACATGTGTGTGCTCAAAGAAGTATGTAGTGGACTGCAAACACACATGACATGCATGCCCATAGAAGTCTCTAAGGGCTGTAGACACACATGCATGCTCATAGAAGTATGTAGTAGACTGTAGACACACATGCGTGCCCCTCGAAGTCTCTGAGGGCTGTAGACAGGCACGCACATGTGTGTGCCCATAGAAGTATATAGTGGACTGTAGACACACATGCATGCCCCTAGAACTCTCTGAGGGCTGGAGTCAGGCTCCCTGGAATTCTCATAGATGTCTCTGAGGGCTGTAGACACACAGAGACACACATGTATGCTCAGAGAAGTACTAAAGGGCTGCAGACGTATACACATGCCTGTAGAAGTACAGACCCATAGAATTCCCTGAGGCTTGCACACACAGATAGAGGCACTTGGCCTTGTGCTTCATTAGCTTTCTGCTACTCTCTCTTCCAGTATGTTCCAGAGGATCTCTTTCCCGTCTACAGGGACAAAGTGGTTCCAATCGCAGACATCATCACCCCCAACCAGTTTGAGGCTGAGTAAGTCTTAAATATCTTAGTGAAAGCGGGTGAGTCCAGCTGATTAAGTGGTTAATATCACAGTGCGTGTGGGAGCAGGTGAGTTCAGCCGAATAAGCGGTTAATATCACGTTGAGACTGGGTGAGTGTAGGAGGCTGGCTTAGTATATGGTGCACACTTATTTAAGTGGAGCACCCTGCACTAATCCTGACAACCCTTATGGTGATTTAAGAGGTCTTAGACAACCTTAGAAAGCTCTCTAAGTGGTAGCTGTGGAGAGCAGCCTTCAGGCTTAGTCCAGAAGGAGTGTGAAGCAGCTTGTTTTACCAGTACAAATCATATAGTGTACGTTTAGTGAAAAAGAACCACACAGTGCAGTTATAGAAATATGTATTCATTATAAACACTCACTAACACATTGCAATATTTCCTCTCCAGAGATATAATCACAATTCACACAATACTTCAGTAACAGAACACGTAAGTAGTACAAATACACAGTGGTCTCCAGGGGTAAACCAAACCCTATACTAATAAAGTGGAATGCACCCGGGAAGCCGGGTGCATAGGTGCGAAGTGATGTCGGAAACCGCCGTAGACCACAATGGAGGACTTTAGCAAAGATGCCGCTGGCGAAGAAGGTGAAAGAGTCCAGAGGAACCCAAGGGTGGATTCAGGATGAAAGGTACCTGCAAGCAAAGGGGACAGAGTCTATGCCACTCAGGAGTGACCAGTAGGCATGGAAGACGAATGCCCACTGTTGTCGGAAGATGCAGGAGAGTTGACGGTGACCTTGGTGCTGTAGCATTGCGGACCAGGCGACGTTGCGGAAGACCAGAAGCCGTTCACGAGCTGTCCCATGTCGGATGTCAAGAGCCAGGGGGTCGGTGTCTTGGTAGCAAGAGATGTTTGAGGCTGGAGCTTCTTGGAGCCCGAAGATCTCTAGAGAAGAGAGTCCACAAGCCTTGGCAACGTCAAGTCGACACGGTGCAAGGGTTACTGCTCCAGCTGTTCTGACACGGGATGCTGGCTTCAAACTTGCTGTGAAGACAGTGCAGGCCTCGAGGGAGTTGCAGAACCACCACCTGTGTTGCTGAACCTTTTGGAGTCCGTGGGAGCTCAGGAACTGCAGACCGGTCCGCTTCATTGCGGTGCCTGCAGATGCAGGGGAGTGACTCCTTCACTTCAAGGGAGAGTCCTTTGGGTGTCTTGAATGCCCACAGGTCGGGAGAAGAACCTGTATGGAGCACAGGCACAGACGACGCCGAAGACTGGCAGGACGACGAGACCAGAAGCAGCAGGAGTCTTCTCGGTGCAATCTTGGTTCCCAAAGCGAAGTCCAACAAGGTCCAAAGTGCCCAGACGGTTGAAGATGAAGTGGTTTCGGATCTGAATCTTGTCCCACGACGAATGTAAAGAACCCCCCAAAGGTAAGCCCTTAAGTACCCTAAAGAAAGGGTTGGGACGATTCAGGGGTCCCTCCCAGAGGAGGGGCTGGACAGTGGGAAGGATACTCCCATGTCCTTTGTACAGTTTTGCGCCAGAGCGGGAGCCAGCACCTCCCCGAACTGGAGTCCTTGATGCCCCCAGGTCTGTTGAAGATCCTGGAAGAAGCGCAGACGACGAAGAAGACTTGCAGACCAGGAGCAGCAGGAGTCTTCCATGATGCAGTCTCAGTACCAGGCGAAGTCCAGCGAACTCCAAGTGTCCAGAAGGTCGAAGAGTGACATGGTGTCAGGCTTGAGTCTTGTCCCACGACGAATCTGAGGACCCATCCACAGGTAAGCCCTTTTGTACCCTAGGAAAGGGGTTAGGATGACTCAGGGTCCCTCCCAGAGGAGGGGCTGGACAGAGGGGAGGATACTCCCATGTCTTTTGTCCACTTTCACACCAGAGCAGAAGCCAAGGGCTCCCAGAACTGGTTCTAACTAGCGTATGCAAGGAGGGCACCAAATGTGCCCTTCAAAGCAGTCTGGTGGCGCTGGCAAGTGCCCCTACTCCAGCCCAATACACTAAGTCCTGTCTGGGAGGTGGTCACACCTCCCTGTGACAGGAAAACTATTGTCCTACCTTCCCCTGCTTGAGCTTGGCTCAGCAGCAGGAGGGAAGAATTGTGTCTGTGATCGGCAGCAGCTATGTTGTGCTGTCAGACTCTGGAAGACTGGTACCAGGAGCAGGGAGGGCTTCCCGGAGGAACCCCCAGTGCATGGAATCATACCTCCAACACCGGGAACGGTGTTGGGGTATGATTCCAACATGTTTGATAGCAAACATGCCCAGGTTCGGCACAGCCAATATATAGTTAGCCATTGGTAATGACGCATGGCACTATATGTATCAGAATGGCTGACCGCACTTACAAAGCCTGGAGAATCGACTTTGGGGTTTGTAGGGGTGTCCTGCTCATGCAGGGGCACCCTCACACTTATATCCGAGCACCCTGCCTTCAGGATTGAAAGGCCTGCCTATGGGGTGACTTATATGTTTTAAGTGCAGTGACCTCAGATATAAGGAAACTTATATCTGTCATAAGTGGTGCTAGCACCAGCTTACACAGGCTGCAATGGCAGGCCTGTAGTCACAATTTGTGTGGTCTCCCATGGGTGACATAATCCATGCTTCAGCCCATGGGGGACCCCTGGTGTACCTATGCCCTGGGTACCTTAGTACCTTATACTAGGGACTTACAAGGGTACACCAGTAGCCAATCTGGGGGGTGCCTAAGTACTCACCATGGTCAAGTTTAGGGAGAAATCACAGAGACTGGGGTCCTGATTAGCAGAATCCAAGTCAGACTAGTCAGAAACAGCATAGCACCGGGCAAAAAGTGGGGGTAACCTTAAAAGCAAATCCTACTTTCCTACACAACCTTCCCCCCCCCAAACATAAGGAGATGAGACTAACCTTGCCCAGTTGAGTCTTCATTTTCTAAGTGGAAATATCTGGTGAGTCCATCTACTGTGGCATGGTTACTCCCAGGTCTAAGTTCCCCTGTATAGTCCATCCCCTGTAGGGAAATGGACCACCTCAAAAGTTTGGGCTTTTCACCCTTCATTTGTTTAAGCCATAAGAGGAGCTTATGGTCTGTCTGAACAAGGAAGTGAGTACCAAACAGGTATGGCCTCAACTTCTTCAAGGCCCAGACCACAGCAAAGGCCTCCCTCTCAATAGCTGACCAACGTTTCTCCCTGGGGGTCAACCTTCTGCTTATAAAAGCTACTGGTTGGTCCTGGCCCTATGCATCAAGTTGTGACAAAACAGCTCCTACCCCTATCTCAGAAACATGTGTCTGGACAATGAAGGTTTTGGAGTAATCAGGAATTTGCAGAATGGGAGCAGTGCACATGGCCTGCTTCAGGTCATCAAATGCTTTTTGACAGCTAACTATCCTCTAAACTTTCTTTGGCATTCTCTTGAAGATAAGATCATTAAGGGGAGTCACAATGGGTCCATACCCCTTAACAAACCTTCTCTAGTACCCAGTCAGGCCCAAGAAAGCCCTGACCTAAGTCTAGGTAGTGGGAGCCTTACTTTCCTACAGTGAGTCCCCCTCAATAAGTGGTTAATACCATAGTGAGAGTAGGTGAGTCCAGCTCAATAATTGGTTAATATCACAGTGAGAGCGGGTGAGTCCAGCTCAATAAGTGGTTAATATCTCAGTGATAGCAGTTGAGTCCAGCTCAATAAGTGGTTAATATCACAGGGCGTGTGGGTGAGACCAGCTCAATAAGTGGTTAGTGCCACTGTGAGAGTGGGTAAGTCCAGCTCAATAAGTGGTTTATATCACAGTAAGAGTGGGTGAGTCCAGCTCAATAAGTGGTGAATATCACAGTGCGAGTGGGTGAGTCCAGCTCAATAAGTGGTTTATATCACAGCGAGAGTGGGTGAGTCCAGCTCAATGAGTAGTTTATATCACTGTGAGAGTAGGTGAGTCCAGCTCAATAAGTGGTTAGTGTCGCTTTGAGAGCGGGTAAGTCCAGCTCAGTCAGTGGTTAATATCACAGTGAGAGAAGGTGAGTTCAGCTCAGTAAGTGGTTAGTGTCCCTGTGACAGTGGGTGAGTCCAGCTCAATAAGTGTTGAATATCACAGTAAGAGTGGGTAAGTCCATCTCAATAAGTGGCTAGTGTCGCTGTGAGAGCGGATAAGTCCAGCTCAGTCAGTGGTTAATATCACAGTGAGAGCTGGTGAGTCCAGTTCAATAAGTGGGTAATGTCACTGTGAGAGTGGGTGAGTCCAGCTCAATCAGTGGTTTTTATCACTGTGAATGCAGGTGAGTCAAGCTCAATAAGTGGATTATATCGCTGTGAGAGCGGGTGAGTCAAGCTCAACAAGTGGTTAGTATCACAGTGAGAGTGGGTGAGTCCAGCTCAATAAGGGGTTTATATTAATGTGAGAGTGGTTGAGTCCAGCTCAATAAGTGATTTATATCGCTGTGAGAGCGGGTGAGTCAAGCTCAATAAGTGGTTTATATTAATGTGAGAGTGGTTGAGTCCAGCTCAATAAGTGATTTATATCGCTGTGAGAGCGGGTGAGTCAAGCTCAATAAGTGATTTATATCACAGTTAGAGTCAGTGAGCCCAGCTCAATAAGTGGTTAATATCACTGTGAGAGCGGGTGAGTCCAGCTCAATAAGTGGTTAATATCACTGAGAGCGGGTGAGTCCAGCTCAATAAGAGATTTATATCACTGTGAGAGCGGGTGAGTCCAGCTCAATAAGAGATTTATATCACAGTGAGAGTGCATGGGTCCTGGTCAATAAGCAGTTAATATCACAGTGAGGGCGTGTAGGAAAGTAGGATCTGCTTTCATGGTTACCCCCACTTTTTGCTGGTGTCATATCTTTTTTGAACAGTCTGGCTGGGACCCTGCTAATCAGGACCCCAGCCACTGTGCTTCCGCCCTAAATTGACATGGTAAGTACTTCTGTACCTCCACAATTGGCTACTGGTGTACCCTTGTAAGTCTCTAGTATATGGTACTAAGGTACCCAGGGCATAGGTGCACCAGGGGTCTCCCTTGGGCTGCAACATGTATTATGTCACCCATGAGAGACCACTCAAACTGTGACTACAGCACTGCCATTGCAGCCTGTGTAAGCTGGTGCTAGCACCATTTACGACAGATATAAGTTTCCTTATATCTGAGGTCACTGCACTTAAAACCTATAAGTCACCCCTAAGGCAGGTCTTTCAATCCTGAAGGCAGGGTACTGGGTTATAAGTGTGAGGGTGCCCCTGCATGAGCAGGATACCACCTACAAACCCCAGAGTCGATTCTCCAGGCTTTGTAAGTGCAGTCAGCCATTCTGATACATATAGTGCCATGCGTCATTACCAATGGCTAACTATATATTGGCTGTGCCGAACCTGGGCATGCTTGCTATCAAACATGTTGGAATCGTACCCCAACACCATTACCGGTATTGGAAGTATGATTCAATGCACTGGGGGCTCCTCAGGGAAGCCCCCAGTTCTCCCAGTAACAGCCTTTCAGGGTCTGCTAGCAAGCTAGTGCTGCTGCTGACCTCAGACACAATTCTGCCCCCCTCCTGCTGCTGAGCTGAGCTCGAGCAGGGGAAGGTAGAACAATAGATTTCCTGTCCCATACAGGACCTAGTGTATTGGGCTGGAGTAGGGGCACTTGCCAGCACCACCAGACTGCTTTGAAGGGCACATTTGGTGCCCCTCTTGCATGCTCTAGTTAGAACCAGTTCTGGGAGCCCTTGGCTCCCACTCTTGTGCGAAAGTGGACAAAAGACATGGGAGTTTCCTCCCCTCTGTCCAGCCCCTCCTCTGGGAGGGACCCCTGAGTCATCCTAACCCCTTTCTTAGGGTATAAACGGGCTTACCTGTGGATGGGTCCTCAGATTTGTCGTGGGTCAAGACTCAAGCCTGACACCATGTCACTCTTCGACCTTCTGGACACTTAGACTTCGCTGGACTTCTGATCGCACTGTTAGATACAATCATCAATCCTTTCCTCCATCCCGATGCATTTCGTGCTAAAGAGCCCTTCGTCAGGGGAAAGTTCTAGAGAAATACATATAACATAACATGAGAAAACCATCCTATCATACAATCCGTGATCAGAGAGTGAAACCCCTTGAGCACGCTACAAATTGAATACGAGAACAATCACAGAGGAAACGTGCGTGTTCTCCCTTACCTATTTCGTTCCTGGGTACTTACCTTAGGTAGTTCCTTGTGTCCCCAGCTCTTCTGAGTCTCCTGGTCCAAGTCCCGACTTCGGTCGCAGTTTGCATTAGTATATGGTTTGGTCGCCTCCTGGAGACCACTGTGTATTGTGCTTACTTACCTGTTTACAATTATTGTGTGAATTTGTGTTGATATCTCCTGGTAGGAGATATTTCAATGTGTTAGTGAGTGTTGTGTAATAAATAAACATATTTTCATAAATACACTTTGTGGTTCTTTTTTATTTAATCTACACTAGTTGATTAGATCTGGTAAAACAAGCTGCTTAACACTCTTTCTGGGCTAAGCCTGAAGGCTGGTCTCCACAACTACCACTTAGAGAGCTTTCTAAGGTTGTCTAAGACCACTAAAATCACCATAAGGGTTGTCTGGATTGATGCAAGGCGCGTAAATAAGTATGCACCATATACTAAACCAGCCTCCTACAGGGCGGGTGAGTCCAGGTGAATAAGTGGTTTATGTTACTGTGAGAATGGGTGAGTCCAGCTCAATAAGAGGTTAATATCACAGTGAGATACAGCCAGACAATCATAGCATGAGTCTTAGCATGCTTGAGCTTGACACAGAATATCCGCTGTTGCTCCGGCTCAAGGTGTGCATGGCTCAAAATTAAGGTTATACACTCTTGCACACTCCTTTGCTTTTACACTGAGAGACATATTCTTAGAGATATGCCCACCGTCCGGCATGCACATCCTTACACACCAACATGTGGGGCCTGCACACAGGCAGAAGTGTACAGGCACATCTGTGTACGCAGTAACATACGCGGCACGCAGTAATGTGTAACACGCCTCGTAAGCGTCGCCCAAAGCAGCTGGGGACTCTTAGCCAATAAAATATTCATATACTGGTTTTAAATGTGCATAGATGTGCCTCCTAGGTTCTTCTCAAGGCCATTTGTGTACTACACACCTTGACAAAGGAGTAAAGGAAATCAGAGCAGATTACACCTATTGTAAGTGACCGCCAATGGCTTCCACTCAAGGCCAACACTGACTTTAGAACAGCCTGCCTCATACATCAGGTGATCCATTTTAGCATGCCCACCTAGCCAAGAATGAAACTCCACACCACAGGAAGACAGAGAAAGACCACAGGCAAATCCACCCTCCTCGATAATCCCCATGGCAAAAAAATCAAACCTTCTCAACCAAGCCTACACTTGTCAAGTTCCCAGAACCTGGAATCTGATTCCAGAACAACTAGGACTCAGTTCAAACTTCCTAGCCTACTGTGAGGCCCAAAACACTCACCTGAAACAACCAGAAACTGAGTGGCCCTTTCATCTCTCCTGCTCCAATAGCCTCTTGTTCGATGTGTTATGATGTAAAACCTGCAGAGCTCCACTGCCCTTGTGGTACGTCCTGTAGGTTGGTGTTCTTGGGTTCTGAGGTAACCTGTTGTTGCATGTGAAGCCTCCACTGCCCTTGTGGTACGTCCTGTAGGTTGGTGTTCTTGGGTTCTGAGTTGACCTGTTGTTGCATGTGAAGCCCTCCACTGCCCTTGTGGTACGTCCTGTAGGTTGGAGTTCTTGGGTTCTGAGTTGATCTGTTGTTGCATGTGAAGCCCTCCACTGCCCTTGTGGTACGTCCTGTAGGTTGGTGTTCTTGGGTTCTGAGGTGATCTCTTATTGCATGTGAAGCCCTCCACTGCCCTTGTGGTACGTCCTGCAGGTTGGTGTTCTTGGGTTCTGAGGTGATCTCTTGTTGCATGTGAAGCCCTCCACTGCCCTTGTGGTACGTCCTGTAGGTTGGTGTTCTTGGGTTCTGAGGTGATCTGTTGTTGCATGTGAAGCCCTCCACTGCCCTTGTGGTACGTCCTGTAGGTTGGTGTTCTTGGGTTCTGAGGTGATCTCTTGTTGCATGTGAAGCCCTCCACTGCCCTTGTGGTACGTCCTGTAGGTTGGTGTTCTTGGGTTCTGAGGTGATCTCTTGTTGCATGTGAAGCCCTCCACTGCCCTTGTGGTGCGTCCTGTAGGTTGGTGTTCTTGGGTTCTGAGGTGATCTGTTGTTGCATGTGAAGCCCTCCACTGCCCTTGTGGTGCGTCCTGTAGGTTGGTGTTCTTGGGTTCTGAGTTGATCTGTTGTTGCATGTGAAGCCCTCCACTGCCCTTGTGGTGCGTCCTGTAGGTTGGTGTTCTTGGGTTCTGAGTTGATCTGTTGTTGCATGTGAAGCCCTCCACTGCCCATGTGGTACGTCCTGTAGTTTGGTGTTCTTTGGTTCTGAGTTAATCTGTTGTTGCATGTGAAGCCCTCCACTGCCCTTGTGGTACGTCCTGTAGCTTGGTGTTCTTTGGTTCTGAGTTAATCTGTTGTTGCATGTGAAGCCCTCCACTGCCCATGTGGTACGTCCTGTAGTTTGGTGTTCTTTGGTTCTGAGTTAATCTGTTGTTGCATGTGAAGCCCTCCACTGCCCTTGTGGTACGTCCTGTAGTTTGGTGTTCTTTGGTTCTGAGTTAATCTGTTGTTGCTTGTGAAGCCTCCACTGCCCTTGTGCTACGTCCTGTAGTTTGGTGTTCTTGGGTTCTGAGTTAATCTGTTGTTGCATGTGAAGCCTCCACTGCCCTTGTGGTACGTCCTGTAGGTTGGTGTTCTTGGGTTCTGAGTTAATCTGTTGTTGCATGTGAAGCGCTCCACTGCCCTTGTGGTACGTCCTGTAGTTTGGTGTTCTGAGGTAATCTGTTGTTGCATGTGAAGCCTCCACTGCCCATGTGGTTCGTCCTGTAGGTTGGTGTTCTTGGGTTCTGAGGTAATCTGTTGTTGCATGTGAAGCCTCCACTGCCCATGTGGTACTTCCTGTAGTTTGGTGTTCTTTGGTTCTGAGTTAATCTGTTGCATGTGAAGCGCTCCACTGCCCTTTTGGTACGTCCTGTAGTTTGGTGTTCTTGGGTTCTGAGGTGATCTCTTGTTGCATGTGAAGCGCTCCACTGCCCTTGTGGTATGTCCTGTAGTTTGGTGTTCTTGGGTTCTGAGGTGATCTTTTGTTGCATGTGAAGCCTCCACTGCCCTTGTGGTAATAGCATCAACAGATAAGTTACTTTTTTGTAGTGCACTAAATGCTGCACTTCAGCTGCTTCTTAGCTAAAAAGGAACAGGACAATCTTTTCAAAATGAATGAAAACTCTGACAGATGCAGCATTATGACTCATACACCTATTTAGCAGCAAAGGCTGTAAATGTGTGTTTCTACCTTACAGAGGGGGCGTCTGTGAAGAGCCCAGGTTGCCCCTCTCTTACCCCACCTGGCTCAGAGCCCTCTTTGCTTCTCCTCTCATGGAACTGAGGGTTCATCTTGGCCTGTCCTCTGAACCTGTTGATATGAATTATCTGTTGCCTCCTCCCTGGGCCACAAAGGCTGCTGTCTGTGCACAGTGCCGCACATATGGACACAATAATGTGCACACTTCCGGATACTGTTGCCAGGCTGCTAACACAGACTCCTCTTCCCTCCTCCCTGCTGCAGGTTACTCACTGGGAAGAAAATGCGCACTGAAGCGGAGGCTGTGGAGGTGAGTGAGGGTGGAGGGTGGTGCCAGGGCCAGCACCGGTGTGCATGGTGCACTCTCACAGTGTGTGTCAGCCAGGTGTGCATGGTGCACAATGCGTGTCAGCCAGGTGTGCATGGTGCACGCGCTCCCAGTGCGTGTCAGCCAGGTGTGCATGGTGCACAGTGCGTGTCAGCCAGGTGTGCATGGTGCACGCGCTCCCAGTGTGTGCCAGCCAGGTGTGCATGGTGCACGCGCTCCCAGTGTGTCACCCAGCTGTGCATGGTGCACGCGCTCCCAGTGTGTGTCAGCCAGGTGTGCATGGTGCACGCACTCACAGTGCGTGTCAGCCAGGTGTGCATGGTGCACGCACTCACAGTGCGTGTCAGCGAGGTGTGCATGGTGCACGCACTCACAGTGCGTGTCAGCAAGGTGTGCATGGTGCACGCGCTCACAGTGCGTGTCAGCGAGGTGTGCATGGTGCACGCACTCACAGTGCGTGTCAGCGAGCTGTGCATGGTGCACGCACTCACAATGCGTGTCAGCGAGGTGTGCATGGTGCACGCGCTCACAGTGCGTGTCAGCGAGGTGTGCATGGTGCACGCGCTCCCAGTGTGTGTCAGCCAGGTGTGCATGTCTGTCCTGTTAGTGTCTGTAATGCTGCACCTTTCGTACATTCACACACACCGAGGAAATTTGGAAATCGGACAGTTAACTGCAGTTGTGGTGCAAATCAAGGTTAGACCCGCAGGACCCTAGCTTGTGCTGCGGGTGAGGTGTAAAACAAGGTTAGACCCGCAGGGCCCTCTCTTGTGCTGCGGGTGAGGTGTAAATCAAGGTTAGACCCGCAGGGCCCTCTCTTGTGCTGCGGGTGAGGTGTAAATCAAGGTTAGACCCGCAGGGCCCTCTCTTGTGCTGCGGGTGAGGTGTAAATCAAGGTTAGACCCGCAGGGCCCTCTCTTGTGCTGCGGGTGAGGTGTAAATCAAGGTTAGACCCGCAGGGCCCTCTCTTGTGCTACGGGTGAGGTGTAAATCAAGGTAAGACCCGCAGGGCCCTCTCTTGTGCTGCGGGTGAGGTGTAAATCAAGGTTAGACCCGCAGGGCCCTCTCTTGTGCTACGGGTGAGGTGTAAATCCAGGTTAGACCCGCAGGGCCCTCTCTTGTGTTGCGGGTGAGTGTAAATCAAGGTTAGACCCTCAGGGCCCTCTCTTGTGTTGCGGGTGAGTGTAAATCAAGGTTAGACCCGCAGGGCCCTCTCTTGGTGCTGCGGGTGAGGTGTGAATCAAGGTTAGACCCGCAGGACCCTCTCTTGTGCTACAGGTGAGGTGTAAATCAAGGTTAGACCCGCAGGGCCCTCTCTTGTACTGCAGGTGAGGTATAAATCAAGGTTAGACCCGCAGAGCCCTCTCTTGTGCTGCGGGTGAGGTGTAAATCAAGGTTAGACCCGCAGGGCCCTCTCTTGTGCTGCGGGTGAGGTGTAGATCAAGGTTAGACCCGCAGGACACTCTCTTGTGCTGCATGTGAGGTGTAAATCAAGGTTAGACCCGCAGGGCCCTCTCTTGTGCTGCGGGTGAGGTGCAAATCAAGGTTAGACCCGCAGGGCCCTCTCTTGTGCTGCGGGTGAGGTGCAAATCAAGGTTAGGCCTGCAGGGCCCTCTCTTGTGCTGCGGGTGAGGTGCAAATAAAGGTTAGACCCACAGGGCCCTCTCTTGTGCTGCGGGTGAGGTGTAAATAAAGGTTAGACCCGCAGGGCCCTCTCTTGTGCTGCGGGTGAGGTGCAAATCAAGTTAGGCCTGCAGGGCCCTCTCTTGTGGTGCGGGTGAGGTGCAAATCAAGGTTAGGCCCGCAGGAACCTACCTTGTGCTGCAGGAGAGGTGTAAATCAAGGTTAGACCCGCAGGGCCCTCTCTTGTGCTGCAGGTGAAGTGTAAATCAAGGTTAGACCCGCAGAGCCCTCTCTTGTGCTGCGGGTGAGGTGTAAATCAAGGTTAGACCCGCAGGGCCCTCTCTTGTGCTGCGGGTGAGGTTTAAATCAAGGTTAGACCCGGGGGTGAGGTGTAAATCAAGGTTACACCAGCAGGGCCCTCTCTTGTGCTGCGGGTGAGGTGTAAATCAAGGTTAGGCCCGCAGGGCCCTCTCTTGTGCTGCGGGCGAGGTGCGAATCGCGGTTAGGCCCGCAGGGCCCTCTCTTGTGCTGCGGGTGAGGTGTAAATCAAGGTTAGGCCCGCAGGGCCCTCTCTTGTGCTGCGGGTGAGGTGCGAATCAAGATTAGGCCCGCAGGGCCCTCTCCTGTGCTGCGGGCGAGGTGCGAATCAAGGTTAGCCCCGCAGGGGCCTCTCTTGTGCTGCGGGTGAGGTGCGAATCAAGATTAGGCCCGCAGGGCCCTCTCCTGTGCTGCGGGCGAGGTGCGAATCAAGGTTAGCCCCGCAGGGGCCTCTCTTGTGCTGCGGGTGAGGTGTGAATCAAGGTTAGGCCCGCAGGGTCCTCTCTTGTGCTGCGGGTGAGGTGCGAATCAAGGTTAGGCCCGCTGGGGCCCTCTCTTGTGCTGCGGGTGAGGTGCGAATCAAGGTTAGGCCCGCAGGGCCCTCTCTTGTGCTGCGGGTGAGGTGCGAATCAAGGTTAGAGCCGCAGGGCCCTCTCTTGTGCTGCGGGTGAGGTGCGAATCAAGGTTAGAGCCGCAGGGCCCTCTCTTGTGCTGCGGGTGAGGTGCAAATCAAGGTTAGAGCCGCAGGGCCCTCTCGTGTGCTGCGGGTGAGGTGCGAATCAAGGTTAGAGCCGCAGGGCCCTCTCTTGTGCTGCGGGTGAGGTGCGAATCAAGGTTAGAGCCGCAGGGCCCTCTCTTGTGCTGCGGGTGAGGTGCGAATCAAGGTTAGACCAGCCGGGCCCTACCTAGTGCTGCGGGTGAGGTGCGAATCAAGGTTAGACCCGCAGGGCCCTCTCCTGTGTTGCGGGTGAGGTGCGAATCAAGGTTAGTCCCGCAGGACCCTCTCTTGTGCTGCGGGTGAGGTGTAAATCAAGGTTAGACCCGCAGGGCCCTCTCTTGTGCTGCGGGTGAGGTGTAAATCAAGGTTAGACCCGCAGGGCCCTTTCTTGTGCTGCGGGTGAGGTGTAAATCAAGGTTAGACCTGCAGGGCCCTCTCTTGTGCTGCGGGTGAGGTGTAAATCAAGGTTAGACACCCAGAGCCCTCTCTTGTGCTGCGGGTGAGGTGTAAATCAAGGTTAGATCCGCAGGGCCCTCTCTTGTGCTGCGGGTGAGGTGTAAATCAAGCTTAGACCCGCAGGCCCCTCTCTTGTGCTGCGGGTGAGGTGTAAATCAAGGTTCTACCCGCGGGTGAGGTGTAAATCAAGGTTAGACCCGCAGGGCCCTCTCTTGTGCTGCGGGTGAGGTGTAAATCAAGGTTAGACCCGCAGGACCCTCTCTTGTGCTGCAGGTGAGGTGTAAATCAAGGTTAGATCCGCAGGGCCCTCTCTTGTGCTGCAGCTGAAGTGTAAATCGAGGTTAGACCCGCAGGACCTTCTCTTGTGCTGCAGGTAAGGTGTAAATCAAGGTTAGACCAGCAGGGCCCTCTTTTGTGCTGCGGGTGAGGTGTAAATCAAGGTTAGACCCGCACGGCCCTCTCTTCTGTTGCGGGTGAGGTGTAAATCAAGGTTAGACCCGCAGGGCCCTCTCTTGTGCTGCGGGTGAGGTGTAATCAAAGGTTAGACCTGCAGGGCCCTCTCTTGTGCTGCGGGTGAGGTGTAAATCAAGGTTAGACCCGCGGGTGAGGTGTAAATCAAGGTTAGACCCGCAGGACCCTCTCTTGTGCTGCAGGTGAGGTGTAAATCAAGGTTAGACCCGCAGGGCCCTCTCTTGTGCTGCAGGTGAGGTGTAAATCAAGGTTAGACCAGCAGGGCCCTCTCTTGTGCTGCAGGTGAGGCTTAAATCAAAGTTAGACCCGCAGAGCCCTCGCTTGTGCTGCAGGTGAAGTGTAAATCAAGGTTAGACCCGCAGGACCCTACCTTGTGCTGCAGGTGTGGTGTAAATCAAGGTTAGACCCGCAGGGCCCTCTCTTGTGCTGCAGGTGAGGTGTAAATCAAGGTTAGACCCGCAGGGCCCTCTCTTGTGCTGCAGGTGAGGCGTAAATCAAGGTTAGACCCGCAGAGCCCTCGCTTGTGCTGCAGGTGAAGTGTAAATCAAGGTTAGACCCGCAGGACCCTACCTTGTGCTGCGGGTGAAGTGTAAATCAAAGTTAGACCCGCAGGACCCTACCTTGTGCTGCAGGTGAGGTGTAAATCAAGGTTAGACCCGCAGAGCCCTCTCTTGTGCTGCAGGTCAGGTGTAAATCAAGGTTAGACCCGCAGGACCTTACCTTGTGCTGCAGCTGAGGTGTAAATCAAGGTTAGATCCGCAGGACCCTCTCTTGTGCTGCAGGTGAGGTGTAAATCAAGGTTAGACCCGCAGGGCCCTCTCTTGTGCTGCTGGTTTAGGTGTAAATCAAGGTTACACGAGCAGGGCCCTCTCTTGTGCTGCGGGTGAGGTGTAAATCAAGGTTAGACCCGCAGGGTCCTCTCTTGTGCTGCGGGTGAGGTGTAAATCAAGGTTAGACCCGCAGGGCCCTCTCTTGTGCTGCGGGAGAGGTGTAAATCAAGGTTAGACCCGCAGGGCCCTTTCTTGTGCAGCGGGTGAGATGTAAATCAAGGTTAGACCCGCAGGGCCCTCTCTTGTGCTGCGGGTGATGTGCAAATCAAGGTTAGACCCACGGGGCCTTTTTGTGCTGCGGGCGAGGTGCAAATCAAGGTTAGACCCGCAGGGCCCTCTCTTGTGCTGCGGGTGAGGTGCAAATCAAGGTTAGGCCCGCAGGGCCCTCTCTTATGCTGCGGGTGAGGTGCAAATAAAGGTTAGACCTGCAGGGCCCTCTCTTGTGCTGCGGGTGAGGTGCAAATCAAGGTTAGGCCCGCAGGGCCCTCTCTTGTGCTGCGGGTGAGGTGCAAATCGAGGTTAGGCCGCAGGAACCTACCTTGTGCTGCAGGAGAGGTGTAAATCAAGGTTAGTCCCACAGGGCCCTCTCTTGTGCTGCGGGTGAGGTGTAAATCAAGGTTAGACCCGCAGGGCCCTCTCTTGTGCTGCGGGTGAGGTGTAAATCAAGGTTAGACCCGCAGGGCCCTCTCTTGTGCTGCGGGTGAGATGCAAATCAAGGTTAGACCCGCAGGACCCTCTCTTGTGCTGCGGGTGAGGTGTAAATTAAGGTTAGACCCGCAGAGCCCTCTCTTGTGCTGCGGGTGAGGTGTAAATCAAGGTTAGACCCGCAGGGCCCTCTCTTGTGCTGCGGGTGAGGTGTAAATCAAGGTTAGACCCGCAGAGCACTCTCTTGTGCTGCGGGTGAGGTGTAAATCAAGGTTAGACCCGCAGGACCCTACCTTGTGCTGCAGCTGAGGTGTAAATCGAGGTTAGACCCGCAGGACCCTCTCTTGTGCTGCAGGTGAGGTGTAAATCAAGGTTAGACCAGCAGGGCTCTCTCTTGTGCTGCGGGTGAGGTGTAAATCAAGGTTAGACCCGCAGGACCCTACCCTGTGCTGCAGGTGACGTGTAAATCAAGGTCAGACCTGCAGGACTCTACCTTGTGCTACAGGAGAGGTGTAAATCAAGGTTAGACTCGCAGGGCCCTCTCTTGTGCTGCAGGTTTATGTGTAAATCAAGGTTACACCAGCAGGGCCCTCTCTTGTGCTGCGGGTGAGGTGTAAATCAGGGTTAGGCCCGCTGGGCCCTCTCTTGTGCTGCGGGTGAGGTGCGAATCAAGGTTAGGCCCGCAGGGCCCTCTCTTGTGCTGCGGGCGAGGTGCGAATCAAGGTTAGACCCGCAGGGCCCTCTCTTGTGCTGCGGGTGAGGTGCGAATCAAGGTTAGGCCCGCAGGGCCCTCTCTTGTGCGGCGGGTGAGGTGCGAATCAAGGTTAGGCCCGCAGGGCCCTCTCTTGTGCTGCGGGTGAGGTGCGATTCAAGGTTAGACCCGCAGGGCCCTCTCTTGTGCTGCGGGTGAGGTGCGAATCAAGGTTAGGCCCGCAGGGCCCTCTCTTGTGCTGCGGGTGAGGTGCGAATCAAGGTTAGAGCCGCAGGGCCCTCTCGTGTGCTGCGGGTGAGGTGCGAATCAAGGTTAGAGCCGCAGGGCCCTCTCTTGTGCGGCGGGTGAGGTGCGAATCAAGGTTAGGCCCGCAGGGCCCTCTCTTGTGCTGCGGGTGAGGTGCGATTCAAGGTTAGACCCGCAGGGCCCTCTCTTGTGCTGCGGGTGAGGTGCGAATCAAGGTTAGGCCCGCAGGGCCCTCTCTTGTGCTGCGGGTGAGGTGCGAATCAAGGTTAGAGACGCAGGGCCCTCTCGTGTGCTGCGGGTGAGGTGCGAATCAAGGTTAGAGCCGCAGGGCCCTCTCTTGTGCTGCGGGTGAGGTGCGAATCAAGGTTAGAGCCGCAGGGCCCTCTCTTGTGCTGCGGGTGAGGTGCGAATCAAGGTTAGACCAGCCGGGCCCTACCTAGTGCTGCGGGTGAGGTGCGAATCAAGGTTAGACCAGCCGGGCCTCACCTAGTGCTGCGGGTGAGGTGCGAATCAAGGTTAGACCTGCAGGGCCCTCTCCTGTGTTGCGGGTGAGGTGCGAATCAAGGTTAGTCCCGCAGGACCCTCTCTTGTGCTGCGGGTGAGGTGTAAATCAAGGTTAGACCCGCAGGGCCCTCTCTTGTGCTGCGAGTGAGGTGTAAATCAAGGTTAGACCCGCAGGGCCCTTTCTTGTGCTGCGGGTGAGGTGTAAATCAAGGTTAGACCTGCAGGGCCCTCTCTTGTGCTGCGGGTGAGGTGTAAATCAAGGTTAGACCCCCAGAGCCCTCTCTTGTGCTGCGGGTGAGGTGTAAATCAAGGTTAGATCCGCAGGGCCCTCTCTTGTGCTGCCGGTGAGGTGTAAATCAAGCTTAGACCCGCAGGCCCCTCTCTTGTGCTGCGGGTGAGGTGTAAATCAAGGTTCTACCCGCGGGTGAGGTGTAAATCAAGGTTAGACCCGCAGGGCCCTCTCTTGTGCTGCGGGTGAGGTGTAAATCAAGGTTAGACCCACAGGACCCTCTCTTGTGCTGCAGGTGAGGTGTAAATCAAGGTTAGATCCGCAGGGCCCTCTCTTGTGCTGCAGCTGAAGTGTAAATCGAGGTTAGACCCACAGGACCTTCTCTTGTGCTGCAGGTGAGGTGTAAATCAAGGTTAGACCAGCAGGGCCCTCTTTTGTGCTGCGGGTGAGGTGTAAATCAAGGTTAGACCCGCACGGCCCTCTCTTCTGTTGCGGGTGAGGTGTAAATCAAGGTTAGACCCGCAGGGCCCTCTCTTGTGCTGCGGGTGAGGTGTAATCAAAGGTTAGACCTGCAGGGCCCTCTCTTGTGCTGCGGGTGAGGTGTAAATCAAGGTTAGACCCGCGGGTGAGGTGTAAATCAAGGTTAGACCCGCAGGACCCTCTCTTGTGCTGCAGGTGAGGTGTAAATCAAGGTTAGACCCGCAGGGCCCTCTCTTGTGCTGCAGGTGAGGTGTAAATCAAGGTTAGACCAGCAGGGCCCTCTCTTGTGCTGCAGGTGAGGCTTAAATCAAAGTTAGACCCGCAGAGCCCTCGCTTGTGCTGCAGGTGAAGTGTAAATCAAGGTTAGACCCGCAGGACCCTACCTTGTGCTGCAGGTGAGGTGTAAATCAAGGTTAGACCCGCAGGGCCCTCTCTTGTGCTGCAGGTGAGGTGTAAATCAAGGTTAGACCCGCAGGGCCCTCTCTTGTGCTGCAGGTGAGGCGTAAATCAAGGTTAGACCCGCAGAGCCCTCTCTTGTGCTGCGGGTGAGGTGTAAATCAAGGTTAGACCCGCAGGGCCCTCTCTTGTGCTGCGGGTGAGATGCAAATCAAGGTTAGACCCACAGGACCCTCTCTTGTGCTGCGGGTGAGGTGTAAATTAAGGTTAGACCCGCAGAGCCCTCTCTTGTGCTGCGGGTGAGGTGTAAATCAAGGTTAGACCCGCAGGGCCCTCTCTTGTGCTGCGGGTGAGGTGTAAATCAAGGTTAGACCCGCGGGTGAGGTGTAAATCAAGGTTAGACCCGCAGGGCCCTCTCTTGTGCTGCGGGCGAGGTGCGAAACACGGTTAGGCCCGCAGGGCCCTCTCGTGCGGCGGGCGAGGTGCGAATCAAGGTTAGGCCCGCAGGGCCTTATTTTGTGCTGCGGGTGAGGTGCGAATCAAGGTTAGGCCCGCAGGGCCTTATTTTGTGCTGCGGGTGAGGTGTAAATCAAGGTTAGACCCGCAGGGCCCTCTCTTGTGCTGCGGTGAGGTGTAAATCAAGGTTAGACCCACAGGGCCCTCTCTTGTGCTGCGGGTGAGGTGTAAATCAAGGTTAGACTCGCGGGTGAGGTGTAAATCAAGGTTAGACCCGCAGGGCCCTCTCTTGTGCTGCGGGTGAGGTGTAAATCAAGGTTAGACCCGCAGGACCCTCTCTTGTGCTGCAGGTGAGGTGTAAATCAAGGTTAGATCCGCAGGGCCCTCTCTTGTGCTGCAGGTGAGGTGTAAATCAGGTTAGACCAGCAGCGCCCTTTCGTGCTGCGGGTGAGGTGTAAATCAAGGTTAGATCCATAGAGCACTCTCTTGTGCTGCGGGTGAGGTGTAAATCAAGGTTAGACCAGCCGGGCCCTACCTAGTGCTGCGGGTGAGGTGCGAATCAAGGTTAGACCCGCAGGGCCCTCTCCTGTGTTGCGGGTGAGGTGCGAATCAAGGTTAGTCCCGCAGGACCCTCTCTTGTGCTGCGGGTGAGGTGTAAATCAAGGTTAGACCTGCAGGCCCCTCTCTTGTGCTGCGGGTGAGGTGTAAATCAAGGTTAGACCCGCAGGGCCCTTTCTTGTGCTGCGGGTGAGGTGTAAATCAAGGTTAGACCTGCAGGGCCCTCTCTTGTGCTGCGGGTGAGGTGTAAATCAAGGTTAGACCCCCAGAGCCCTCTCTTGTGCTGCGGGTGAGGTGTAAATCAAGGTTAGATCCGCAGGGCCCTCTCTTGTCCTGCGGGTGAGGTGTAAATCAAGCTTAGACCCGCAGGCCCCTCTCTTGTGCTGCGGGTGAGGTGTAAATCAAGGTTCTACCCGCGGGTGAGGTGTAAATCAAGGTTAGACCCGCAGGGCCCTCTCTTGTGCTGCGGGTGAGGTGTAAATCAAGGTTAGACGCGCAGGACCCTACTTTGTGCTGCGGGTGAAGTGTAAATCAAGGTTAGACCCGCAGGACCCTACCTTGTGCTGCGGGTGAGGTGTAAATCAAGGTTAGACCCGCAGAGCCCTCTCTTGTGCTGCAGGTCAGGTGTAAATCAAGGTTAGACCCGCAGGACCTTACCTTGTGCTGCAGCTGAGGTGTAAATCAAGGTTAGATCCGCAGGACCCTCTCTTGTGCTGCAGGTGAGGTGTAAATCAAGGTTAGACCCGCAGGGCCCTCTCTTGTGCTGCTGGTTTAGGTGTAAATCAAGGTTACACCAGCAGGGCCCTCTCTTGTGCTGCGGGTGAGGTGTAAATCAAGGTTAGACCCGCAGGGCCCTCTCTTGTGCTGCGGGTGAGGTGTAAATCAAGGTTAGACCCGCAGGGCCCTCTCTTGTGCTGCGGGAGAGGTGTAAATCAAGGTTAGACCCGCAGGGCCCTTTCTTGTACAGCGGGTGAGATGTAAATCAAGGTTAGACCCGCAGGGCCCTCTCTTGTGCTGCGGGTGAGGTGTAAATCAAGGTTAGACCCCCAGAGCCCTCTCTTGTGCTGCGGGTGAGGTGTAAATCAAGGTTAGATCCGCAGGGCCCTCTCTTGTGCTGCGGGTGAGGTGTAAATCATGCTTAGACCCGCAGGCCCTCTCTTGTGCTGCGGGTGAGGTGTAAATCAAGGTTCTACCCGCGGGTGAGGTGTAAATCAAGGTTAGACCCGCAGGGCCCTCTCTTGTGCTGCGGGTGAGGTGTAAATCAAGGTTAGACCCGCAGGACCCTCTCTTGTGCTGCAGGTGAGGTGTAAATCAAGGTTAGATCCGCAGGGCCCTCTCTTGTGCTGCAGGTGAGGTGTAAATCAAGGTTAGACCAGCAGGGCCCTCTTTTGTGCTGCGGGTGAGGTGTAAATCAAGGTTAGACCCGCACGGCCCTCTCTTCTGTTGCGGGTGAGGTGTAAATCAAGGTTAGACCCGCAGGGCCCTCTCTTGTGCTGCGGGTGAGGTGTAATCAAAGGTTAGACCTGCAGGGCCCTCTCTTGTGCTGCGGGTGAGGTGTAAATCAAGGTTAGACCCGCAGGGCCCTCTCTTGTGCTGCAGGTGAGGTGTAAATCAAGGTTAGACCCGCAGGGCCCTCTCTTGTGATGCAGGTGAGGCGTAAATCAAGGTTAGACCCGCAGAGCCCTCGCTTGTGCTGCAGGTGAAGTGTAAATCAAGGTTAGACGCGCAGGACCCTACTTTGTGCTGCGGGTGAAGTGTAAATCAAGGTTAGACCCGCAGGACCCTACCTTGTGCTGCAGGTGAGGTATAAATCAAGGTTAGACCCGCAGAGCCCTCTCTTGTGCTGCAGGTCAGGTGTAAATCAAGGTTAGACCCGCAGGACCTTACCTTGTGCTGCAGCTGAGGTGTAAATCAAGGTTAGATCCGCAGGACCCTCTCTTGTGCTGCAGGTGAGGTGTAAATCAAGGTTAGACCCGCAGGGCCCTCTCTTGTGCTGCTGGTTTAGGTGTAAATCAAGGTTACACCAGCAGGGCCCTCTCTTGTGCTGCGGGTGAGGTGTAAATCAAGGTTAGACCTGCAGGGCCCTCTCTTGTGCTGCGGGTGAGGTGTAAATCAAGGTTAGACCCGCAGGGCCCTCTCTTGTGCTGCGGGAGAGGTGTAAATCAAGGTTAGACCCGCAGGGCCCTTTCTTGTACAGCGGGTGAGATGTAAATCAAGGTTAGACCCGCAGGGCCCTCTCTTGTGCTGCGGGTGATGTGCAAATCAAGGTTAGACCCACGGGGCCTTTTTGTGCTGCGGGCGAGGTGCAAATCAAGGTTAGACCCGCAGGGCCCTCTCTTGTGCTGCGGGTGAGGTGCAAATCAAGGTTAGGCCCGCAGGGCCCTCTCTTATGCTGCGGGTGAGGTGCAAATAAAGGTTAGACCTGCAGGGCCCTCTCTTGTGCTGCGGGTGAGGTGCAAATCGAGGTTAGGCCTGCAGGGCCCTCTCTTGTGCTGCGGGTGAGGTGTAAATCAAGGTTAGACCCGCAGGGCCCTCTCTTGTGCTGCGGGTGAGATGCAAATCAAGGTTAGACCCGCAGGACCCTCTCTTGTGCTGCGGGTGAGGTGTAAATTAAGGTTAGACCCGCAGAGCCCTCTCTTGTGCTGCGGGTGAGGTGTAAATCAAGGTTAGACCCGCAGGGCCCTCTCTTGTGCTGCGGGTGAGGTGTAAATCAAGGTTAGTCCCGCGGGTGAGGTGTAAATCAAGGTTAGACCCGCAGGGCCCTCTCTTGTGCTGCGGGCGAGGTGCGAATCACGGTTAGGCCCGCAGGGCCCTCTCGTGCGGCGGGCGAGGTGCGAATCAAGGTTAGGCCCGCAGGGCCTTATTTTGTGCTGCGGGTGAGGTGCAAATCAAGGTTAGGCCCGCAGGGCCCTCTCTTGTGCTGCGGGTGAGGTGCGAATCAAGGTTAGTCCCGCAGGACCCTCTCTTGTGCTGCGGGTGAGGTGTAAATCAAGGTTAGACCCGCAGGGCCCTCTCTTGTGCTGCGGTGAGGTGTAAATCAAGGTTAGACCCGCAGGGCCCTCTCTTGTGCTGCGGGTGAGGTGTAAATCAAGGTTAGACTCGCGGGTGAGGTGTAAATCAAGGTTAGACCCGCAGGGCCCTCTCTTGTGCTGCGGGTGAGGTGTAAATCAAGGTTAGACCCGCAGGACCCTCTCTTGTGCTGCGGGTGAGGTGTAAATTAAGGTTAGGCCCGCAGAGCCCTCTCTTGTGCTGCGGGTGAGGTGTAAATCAAGGTTAGACCCGCAGGGCCCTCTCTTGTGCTGCGGGTGAGGTGCGAATCAAGGTTAGGCCCGCAGGGTCCTCTCTTGTGCTGCGGGTGAGGTGCGAATCAAGGTTAGGCCCGCTGGGGCCCTCTCTTGTGCTGCGGGTGAGGTGCGAATCAAGGTTAGGCCCGCAGGGCCCTCTCTTGTGCTACGGGTGAGGTGCGAATCAAGGTTAGAGCCGCAGGGCCCTCTCTTGTGCTGCGGGTGAGGTGCGAATCAAGGTTAGAGCCGCAGGGCCCTCTCTTGTGCTGCGGGTGAGGTGCGAATCAAGGTTAGAGCCGCAGGGCCCTCTCTTGTGCTGCGGGTGAGGTGCGAATCAAGGTTAGACCAGCCGGGCCCTACCTAGTGCTGCGGGTGAGGTGCGAATCAAGGTTAGACCAGCCGGGCCCTACCTAGTGCTGCGGGTGAGGTGCGAATCAAGGTTAGACCCGCAGGGCCCTCTCCTGTGTTGCGGGTGAGGTGCGAATCAAGGTTAGTCCCGCAGGACCCTCTCTTGTGCTGCGGGTGAGGTGTAAATCAAGGTTAGACCCGCAGGGCCCTCTCTTGTGCTGCGGGTGAGGTGTAAATCAAGAGTTAGACCCGCAGGGCCCTTTCTTGTGCTGCGGGTGAGGTGTAAATCAAGGTTAGTCCCCCAGAGCCCTCTCTTGTGCTGCGGGTGAGGTGTAAATCAAGGTTAGATCCGCAGGGCCCTCTCTTGTGCTGCGGGTGAGGTGTAAATCAAGCTTAGACCCGCAGGCCCCTCTCTTGTGCTGCGGGTGAGGTGTAAATCAAGGTTCTACCCGCGGGTGAGGTGTAAATCAAGGTTAGACTCGCAGGGCCCTCTCTTGTGCTGCGGGTGAGGTGTAAATCAAGGTTAGACCCGCAGGACCCTCTCTTGTGCTGCAGGTGAGGTGTAAATCAAGGTTAGATCCGCAGGGCCCTCTCTTGTGCTGCAGCTGAAGTGTAAATCGAGGTTAGACCCGCAGGACCTTCTCTTGTGCTGCAGGTGAGGTGTAAATCAAGGTTAGACCAGCAGGGCCCTCTTTTGTGCTGCGGGTGAGGTGTAAATCAAGGTTAGACCCGCACAGCCCTCTCTTCTGTTGCGGGTGAGGTGTAAATCAAGGTTAGACCCGCAGGGCCCTCTCTTGTGCTGCGGGTGAGGTGTAATCAAAGGTTAGACCTGCAGGGCCCTCTCTTGTGCTGCGGGTGAGGTGTAAATCAAGGTTAGACCCGCGGGTGAGGTGTAAATCAAGGTTAGACCCGCAGGACCCTCTCTTGTGCTGCAGGTGAGGTGTAAATCAAGGTTAGACCCGCAGGGCCCTCTCTTGTGCTGCAGGTGAGGTGTAAATCAAGGTTAGACCAGCAGGGCCCTCTCTTGTGCTGCAGGTGAGGCTTAAATCAAAGTTAGACCCGCAGAGCCCTCGCTTGTGCTGCAGGTGAAGTGTAAATCAAGGTTAGACCCGCAGGACCCTACCTTGTGCTGCAGGTGAGGTGTAAATCAAGGTTAGACCCGCAGGGCCCTCTCTTGTGCTGCAGGTGAGGTGTAAATCAAGGTTAGACCCGCAGAGCCCTCGCTTGTGCTGCAGGTGAAGTGTAAATCAAGGTTAGACCCGCAGGACCCTACCTTGTGCTGCGGGTGAAGTGTAAATCAAGGTTAGACCCGCAGGACCCTACCTTGTGCTGCAGGTGAGGTGTAAATCAAGGTTAGACCCGCAGAGCCCTCTTGTGCTGCAGGTCAGGTGTAAATCAAGGTTAGACCCGCAGGACCTTACCTTGTGCTGCAGCTGAGGTGTAAATCAAGGTTAGATCCGCAGGACCCTCTCTTGTGCTGCAGGTGAGGTGTAAATCAAGGTTAGACCCGCAGGGCCCTCTCTTGTGCTGCTGGTTTAGGTGTAAATCAAGGTTACACCAGCAGGGCCCTCTCTTGTGCTGCGGGTGAGGTGTAAATCAAGGTTAGACCCGCAGGGCCCTCTCTTGTGCTGCGTGTGAGGTGTAAATCAAGGTTAGACCCGCAGGGCCCTCTCTTGTGCTGCGGGAGAGGTGTAAATCAAGGTTAGACCCGCAGGGCCCTTTCTTGTGCAGCGGGTGAGATGTAAATCAAGGTTAGACCCGCAGGGCCCTCTCTTGTGCTGCGGGTGATGTGCAAATCAAGGTTAGACCCACGGGGCCTTTTTGTGCTGCGGGCGAGGTGCAAATCAAGGTTAGACCCGCAGGGCCCTCTCTTGTGCTGCGGGTGAGGTGCAAATCAAGGTTAGGCCCGCAGGGCCCTCTCTTATGCTGCGGGTGAGGTGCAAATAAAGGTTAGACCTGCAGGGCCCTCTCTTGTGCTGCGGGTGAGGTGCAAATCAAGGTTAGGCCCGCAGGGCCCTCTCTTGTGCTGCGGGTGAGGTGCAAATCGAGGTTAGGCCTGCAGGAACCTACCTTGTGCTGCAGGAGAGGTGTAAATCAAGGTTAGTCCCACAGGGCCCTCTCTTGTGCTGCGGGTGAGGTGTAAATCAAGGTTAGACCCGCAGGGCCCTCTCTTGTGCTGCGGGTGAGGTGTAAATCAAGGTTAGACCCGCAGGGCCCTCTCTTGTGCTGCGGGTGAGATGCAAATCAAGGTTAGACCCGCAGGACCCTCTCTTGTGCTGCGGGTGAGGTGTAAATTAAGGTTAGACCCGCAGAGCCCTCTCTTGTGCTGCAGGTGAGGTATAAATCAAGGTTAGACCCGCAGGGCCCTCTCTTGTGCTGCGGGTGAGGTGTAAATCAAGGTTAGACCCGCGGGTGAGGTGTAAATCAAGGTTAGACCCGCAGGGCCCTCTCTTGTGCTGCGGGCGAGGTGCGAAACACGGTTAGGCCCGCAGGGCCCTCTCGTGCGGCGGGCGAGGTGCGAATCAAGGTTAGGCCCGCAGGGCCTTATTTTGTGCTGCGGGTGAGGTGCGAATCAAGGTTAGGCCCGCAGGGCCTTATTTTGTGCTGCGGGTGAGGTGTAAATCAAGGTTAGACCCGCAGGGCCCTCTCTTGTGCTGCGGTGAGGTGTAAATCAAGGTTAGACCCGCAGGGCCCTCTCTTGTGCTGCGGGTGAGGTGTAAATCAAGGTTAGACTCGCGGGTGAGGTGTAAATCAAGGTTAGACCCGCAGGGCCCTCTCTTGTGCTGCGGGTGAGGTGTAAATCAAGGTTAGACCCGCAGGACCCTCTCTTGTGCTGCAGGTGAGGTGTAAATCAAGGTTAGATCTGCAGGGCCCTCTCTTGTGCTGCAGGTGAGGTGTAAATCAGGTTAGACCAGCAGCGCCCTTTCGTGCTGCGGGTGAGGTGTAAATCAAGGTTAGACCCGCAGAGCACTCTCTAGTGCTGCGGGTGAGGTGTAAATCAAGGTTAGACCCGCAGGACCCTACCTTGTGCTGCAGCTGAGGTGTAAGTCGAGGTTAGACCCGCAGGACCCTCTCTTGTGCTGCAGGTGAGGTGTAAATCAAGGTTAGACCAGCAGGGCTCTCTCTTGTGCTGCGGGTGAGGTGTAAATCAAGGTTAGACCCGCAGGACCCTACCCTGTGCTGCAGGTGACGTGTAAATCAAGGTTAGACCTGCAGGACCCTACCTTGTGCTGCAGGAGAGGTGTAAATCAAGGTTAGACTCGCAGGGCCCTCTCTTGTGCTGCAGGTTTATGTGTAAATCAAGGTTACACCAGCAGGGCCCTCTCTTGTGCTGCGGGTGAGGTGTAAATCAGGGTTAGGCCCGCTGGGCCCTCTCTTGTGCTGCGGGTGAGGTGCGAATCAAGGTTAGGCCCGCAGGGCCCTCTCTTGTGCTGCGGGCGAGGTGCGAATCAAGGTTAGACCCGCAGGGCCCTCTCTTGTGCGGCGGGTGAGGTTCGAATCAAGGTTAGGCCCGCAGGGCCCTCTCTTGTGCTGCGGGTGAGGTGCGATTCAAGGTTAGACCCGCAGGGCCCTCTCTTGTGCTGCGGGTGAGGTGCGAATCAAGGTTAGGCCCGCAGGGCCCTCTCTTGTGCTGCAGGTGAGGTGCGAATCAAGGTTAGACCCGCAGGGCCCTCTCTTGTGCGGCGGGTGAGGTTCGAATCAAGGTTAGGCCCGCAGGGCCCTCTCTTGTGCTGCGGGTGAGGTGCGATTCAAGGTTAGACCCGCAGGGCCCTCTCTTGTGCTGCGGGTGAGGTGCGAATCAAGGTTAGGCCCGCAGGGCCCTCTCTTGTGCTTCGGGTGAGGTGCGAATCAAGGTTAGAGCCGCAGGGCCCTCTCGTGTGCTGCGGGTGAGGTGCGAATCAAGGTTAGAGCCGCAGGGCCCTCTCTTGTGCTGCGGGTGAGGTGCGAATCAAGGTTAGAGCCGCAGGGCCCTCTCTTGTGCTGCGGGTGAGGTGCGAATCAAGGTTAGACCAGCCGGGCCCTACCTAGTGCTGCGGGTGAGGTGCGAATCAAGGTTAGACCAGCCGGGCCCTACCTAGTGCTGCGGGTGAGGTGCGAAACAAGGTTAGACCCGCAGGGCCCTCTCCTGTGTTGCGGGTGAGGTGCGAATCAAGGTTAGTCCCGCAGGACCCTCTCTTGTGCTGCGGGTGAGGTGTAAATCAAGGTTAGACCCGCAGGGCCCTCTCTTGTGCTGCGGGTGAGGTGTAAATCAAGGTTAGACCCGCAGGGCCCTTTCTTGTGCTGCGGGTGAGGTGTAAATCAAGGTTAGACCTGCAGGGCCCTCTCTTGTGCTGCGGGTGAGGTGTAAATCAAGGTTAGACCCCCAGAGCCCTCTCTTGTGCTGCGGGTGAGGTGTAAATCAAGGTTAGATCCGCAGGGCCCTCTCTTGTGCTGCGGGTGAGGTGTAAATCAAGCTTAGACCCGCAGGCCCCTCTCTTGTGCTGCGGGTGAGGTGTAAATCAAGGTTCTACCCGCGGGTGAGGTGTAAATCAAGGTTAGACCCGCAGGGCCCTCTCTTGTGCTGCGGGTGAGGTGTAAAGCAAGGTTAGACCCGCAGGACCCTCTCTTGTGCTGCAGGTGAGGTGTAAATCAAGGTTAGATCCGCAGGGCCCTCTCTTGTGCTGCAGCTGAAGTGTAAATCGAGGTTAGACCCGCAGGACCTTCTCTTGTGCTGCAGGTGAGGTGTAAATCAAGGTTAGACCAGCAGGGCCCTCTTTTGTGCTGCGGGTGAGGTGTAAATCAAGGTTAGACCCGCACGGCCCTCTCTTCTGTTGCGGGTGAGGTGTAAATCAAGGTTAGACCCGCAGGGCCCTCACTTGTGCTGCGGGTGAGGTGTAATCAAAGGTTAGACCTGCAGGGCCCTCTCTTGTGCTGCGGGTGAGGTGTAAATCAAGGTTAGACCCGCGGGTGAGGTGTAAATCAAGGTTAGACCCGCAGGACCCTCTCTTGTGCTGCAGGTGAGGTGTAAATCAAGGTTAGACCCGCAGGGCCCTCTCTTGTGCTGCAGGTGAGGTGTAAATCAAGGTTAGACCAGCAGGGCCCTCTCTTGTGCTGCAGGTGAGGCTTAAATCAAAGTTAGACCCGCAGAGCCCTCGCTTGTGCTGCAGGTGAAGTGTAAATCAAGGTTAGACCCGCAGGACCCTACCTTGTGCTGCAGGTGAGGTGTAAATCAAGGTTAGACCCGCAGGGCCCTCTCTTGTGCTGCAGGTGAGGTGTAAATCAAGGTTAGACCCGCAGGGCCCTCTCTTGTGCTGCAGGTGAGGCGTAAATCAAGGTTAGACCCGCAGAGCCCTCGCTTGTGCTGCAGGTGAAGTGTAAATCAAGGTTAGACCCGCAGGACCCTACCTTGTGCTGCGGGTGAAGTGTAAATCAAGGTTAGACCCGCAGGACCCTACCTTGTGCTGCAGGTGAGGTGTAAATCAAGGTTAGACCCGCAGAGCCCTCTCTTGTGCTGCAGGTAAGGTGTAAATCAAGGTTAGACCCGCAGGACCTTACCTTGTGCTGCAGCTGAGGTGTAAATCAAGGTTAGATGCGCAGGACCCTCTCTTGTGCTGCAGGTGAGGTGTAAATCAAGGTTAGACCCGCAGGGCCCTCTCTTGTGCTGCTGGTTTTGGTGTAAATCAAGGTTACACCATCAGGGCCCTCTCTTGTGCTGCGGGTGAGGTGTAAATCAAGGTTAGACCCGCAGGGCCCTCTCTTGTGCTGCGGGTGAGGTGTAAATCAAGGTTAGACCCGCAGGGCCCTCTCTTGTGCTGCGGGAGAGGTGTAAATCAAGGTTAGACCCGCAGGGCCCTTTCTTGTGCAGCGGGTGAGATGTAAATCAAGGTTAGACCCGCAGGGCCCTCTCTTGTGCTGCGGGTGATGTGCAAATCAAGGTTAGACCCACGGGGCCTTTTTGTGCTGCGGGCGAGGTGCAAATCAAGGTTAGACCCGCAGGGCCCTCTCTTGTGCTGCGGGTGAGGTGCAAATCAAGGTTAGGCCCGCAGGGCCCTCTCTTATGCTGCGGGTGAGGTGCAAATAAAGGTTAGACCTGCAGGGCCCTCTCTTGTGCTGCGGGTGAGGTGCAAATCAAGGTTAGGCCCGCAGGGCCCTCTCTTGTGCTGCGGGTGAGGTGCAAATCGAGGTTAGGCCTGCAGGGCCCTCTCTTGTGCTGCGGGTGAGGTGTAAATCAAGGTTAGACCCGCAGGGCCCTCTCTAGTGCTGCGGGTGAGATGCAAATCAAGGTTAGACCCGCAGGACCCTCTCTTGTGCTGCGGGTGAGGTGTAAATTAAGGTTAGACCCGCAGAGCCCTCTCTTGTGCTGCGGGTGAGGTGTAAATCAAGGTTAGACCCGCAGGGCCCTCTCTTGTGCTGCGGGTGAGGTGTAAATCAAGGTTAGACCCGCGGGTGAGGTGTAAATCAAGGTTAGACCCGCAGGGCCCTCTCTTGTGCTGCGGGCGAGGTGCAAATCACGGTTAGGCCCGCAGGGCCCTCTCGTGCGGCGGGCGAGGTGCGAATCAAGGTTAGGCCCGCAGGGCCTTATTTTGTGCTGCGGGTGAGGTGCAAATCAAGGTTAGGCCCGCAGGGCCCTCTCTTGTGCTGCTGGTGAGGTGCGAATCAAGGTTAGTCCCGTAGGACCCTCTCTTGTGCTGCGGGTGAGGTGTAAATCAAGGTTAGACCCGCAGGGCCCTCTCTTGTGCTGCGGTGAGGTGTAAATCAAGGTTAGACCCGCAGGGCCCTCTCTTGTGCTGCGGGTGAGGTGTAAATTAAGGTTAGGCCCGCAGAGCCCTCTCTTGTGCTGCGGGTGAGGTGTAAATCAAGGTTAGACCCGCAAGGCCCTCTCTTGTGCTGCGGGTGAGGTGTAAATCAAGGTTAGACCCGCGGGTGAGGTGTAAATCAAGGTTAGACCCGCAGGGCCCTCTCTTGTGCTGCGGGCGAGGTGCGAATCACGGTTAGGCCCGCAGGGCCCTCTCGTGCGGCGGGCGAGGTGCGAATCAAGGTTAGGCCCGCAGGGCCTTATTTTGTGCTGCGGGTGAGGTGCGAATCAAGGTTAGGCCCGCAGGGCCCTCTCTTGTGCTGCGGGTGAGGTGCGAATCAAGGTTAGTCCCGCAGGACCCTCTCTTGTGCTGCGGGTGAGGTGTAAATCAAGGTTAGACCCGCAGGGCCCTCTCTTGTGCTGCGGTGAGGTGTAAATCAAGGTTAGACCCGCAGGGCCCTCTCTTGTGCTGCGGGTGAGGTGTAAATCAAGGTTAGACTCGCGGGTGAGGTGTAAATCAAGGTTAGACCCGCAGGGCCCTCTCTTGTGCTGCGGGTGAGGTGTAAATCAAGGTTAGACCCGCAGGACCCTCTCTTGTGCTGCAGGTGAGGTGTAAATCAAGGTTAGATCCGCAGGGCCCTCTCTTGTGCTGCAGGTGAGGTGTAAATCAGGTTAGACCAGCAGCGCCCTTTCGTGCTGCGGGTGAGGTGTAAATCAAGGTTAGACCCGCAGGACCCTACCTTGTGCTGCAGCTGAGGTGTAAATCGAGGTTAGACCCGCAGGACCCTCTCTTGTGCTGCAGGTGAGGTGTAAATCAAGGTTAGACCAGCAGGGCTCTCTCTTGTGCTGCGGGTGAGGTGTAAATCAAGGTTAGACCCGCAGGACCCTACCCTGTGCTGCAGGTGACGTGTAAATCAAGGTTAGACCTGCAGGACCCTACCTTGTGCTGCAGGAGAGGTGTAAATCAAGGTTAGACTCGCAGGGCCCTCTCTTGTGCTGCAGGTTTATGTGTAAATCAAGGTTACACCAGCAGGGCCTCTCTTGTGCTGCGGGTGAGGTGTAAATCAGGGTTAGGCCCGCTGGGCCCTCTCTTGTGCTGCGGGTGAGGTGCGAATCAAGGTTAGGCCCGCAGGGCCCTCTCTTGTGCTGCGGGTGAGGTGCGAATCAAGGTTAGGCCCGCAGGGCCCTCTCTTGTGCTGCGGGTGAAGTGCGAATCAAGGTTAGGCCCGCAGGGCCCTCTCTTGTGCTGCGGGTGAAGTGCGAATCAAGGTTAGGCCCGCAGGGCCCTCTCTTGTGCGGCGGGTGAGTTGCGAATCAAGGTTAGGCCCGCAGGGCCCTCTCTTGTGCTGCGGGTGAGGTGCGAATCAAGGTTAGACCCGCAGGGCCCTCTCTTGTGCTGCGGGTGAGGTGCGAATCAAGGTTAGGCCCGCAGGGCCCTCTCTTGTGCTGCGGGTGAAGTGCGAATCAAGGTTAGGCCCGCAGGGCCCTCTCTTGTGCGGCGGGTGAGGTGCGAATCAAGGTTAGGCCCGCAGGGCCCTCTCTTGTGCTGCGGGTGAGGTGCGATTCAAGGTTAGACCCGCAGGGCCCTCTCTTGTGATGCGGGTGAGGTGCGAATCAAGGTTAGAAAGCAGGGCCCTCTCTTGTGCTGCGGGTGAGGTGCAAATCAAGGTTAGACCCACAGGACCCTCTCTTGTGCTGCGGGTGAGGTGCAAATCAAGGTTAGACCCGCAGGGCCCTCTCTTGTGCTGCAGGTGAGGTGTAACATTTAATTTTTACTCCATTACCTCTGTCTCCTCCCCTTCCATGCTCACTGCCTCAACTTTGCTCTTTTCTCTTATACCTATGTCTTTACCCTCTGGTCTCACACTCTACCCCTCCACTGCATCTGCTCGCTTCCCCTTGCCTGCCTTACTTCTCT
This sequence comes from Calotriton arnoldi, assembly GCA_963921515.1. Classification (NCBI taxonomy): domain Eukaryota; kingdom Metazoa; phylum Chordata; class Amphibia; order Caudata; family Salamandridae; genus Calotriton; species Calotriton arnoldi. The sequence goes on along the minus strand of CAWUFW010005931.1, from coordinate 193,682 downwards.
TTCCTTCTCCCTATCCTCTTTATCAGTTTTCACCGCCACGCTTCAGTCCGCCTCATTTTCTTTCGCATCCTTTCCTCTACCTTTTCCATCTTTGTTTGCTCTCCCTGTGTACACCATCCCTACAGGTTCACTGCTGTCCTTTCTCTTTCTTACTTCCTTTGTCCTCTCTCAGATCATCACACTCCACCTTCTTCCTCTCTCTCTGTTACCTTGGTATATCCCTTTCTCCTTTCTCCTTCACACTTTTCTGTATCCTCTCCTCTGCCTTTTCCATCTTTCTTCACTCTCCCTGTCTTCACATCCCTTCAGGTTCACTGCTGTCCCTTCTTTTTCTTACTTTCTCTGTCCTCTCTCAGATCATCACACTCCACCTTTTTCCTCTCTCTCTGTTACCTTGGTAAATCCCTTTCTCCTCTCTCTCCTTCACACTTTCCTGTTATCCCACCTCACATTTCTGTATATTCATACTGAGTGCTGAAAACATTCCATCAAGGGTGGAAAGTGAGTGTGAGCTCTGGCTAGTGTTTGTGGCTGGCCATATATGATCAATATGCGGTCCCCGGTGGCAGACCAAATAGGTGCCTGAGCGGAGGAGAAGCCTTGGAGTGAGTGTGACTACAGATTTCCCTCTTCCCCAGTGGAACCATGATGAAATATCAAAACATTTGACATAAACAGAGTCACTGATCTCAAAACAAGTGGTAACTGTGTATACACTGTTCAACTTATAATAAGCAAGCGTCCAGTGTGATGCAATAGGAGTGGAACCAGGCAGTTTAGTTCCCTAGGTCCTGTTGAAAAGCCAATAGGGGCACGGCTTGAAACATGTTGACCTTTGAGGACACTAGGTACATAACAACTTGGTTTCCTAATCTTCCCCTTTTTAATCATACCGACTGGTGGTCAGAATAAATAGGACGGACCAACCAGCCAGGTATTTGTGAGATACACCCAGCAGAGAAAAACCCCCACTCCTCTTTTAACATCAGATTCAACTTAAGTGCTCCCACGTAATCCGTAGGTCGCAGTACGCCCCGTTCCGCAGCGGAACGGGATGGACCAAATGATGAAGCATGCCACCAAGGGGTAACCCTGGTCGGTGAGGGTGTTATAAGAAAATGTATTTCTTCTCCAGGGAGGGTTAGTATATTTTTGCAAGGCTGTGTTCCCATTTTGTGGGTGTATTTGATCTTGGACACCGTCCTTCATGGGTCATGAGTCTTCTGTGAGCCTGGCCAGTAATTTGCATGTAACTTTGCATGATCTTCAATTTCTCCCTCAGGCAAGTCAAAAAGTGTGAGCTGTGATTACCAATTTGCACGTTCACTGCATGATCTTGAACGCTTTTATTTGGGGTAACAAACAAGCATAAGTTGCAGTTAGTCATTCCTAGTAGTGCAACCTGCACCCCACATCCACACTGCGTCTGCCGCAATCTCAGAACCGACCCCAGCCCCTGGATTCAGATCGTTTCTTCTTCTGCTTGAATATTGCACCCACGTCCTGCTGCACAATTTGATTTATTGTGGAGCTTGGCGGGCTTGTGTAATATCTGGCAGTGTAGCACCATCCAAAGCCGTCATCTTGGGCTCTTTGGTAGCACTCCAACCCAGGCCACACCAGAGCCAATCCTTAATGCGCTATGGAATTCACGCTGTTTCTCTACAGATGTGTGTGATAAGTAGAGGATATCGCATGTCACATGGATGAGCCTCAGCATTGATCTTCTGAGATATTAGACGATTATCCTTTAATTCCAGCAAGACGTATTAGACCATAACCCCGTTATTCCAGATAAACGCACATTGACAACCTCTTGGAGCACTTTCTCATGGTTTGCTGCTTCAGAATCGTTTGCATCTCTACATTGTCTTTGCCCTGCAGAAGGCCATGAAAACTATCTCATTGAGCCAAAACCAACATCCACCTACGCCTGTGTAGCAAAATTGTTACCATGCTCTTTGCGATGCATTTTGTATAACTTCAGTTTCCTTTCTAGCAATTTCCATGATAGGGCAGGCACCAACAGCAATGGGGCTTTTGATTGTGTTGTAGTGAATGACTGACTGCTCTCTTGCCACTTTCTAAACTCTTACACATGCAGCCTCTTACCTATCACTGTTTCTGTTAGTTTAGCTCGATAGGTATGAATTTGATTCATTTTCTCGATGTATTGCTATAAATAGTGTAATGTAATCACACTTATTGGTCTTAGTGACAACCTGTTTAACATTTGAAAGGCTTGGGAGTTTAGCCAACTATCAGGTTTGAGTCTTCATTCCCCACTTTGATGAATTATCATTATTATTCTTTCAGATAGCAAGACCATCATTTACAAATGCATAAATATCCTAGGAAAAGCCAAGAATTCTTGTGAAGCTTTGAACCCGTCCTATTTGAAGATGCCTTCTTTCCTTTCCATAATTTACTTTACTCCAGAGTACACATGTCGCCCTTTCTTACGTCAGCTCTCTGCCTCATCCTGATCACCTGCCGCCATATTGACAAGTGGACACGGATGTGGTTAGTACGTCGCTCATGGCCTTACATGTGGTGTGCACTAGTAACACTGCGGTCCCGCCCTGCATCTAATGCCATTTGCATGTGACACGCCATCGCCCTTATATCCAGTATAAACTCTGAGAATTCCAGAAAATGGGAACATTTGTTGCTTTCACCTAATAGCATTCTACTAACAACCTCTTCTCTGCTCCTTGGCGTTTCCTCATACCTGCTGATCCACGTCTTCCATTGAGGCCATCCTCACCAGCCTTCCAGAATCTCCCATTCTACTCCATCTCCTCCTCCACACCATGCTCACTCACAGCTGACAACTTTCAGGATAAGACTCATGCGATTGGGAAGTCCCTGTCTGCGGTCAGCATCCTGTCTTCTTCACACTCACTCATAGCACTCACTTCACCACTAAGCAACACAGCCTCTCCATCTGCTCCCCTGCCCCACATCTGTCATCTTTGCACTGCTGCTTATCACCACTCACTACAGATTTACTGTCACAAGCTTTACTCCTTGGTTTATTCTGTTCCTCCAGTCTGACTGCTTCCTTCTATGACTACCTCTGAGCTGCTGTGGTCCTCCAGTTCTCACGGAACCCACCGTCGAGTCCTCGATCTGTCTGCATCGCTTTCCCAGTTGAATTCCTCAATAGATTGCAAACCTTTCCCTATCTTTCTGTACCTAAAGCTCCCTGCACCACCACTGAAGTTAGGTCATTCTGCTCCCTACTTAAAAGCCATCATGAAGAATCTTAAGCAGTGTATCCCCATGGTCAGAAGCATTCTTGCAACCACACAACCCACTGCCCTGGAGTCCGCAGTCTCAAATCAGCTTCTCCCAGATGCACGGCCTGTTGCTTTAAGAGCTTTGCCCACCATCGCCACCCCCTCCTGCGGTCTTCTGTCCCCTACACTCCTACACCCATGTGCTTATGGACCACTTTCTACTTCATGCTCATCGCCTCTGCACAGAATCTCAAATCTGATGGTTTCGGAATAAACAAACCCAAATCACACCTTCCTTCCGAGAGGGCAGACACCCAAGTTCGGTGGCCAGTAATGTACCCAGAGCCTGGTGTGATCTTAAAAGGGTTCAGTTGATACACGCACATGACTAGCACATGGCTCTTCTCAGTCTGAATGGTAGTCATGCATGACTGATGGCTACACATGGATCTGCCTAGTCTTGGTGGGAGACATGCATGATTGGTGGTAAGTGATTTGCACAGAGCCTTCTATAGCTGCGATCGTAGATACGGATGACTAGTGCTTTGCACAATTTCCTGTATGCTCCTGGGGACATATTCACAGGAGCAGTGACTAGTAATTTGCACATGGCAATGCATGCTGTCGGTGACAGACAAACATGAATGGTGGATACTAAGTTGCACACGGCAGATGCATGCTGTCGGTGACAGACACACATGAACGCTGGATACTAAGTTGTACATGGCAGGTGCATGCTGTCGGCGACAGACACACATAAACGGTGGATACTAAGTTGCACATGGCAGATGCATGCTCTTGGTGACGGACTTACATAAGGAGTGACTAGTCCTTTGGATCATGATGCTACATGCTGTTGGTGGCTGATGTACATGACCTATGACTGCTTATTTGCACATGGTGGTGTATGCTCTTGAAGACAGACATACATGAACGGTGACTAGTAACCACTCATGTATGTCTGTCTTCAAGAGCATGCTCTTGATGAGAGGTACACATGAACAATGGATAGTAAGATGCACGTGGCCCTCCAGGCTCATGGTGATGAATAGTTTGCACATGTCCCTGCATGCTCTGGGATTGCACCTCTGTCGTCGGCTGAGGACTTGATGGTTGCTCCCTGACATCTCTCCTCTCTTTTGCAGGTGATGGACTTACTGCACGCCCGGGGGCCACGGATGGTGATGATCACCAGCTCTGACCTACCTGCCTCCCTGGGGGAAGACTACCTGATGACTCTGGGGAGCCAGAGGAAAAGTATGCACTCGCTTCCGCCACCCACATCCTCTCTCTCTCCCAGCAATAGTGATATCCGAGGAGTGTGTTACATGAGGGAGGTACATGGGGAGTGGCTGAGGTAGTGAGATGATACTCAGGCCCTAGTGTAGATTTTTGGGAATGAATGAATAAATGAGGTAACTTGTTGAGTGCAACGAATACCTGGAGTCGTCTTGGCACTATAAGTGACAAGATCAGAAGGCCCTAACACTTCTATTGCAGGAATAACCAAGTTTTTAAGGACTTTTACAATGCTGGTGGGGAAGTAGCAGATTTCAGATCCCAGGGAAGTCGATTCCAGTTCAAAGCCATACAAGTGATGAAGCTCCCTCCTCCCCAAGAGGAGCGTTTAAAGGGAGGGACAACCAGATTGCTGGCAAAGCTGGGTCCGAGAGTCCTACCAGGGAATGTGGTGCGAGCTACCAAAAGCACTCCATTCCCTAGGTCTGTTAGCCTCTTGCCAGCGCTATCCATGGCCTGCCAAAGACATCCCGTTGGCTAGGTTTGAAGTCACCCCTTAACAGTGCATGTAACTGCATGTTCGAGGCATGTGAGCTGTAGATCACATGCTTTGCATACTCCTGCCACCTAGTGTTGGGTCCGGATGTTTGCAAGTTGTTTTTCTTCTAAGAAGTCTTTCCAGTCACGAGGTAGGTGACTCCTCCTTTCGGTGATAGTGCGCATGGGCATCAACTCCATTGTTAGATTGTTTTTTCCGCCATCAGGTTCGGACGTGTATCGCTGCGCTCCGCTTCGAAACCGTTGCTTCGGGTTCCTCTCAGTGTGCAATCCACTCTACCCGCGTCGGTATTGTTTTCGATCGCGTATCCCACTTCTCCGCGTATCGTATCCGTCGAGAAAAACATCTACTTCTATCGGAGATCTTGGAAAGGCCGTCCGGCCTAACCGCGTCGGTCCACTTCGCAGTCGATGGAACGGACACCATTTAAATTCTGCCCTCGGTATCGCGCCATGTATACGCGCACCGACTTGCACGAAGTCTGCAACTTGTGCTTGTCTCCGAGGCACAACGAAGAAAACTGCGATGCGTGTAAATCGTTCCAATCGAAGAAAACGCTCTGTGTTACTAAGAAGACATGCATGGTTGAGGATTTCTGGGTTCAAATCAGAAGTGCAACAGTCTATTTTAAATATTCCTTTTGACAAGGAGCATCTCTTCGGCTCCGAAGTAGATAAATCATTAGAAAAGATGAAAAAAGACACAGAGGTAGCCAAGTCTATGGGAGCTCAACATTCTCCTTCTAATCGTGGTTCCTTTCGTCGCTCCTTCTACCGTGGAGGGTCGAAAACCATGTCCTCAGACAATACTGCCACCTCTTACAAAGGCAACAACCAATCTTCCTCCACAAGAGGTTTCTTTAGAGGAGGATATAGAGGTAACAACAAGAAAGGTCGAGGCAAGGGTTCCGCACCGCGTAAATACCCCTCCCCCAACAAGCAGTGACTTGCCCACACTTCCCCCCCGATCATTTAACACCTGTCGGGGGACGTCTTCTACAATTCCTCCCCATTTGGCAATCTTTCACCACAGACAAATGGGCGTTAGGAATTATCCAATATGGTTAGTGCCTGGAGCTTACCAACATTCCTCCAAACATACCACCACGTTCTCACAAAATGTCGCCAGAACATTTACATCTACTTCAGCAAGAAGTACAGTCTCTCCTCTCCAAAGGAGCCATAGAACCTGTGCCGTTACAACATCAAGGGACAGGTGTGTACTCCCTGTATTTTCTTATTCCCAAAAAGGACGGCTCCTTAAGACCTATTCTAGACCTCAGAGAACTAAACCTCTACATACTTTCAGAGCATTTCCACATGGTGACACTGCAACAAGTGCTCCTGCTTCTAAAGCAGGGCGATTTATTTTGTCAACTCTGGACTTAAAAGATGCATATTTCCATATTCATCCCCCTCATCGTAAATACCTCAGATTCATGATAGCGGGTCATCATTATTAATTCAAGGTACTACTGTTTGGAGTCACCACTGCTCCCAGGGTATTTACTAAATGCCTGGCAGTAGTCGCAGCACATCTCAGGAGACAACACATCCATGTCTTCCCATACCTGGACGACTGGCTCATCAAAGCCAGCACTTACCAAATGTGTCTTCATCACACTCAAAGCACTATTCATTTACTTCACCAACTAGGATTTACAGTAAATGCCTGGAAGTCTCATCTGCAGCCTTCCAACATACAAACTTATCTGGGAGCCACAATAGACGCTCACAAAGCTCTAGCCTCTCCCAATACAGCCCGGATTCACAATATTCAGTCCCTTCTCACTCATTTTCTGCCCAACCAAGCATTGCCAGCAAAAGTATTCATACAACTGCTAGGGATGATGGCGTCTTGCATTATAATTGTTCCCCATGCAAGACTTCACATGATTCCCCTTCAAGAATGCTTAGCAAGTCAGTGGAACCAGTCGAAGGGTCAGTTGACCGATCTAGTGTTGATAGATGGCAGCACCGATCGCTCTCTGCAGTGGTAAAACCCACAAAATGCGTCCAAATGGCGGCCTTTCATGGACCCTGTTCCACAGACAGTGCTAACAGCAGACGCATCGCTCACTGGTTGGGGCGCTCACCTACAGACTCACACAATCCAAGCATTGTGGACTCTAAAATACAAGAGCCTCCATATAAATCACCCAGAGCTACTAGCAGTGTTTCTAGCGCTCAAAGCCTTTCAACCTCACCTAATAGGCAAAACTGTCCTAGTCCGCACAGACAACATGACAGCGATGTATTATATACAAAAACAGGGGGGACACATTCTCTCCAACTGTCACGCCTAGCACAAGCCATTTGGAAATGGGCCATACATCACAAAATGTATCTCCTAGCAGAACACCTTCCAGTAGTAAACAATCAAATTGCAGACCTTCTCAGCAGACAGAGACAGCAAATCCACGAGTGGGAACTTCATCCCCAAATTCTCTACCCCTACTTTCATGAATGGGGATTTCCACACATAGACCTGTTCGCCACAACTCAAAACGCATAATGCCCAAGCTTCGCCTTCAGGTTCCCACACCCGCTCTCCAAAGGCAATGCCCTATGGATGAACTGGTCAGAGATATTTGCCTACGCTTTTCCGCCTCTCCCACTCATTCCATTGGTAGTTCGGAAGCTCAGACAATCATCCCTCAAACTGATTCTCATGGCTCCCAATGGGCACGTCAACCTTGGTTCACCACCCTGCTGGAGCTCTCAGTAGTTCCACATCAAAAGCTGCATCGCAACTCCAGTCTCCTCACTCAGAACCATGGAGAAATCTGGCATCCAAATCCCAAGGAACTCAACCTGGCGATTTGGCACCTGAGGTCATAGAGTTTGATTATTTACAATTACCACCAGACTGTATGAATATCCTAAAGGAGGCTAGGAGACCTACTGCTAGGGCATGTTATGGAGCAAAGTGGAAACGATTTGTTATCCATTGTACCAATAACAATATCAATGCCCTTGATGCCTCAGTGCAAAACATCATCTGTTACCTCTTACACTTACAGCAATCTGGACTAGCCTACACATCCATTCGCTTGCATCTAGCAGCAGTAGCTGCATATTTACAAAACAGACAACACTTGTCTATATTCAGAGTACCAGTGATTAAGGCCTTTATGGAAGGACAAAAAAGAATGAGACCGCCAAGGATTCCACCTGCACCAGTATGGAACTTGAACATAGTCCTTAAAAGGCTGATGGGTCCACCTTTTGAACCAATGCACAGGTGTCCATTACAATTCCTCTCTTGGAAGGTTGCTTTTCTTATCCCAATCACTTCCTTAAGGAGAGTTGGTGAACTCCAGGCACTAACTATACAAGAGCCTGTCTTTCAACTTCATAAAGACAAAGTGCTTCTTCAAACCAATCCCAAATTTCTACCTAAAGTGGTTTCTGCTTTTCACATCAATCAATCAGTTGAGTTACCCGTGTTCTTTCCTCAACCTGATTCTGTAACAGAACGAGCTCTACACTTATTAGATGTTAGAAGAGCTCTACTATATTATGTGGAAAGAACAAAAGATTTTCGCCAGACAAAACAGCTCTTTGTTGCTTTTTCACCACCACACAAAGGCAATCCCATATCTAAATCAGGCATTGCAAGATGGATTGTCAAATGTATTCAAACATGTTATGTGAAAGCGAAAAGAACCTTGACAATACCCCCAGGGCGCATTCCACCCGCAAAATAGGGGCTACTCTGGCCTTCTTCGGGAATATTCCCTTAGCTGACATCTATAAGGCAGCAACATGGTCTACACCGCACACATTCACCAAACATTATTGTGTAGATGTGTTAGCGAGGCAGCAAGCTAATGTAGGCCAGACAGTACTTAAAACACTTTTTCAAACAACTGCAACAGCTACAGGTTAGCCACCGCTTTGGGAGTTACTGCTGTATAGTCTATGCAAAGCATGTGATCTGCAGCTCACATGCCTCGAACGGATAATGTTACTTACCCAGTAAGCATCTGTTCTTGGCATGTAGAGCTGTAGATTCACATGCGCCCACCCGCCTCCCCGGGTACCTGTACCTGTTGCAATTCTTCTTACTTACATACATACGCATGGACATCTCTATTCTACCTTTACTAACTCCATTCTCACCCTCTGCGGGAAAACAATCTAACAATGGAGTTGATGCCCATGCGCACTATCACCGAAAGGAGGAGTCGCCTACCTCGTGACTGGAAAGACTTCGAAGAAAAACAACTTGCAAACATCCGGACCCAACACTAGGTGGCAGGAGTATGCAAAGCATGTGAATCTACAGTTCAACATGCCAAGAACAGATGCTTACTGGGTAAGTAACATCATCCTTATGCTGAACTGCCTGATAGTCTGCAGTCAAGATCTGAAGTCTACAGTCTAGATATGAAGATGCATTAGAGATGTCATTCCATCTGTGTGGTGGAAAAGGAAATGTGCCTATTTCCTTAAAGCCGCCAGTGTGTTTCTAGATTGCAGTCGCTTTTACTGGACCAAGTCATGTCCAAAGGTGTTTGGCACTAGGCGTGCGGAGAAGAGGCTTTCCTATTCTACCACTTTCTCATAAAGGAAAACTCCTTGGATATCTTCAGATCATGCTTAGAGCAAAGGTGAGGTTCACACCAACTAAAGTCGCGGACCATGAACACAAGTATGAAGAATCCCCGTCGATCTGTTTCTGTTCATTGCTTAGAAACCTGGATACGCCTATTAAGTCTCAGTGTGAGTTGTAATAGGAGAAGCCCTGGACCCACTCATGGCCTTGTCATTGTCACTCAGCAGTCATCTTCTTTAGACTCAATGGCATTAGTAAAGTCTTTTTTTTAAATGAAACTGTATATTGCGGCCACCTGTTCAGGTGATTGGTTGCCAGACTTGTGAATAGTGATTAGAGCTTGCTCTTTAAAGGCCCATGTTTTAGTCGTCTGTTCTCCAAGTTACTCATGCTGGAATAAAGTGCGGGGATGGCACTGCCGCATTACCCCGGGCCAGCAGATGCACCACCATTCTTTTACTTTCTAGGGCTACCTCACCAACCATGCCGACTAGAGATCCATGAAATACATTTTGAGAACTTTGAAGTATTTATGAGCCTTTGTAGAGCTAGCTGGTGGCCAGATGAGTCAGGTGCCCATTAAGTACAGTAGCCGGTAGGAAACAGCTGCTTAGCATAGGACGAGTGTGACAACCTGCCACATCTTCTTGGTTGGTGAACCGCAGGTCGTTGTCTATTTTTCAAGGTTGAGAACAAGGCTGGAACGGGGTAGAGTTAGCAGAGCACGCTCTACATTCTCTATCGTGGCGTTGACTAGATTTTATATCACATTTTTGCTTGAAGTGTCACGATTTGTCATCTTCAGCCCTTCATCTCTCTGATCTTTGCCTGTGTGAGCCCCTAGCTATTCTTGCTTCCCCTTTGCCAATCCAGAAATGCCTCCCACTTAGTGTCTTTCATTGGTCAGTTCTGTGCCAGATGGACCGACTTGGGAGAGTTCTGCAAACTTTCTGGCATTTACTATTTGTATTGTTACAAGCCCAGAATAACTGTTGAATAAAGTAGTCACTTCATAGAAAATATTGAAAGTTGAAACTCCTTTTATTCTCCTTTTCTCCCTTTCCCTCTTTTACTTCCCTGGTTAACTCCCAATTTCTTGTTCTTTCTCTCTCTCCCTTTATTTTTTTAATCCTCTTAATGTCCTCTCTTCTTTCCACTACATCTTTCTATTTTCTTCTATCCACCTCTGACCTCTCTTCCATGCTTTTCCTCTCTCCTTTACACCCCCTTCCGTCCTTCTCCCTTGTTCTCCACTCTGATTCACTGCTGTTTCTTCGTTCATTTAATGTCATTATCTTTTCCTCCTTCGTTCCTTGTCTTACTCATATTCTCTTAGCTTTTTGTTATCTCTCCTACCCACTTTTCTCCTCTTTTCTTTCTTGTTGCTAGTCCACCCCCCACCCCAAGGCCTCAGTACTAGCCTTTCTTCTTCCTTTTTTCTAGTTTCTCATTTTCTCTTCTCTCTCCTTTCTACCCTGATTTCCGTCTCTCATTCCCAAGTGTGGCACTGCTTCATCTGTGCTTTACTCTACCACCCTCTTTCTCTTTGTCTCCACCCGAAGGGCTCAGCAGAAAGACTATTTCATTCTTTCATTTTCGATACCCTATCTCTCCCTCTCTCTCCTCCTGGAGGGCTCAGCAGGTACACTATTGCAGGCTGTCCTTATATACCCCCCTCTCTCTCTTTGTCTCCTCCATAAGAGCTCAACAGTAACACTATTTGATCCTGTCTTTTTGTACTCTCACTCTCTCTCTCTCTCTATCTCTCTCTCTCTCTCTATCTCTTCCATCTGAGGGGTAGGCAGTATCACTATTCTATTCTCTCCTTCCTGAGGTCTCACCAGGAGCACATTCCATTTTGTCCTTTTGTAGAATCAATCTCTCGGTCTCTCTCTCTCGCTCTCTCCTCCTGGAGGGCTTAGCAGATACACTATTTCAGCCTGTCCTTGTATACCCTCTCTCTCTTTATCTCCTGCCTAAGAGCTCGACAGTAACACTATTTAATTCTGTCTTTTTGTATTGTCTCTCTCTCTCTGCCTTCCCCCAGCGAGCTCGGCAGTAACACTATATTTTAGTCTCTCCTTTGTTATACCACCCTCTCTCTCCGTGTCTCCTCCCTGAGGACTCAGCAGTAATACTATTCCATTCTCTTCTTCCTGAGGTCTCACCAGGAGCACTATTTCATTATGTCTTTTTGTATACCCTCTCTCTGACTCCTACTCATTTTGTATAACCTCACTTGCACTCTCTCTCCTCCCTGAAGAGCTCAGCAGTAACACTATTTAATTCTGTTCTTTACTTATATCCACTCTCTCTTTGTCTCCTTTCTGAGTTCTTAGCAGAAACACTATTTCATTCTGTCCTTTTGTATACCTTCTGAGCTCAGCAGAAATACTATTTCATTCTGCCCATTACTATACCCCTTCGCTCTCTTTGTCTCCTGCTTATTGGCTCTGCAGTAACACTAATCCAGTGTCACCTCCCAGAGGTCTCAACAGTAACATTATTTCATCTCTCAATCATGCCCCCCTCTCTGTCATCCCTGAGATTTCAGCAGTAACATTTTCTCATCTCTCAGTCATGCTTTCTCCCTCTCGCATCCCTGAGGTCTCAACAGTAACATTATTTCATCTCTCAGTCATGCCTTCCCTCTCTCTCCTCCCTGAGGTCTCAGCAGTAACATTATTTCATTCTCTCATCTATGCCCTCCCTCGCTCTCATCCCTGAGGTCTCAGCAGTAACATTATTTCATCACTCAGTCATGCCTTCCCTCCCTCTCATCCCTGAGGTCTCAACAGTAACATTATTTCATTCTCTCATCTATGCCCTCCCTCTCTCTCCTCCCTGAGGTCTCAGCAGTAACATTATTTCATCACTCAGTCATTCTTTCCCCCCTCTCTCATCCCTGAGGTCTCAGCAGTAGCATTATTTCATTCTCTCATCTATGCCCTCCATCTCTCTCCTCCCTGAGGTCTCAGCAGTAACATTATTTCATCTCTAGGTCATGCTCTCCATCCCTCTAAAACCCTGAGGTCTCAGTAGTAACATTATTTAATCTCCGAGGCATGCCCTCCCTCTCTCTCCTCCCAGAGGTTTCAGCAGTAACAGTATTACATCTCTCAGTCATGCCTTCCCCTTCTCTCATCCCTGAGGTCTCAGCAGTAACATGATTTCATTCTCTCATGTATGCCCTCCCTATCTTTCCTCCTTGTGTCTCATTGGTAACATTATTTCATTCTCTCATGTATGCCCTCCCTCTCTGTCAGCCCTGAGGTCTCAGCAGTAACATTAGTTCATCTCTCAGTCATTCATGCCCTCCCTCTCTCTCCTTCCTGAGTCTCAGCAGTGACATTATTTAATCTCTCAGTAATGCCCTTCCCCTGTCTCCTCCCTGAGTCTCAGCAGTAACATTATTTCATCTCTCAGTCATTACCTCCCTCTCTCTCATCCCAGAGGTCTCAGCAGTAACATTACTTCATTCTCTCATGTATGCCCTTCCCCTCTCTCATCCCTGAGGTCTCAGCAGTACCATTATTTCATCTCAGTCATGCCCTCCCTCTCCTCCCTGAGTCTCAGTAGTATCATTATGTTCGAGGCATATGAGCTGCAGAATATATACTTGAGCATAGATCGCCATCTGGTGTTGGGCTCGGATGTTTGCACTTTGTTGTTGTATTGGAAGAAGTTCTTTGTAGCCACGAGATAGGTGACTCCTCCTTTAGGACGATAGTGCGCATGGGCATCTACTCCATCCTCAGATTGTTTTTTTCCGCCATCGGGTTCGGATGTAAATTGCTGCGCTCCGGGTCGGTGTCGTACTCGATCCCCCTTCAACGCGCAATCCCTCACCGCTCAACGGTATTGTTTCGATCGCGTTCCCCTTCGACGCGCCTCCAAAAATGTATCAAGACCTTCGATTCCGGTCGTCAACGCGGGCCGTTGGGCCTATCTGCGCCATCAGGCCCTGCAGTCAATGGAAAGAACTCCATTTAAAAAATGCCCCCTGTGTGGTGCTAAATTCCCACACACTGATCTCCACGAGGTCTGTAACCTTTGCCTCTCTCCAGAACACGAGGACAAAGACTGCGAGGCCTGTGCTTCCTTCAGATCAAAGAAGTCCATACGTGATCGCCGGGCTCGACGTCACATAATGTCTCGATCAACTACCTCGGCGCCGGACGACATCTTCGATGCAGGCCCCGATGTTCCAGAAGAATAAGAACCAGAGGATGAAGACATCAGCGTCTCCGAGGCATACGAGTCAGATGCCGAGGATCAGACGGTTACTCCAGGTCAACGGATCGTGAGTACCGAGCTCGACACCCCTGCCCCATCTAAAACAAAAGATAAGGCTCCGGTAACACCTTCGCCTTCGGGCTCAGGTCGACACCGAGATAATACTTCAGGTGCCCTGCCCTCGGGCCCAGCTCCGAAGCCCAAAGAAAAGCCTTCAGGCAGCTCGGTACTGAGTCAGCCGCGTACAGGTACTGAAAAACAATCCCCGGCACCGAAACAAAAACCGAAAACAAACACAGTGCCACGCCCTGTTACATCGGCACCGAAGACGGCTTCGACGCCGAGCTTTTCGGCACCAAAACACACCGAGGACAAGCCCTCGGACCCGAAAAAACCCCATAAATCCTCGGAGCCGAAAAAGATTTCGGGCTCGAAAACTCCACCAAAGCATAAGGAGACCAAGACCCCTCCTAAAGCTACAGAGACTAAATCAAAGCACCACTCGGAACCAAAATCGTCGGTGCCGAAAAAAGACAATGGCTCCAAAGAACTGTTTCAACCAGATCCGAAAAAAAAAAACCTACACATTGACCCTGTTACAGGTCATGTAACAACAATACCACCTAAAAAGAGGAAATTGGACACCTCAGAAGCACCTGAGGTACCCTTAAAGAAGAAAGACATAGCAACTTCTCCTTTCAGACCCTCCTCTCCCCCTCCAAATCTTCCACCTATACCACTTTCTCCAGCACACTCTCCACTGCTTCCTTCTTCACCTGCACCACAAGATGATGAAGATGACTTTGGGGGTGGGGATGGGGATGGAGACCCACAAGGGGATGATAATGATGATATCCACAGTATCCCACAACCTGACCCTTGGGAGGATTATGATAATGTCCCAGATATACCTGAGCCAGACTCATACCCATCTAACCATCCCCTCCAGACGACAACATAGGTTTTGCGCAACTCATAAATAGAGCAGCCAAATATCATGGGGTAGAACTACACTCAGACCCTTTGGAGGAAGATTTTTATTAGAGACTTTTACACAATCACAAAAGTCAACAAATACTTTACCTATGTTAAAAGGTATGATTAAACATGCCCCTGATGTGTTTAAAGACCCTGTCAGAGCTAGAGTTCTGAACCCCAGGGTTGATAAAAAATATAAACCAGCTCCAAATGATCCAGCTTATATCAAGGGGCAGCTGCCTCTAGATTCTCTAGTAGTGTCAAATGCCCGTAAACGGGCAAATTCCCAAACAACAGGTGATGCCCCTCCTCCGGATAAAGAATCTAAATTACTGGACGCATCTGGTAAACGGGTCGCGTCACAAGCGGCAAATTACTGGCGCATTGCCAACGCCCAAGCTTTGCTGGCCAGGTGTGACAGGGGGTATTATGATGAGCTTGAGACACTCATGCAACATCTTCCAGAGCAATATAAGGCAAAAGCTAACGACCTCATGCAGGAGGGAAAGCTCATTACAAACACCTCAATCAAATGTGCTCTTGATGCAGCGGACACAGCATCTCGTGCCGTTAACACAAGTCTTTTACTGCGCAGGCACGCATGGCTACGCATATCTGGTTTTAAACAGGAGGAGCAGACGCAAATTCTTAATCAGATAACACAAATTTACCTAGGCACTCTTCAAATTTATAAAACACTACAGTTGAATAGTGTAACCAGTCTGTATAGAAATCTATATATCAATTCACAGGCAAATAATCCAACAAGTCAACTTAAGCAGTAAAAAAATATGTCTTTTAATCTACTGATATTATTTCATTGCTAATTGTGGTGATCTTATGTTTTGCAACACAAAAAATAATCAACAGTTACAGATATTATTTTCTATTTATGATTTCCCATAGGTCCTGTTCATATAGCCTTTACTACGTTGTCTTGGATGGAAACAGCCGACACGTGTTTCGTTACGTTAGTAACTTCTTCAAGGCTGTAAATAATATGAACATCAGTACAAATCTTTTATACAAAAAGCTAATAAGAGAAATAAACACTAATATTGAAACCATTAAGTGATTTCTTCTTTGTGGTCCTACTATTTTAATAGGAACAAAGGGGAAAAGATATAAGAAGAACCAAAGCAAACCATCACCACAATAACGCTAAAACTAAAAATAGATCAGAAAGGCCAGAATAGAAATCCCATGTGCAGAAAGTAAACCCGATCTCAAATAGGTGCAAAATAGGTAAGCCAAAATTCAAATGAAGCAAATACACTTAAGTGCAAAAAGAGAGAAATAATTTTTAATCAAAGAAGGGATGCACGAATAATTATATAATTAAAGAAAAAGGTAAAAGACCTCATACTAAAAGATGCGAAGCGCAATCACTATGATAGATAACTAAATCTACCTTCAAAGATCCACAAACGACAGTCCAAATAGTAGGTAACGTTCCCATGGACACAGGGATCACCCGTACCATGTATGTCTGATATTGAGGGACCTTTGAAAAAAATATATATAATAGAGAAACATAAGCATAATGCAGATGTAATACTGGAGTTAAAATAAGATCTTAGTGGCCCTTATTTGATAAAAATACGCCACTTACAATTAATGTATGTCAGCCGCCTGAAAGTAGATCAATCTTTCAGAAAAGATCCACTTGCATAAGGTGTCTTCTCATAATGGTCTATCTAATGGCAATATTCGCCTATAGGAAAAATAAATAGCGTCCTTGTAAAAGCATGTACCCAATAGGGTGCGCAACAGAAGGAATTTGAATGACTCCCCTATCCTCTTGATACTCTTAATTTATCGTGCCCCTAAAATCAAAAGGACGGAAATGGTCCATAAGTTTGTCTGACCAACATGGAATAATAAAAAATAAGACTTACAAACATGGCCGCCATCCTAGCACACCGGTAAATTTTTGAAGCTCCTGAGGACTCCGAAGATTTCTGCAACACAGGAGGTGGGTTCCCGAGTGTCCCTGAGGTCGATCTACTCTCTCAGAAATCCTGAGACCAGTATCCCTCGTGGGGACCGTGCAACCCCCCTGTGCACCATGTACTTTTGCAGCAGCATATGCTTTTTGGCGATCCCTGAGGCTGTGCTTTGGACTACGTGTAGTCCCGACCCCGAGCAGCATTTCCACCGAAGATCTCCGGCCTCCACTCCACAAGTGCTCTGTGGGCTGGTGCTTTGTGATTCAGCTCGAGGTCCCTTCGCGATCGCTGGTCCGTTGGCCTGTGGGTCCTGGCGAGGGTCACTTTGATTTTCCTTGGGCTTCCCTGGTTGCTCCAGACGTGCCCTGACTCCCCATAGCTTGGAGAGTCTCCTGGACCTTGCTGGTCCACACCGTAACCTGTTTCCTCTGCCCGCGTGGGTTGCCTTTGCCAAGGCTTGTTGGTGTTCAATCTGGACACTGACCCCTCAGCACTCGACATGCTCGACAGGCACAGCTCACCTCCGGACTTTGGTCATCGTCGACGTCTCCTGGTCCCCGTGGCTGCAGAGTCAAGCATCCTATCTTCACACCTGAAGCACCCGACATCGGTGGGCATTCGTCTATCGAGCCCCTGGTCACCCTGAAGTAACCCAGACTCTGTCCCCTCTGCTTTCAGGTTCTTCTCACCTCGGATCCAGGCTTGGATTCCACCGGACACTTCTCATCTTCCCGGCAGCAGCACTTCTTCGCATCACGCCATTGAAAACGACGAGGGTTTCCGACACCACTTGACCCCTTTGCACCCGGCTCCTCTGGGATAGATAACACGGGTACCTCGGTACTCACAAGGGTGCTGGCCTTAGAACCTTCTATGTTCCAAGGGGTTTGCTTGAAGTCCTCTCCGAAGTGTCCTTAAACTGTAATTTTCCAACCGCGACTTTCCCATAGACTTGTACGGAGCTTGCGTCTGTGTTCCCACACTGCACCCGTCCTCCGTGGGCTCCCTGTGTCACTCCTTTGGGTGGTTCCTTGGGGTCCCAGCGATTCTACGTGCTCTAGGCACTGTGTCTAGTGAAGTCGTTGTTGTTATACCATTTTTTTAGTATATGGTTCGGTCTCCCCCTGGAGCCCGCTGTGTATTGTGCTATTTACTGTCGTTCTATTGATTAAGTATTGTGTGCTTTATGTTCTAATCTCACATAGAGATTAGTAGAGAGTGTGTAGTAATAAATACATATTTTTTTATATAACACTTGTGTGGTTCTCCTTTCATTTGGTCACTCAGGAGGTTCTGTTCTGGTAAAACATGCTGCTTTACATTCCTTCAAGATTAAGCCTGACGGCTCCTCTCCACAGCTACCACTAGGATAGCTTTCATAAAGGTTATCTGTGACCTAATCATCAATAAGGGTCGTTTGGACTGGTGCAAGGTGCCCACTTTAATTAGTGGACAGCATATACCAGACCAACTTCTCACATTGGTGTGCAGCGGTTGGGATTCAAGCTTGCTATTGTTTTACCAGATAAATCTCATTGAGTGATTAACTGAAAACCACTAAAAGTATTAGGTACATATAATACATCAAGATTAGAATAAAGTAAGTTCTACTGAACTTGTAGTTGGGTAAGTCAAGGGTCAAGCACACCCTTTCTCCAACTCAAGAGAGTTTAGTCTCCACTAGGTTAGGTAGGTGCCTACACCACATAACACTAGTATGTCTTCTAGAGGAGAAGCCAGTGGCTCTCTGCCAACAAGGTATGACCATCTCTCATTCCAAGAATTGAGAAATATGTGTACATCTAGGAAGCTGAGGACAGGGAGAAGTGCAAGCACCCAACGTCTAATAGAGATGTTGCTCTTAGATGACCTCAGAAAGACCCCAGGGTCTGATGAAGTAGAAAGAGTGGGTGGGACAGGAGATGAGGAAAGAGCAGGAAGTGAACACTTCTTTGATCTGGACTCAAACCCTGACCAGGGGGATCAAAATGATTCCAACCTGGAAAATCCAACTCTTCCTTCAGGTGGGGGAGAAGGCCCCAGTGGCCCTCTCTTTACTCCACCAGGAAGACTTCAGAGTTTGCCTAGAAGATCAAGAACTCCCTCTGTGGAGTCTAATCATTCAGGTACTTCTGTAGGGACCTCTGCATCTAAGAGGAGAGAATCCTCTTATGATAAGTATCAATTACTAGAGATTGAGAGAATCAAGCTCAGGCTCAAGAAAGAGCAATTGGCCCTAGACAGGGAATCCCTAGAGCTCCAGAGAGCAACCAGAAGATTGGGACTAGAGTCCCATGGTGGCAGCAACAGTGTCCCTAGAACTAGAGAGTATTCTCATGATCATAGGAACCTGAACAAGATAGTCCCTCCCTATCAGAGTGGGGATGACATCCACAAATGGATAACTGCACTAGAGAGGGCCTGTAAAGTACAGAGGGTCCCTCAGGAGCAGTAGGCAGCTATCTTGTGGCTCTCCTTTGCTGACAAAGGTAGAGATAAGCTCCTCACTGTTAGAGAAGAGGATGCAGACAATTACACAGTCTTGAAGAGTGCGCTCATTGATGGGTTTGGCTTAACCACTGAGCAATACAGAATTAAGTTCAGAGACACCCAGAAAGCACAGACTCAGGACTGGGTTGACTTTGTAGATTGTGCTACTAAGGCTCTGGAAGGCTAGTTACTTGGCAGTAAGGTGTGTGATTTTAAAGGATTGTACAATTTAATTATGAGGGAGCAGATCCTTAATAATTGCCAAAATCAGTTGTTGCATCAGTACCTGGTTGATTCTGATCTGACCTCTCCCCAAGAATTGGGAAAGAAGGCAGACAAATGGGTCAGAACCAGGGTGAAGCAGAAAACTCAGAACCAAGGTGGTGACTCTAAGAAGCAAGATTCTAAAACCTCAGATAAGGGTGGGGAGAAGGGTAAAGACCAGAAGTCTTCACAAGGGCCCCAAAAACCTGCATCTGGGGGGAGTCACAATCAAACAAGGGTAAAGGCAAAAAGAAACCTTGGTGTCATATCTATAAAGAGAAGACCCATTGGACAAAAGATGCCAATTGTCCAAGGGCCAAGGAATCTACTCCAGCCACCACTGCCCCTAAGGCAACTGTTCCCCCAAGCTCAGTTCCAAGTGGTGGTACACAGAATAAGGGTGTAGTAGGGTTGACCCTGGGATCTGAGATGGTTTCTGGCCTAGTCAGAATTCCAACTCAGTCTGTGATGGAGGCATGGATATTGCCTCCTTATTTGTCAGTCCCAGTAATCTGGGCAAATACAGACAACAGCCTTTGATCAATAGTAAGGAGGCCATGGCATACAGGGACAGAGGTGCAAGTGTCACAATGGTGACAAAAGATCTTGTGGACCCTGAACAAATCATACTTGGTGAGATGTACCAAGTGACCAATGCAAGCAATGTCAGGACAGACCATTCCTTGGCAGTTGTGAATTTCACCTGGGGAGGGGTAACTGGCCCTAAGAAGGTTGTGGTAAGTGTAAACCTCCCTGTAGAATGCTTATTGGGCAATGATTTGGAGACTTCAGCATGGGCTGAAGTGGAACTCAGGACACATGCAGAAATGCTGGGCATCCCTGCAGATGTGTTTGCCATGACTAGGTCACAGGCAAAAATGTATTCCACTGAACAGGCCCTGGATCCTGGAATAATGGACCAGGTGCCTTCCAAGAGAAGGAGCAGTAGGGGTAAGGCAGTGTCTTCCCCCCTGCCTCAGAATACAGATCAGTCTCTTGAGGGAGATGATCTTAGTCCTGAAGAAGGAACTGTCTCAGAGGAACTTGAACCTGATCAGGTTGAGTTCTTGGGGACAGGGGGCCCTTCCAGGACAGATCTGAGCCAGGAGCAGCTGAGCTGCCCCTCTCTTGAACCCCTCAGACAGCAAGCTGCTGCTGAGGCTGCTGGGAGTGCCAGTGGGTCCCACAGGATCTACTGAGATGATGGACTCTTATACTCAGAGGGTAGAGACCCCAAACCTGGTGCCACCAGGAGGTTGGTTATACCTCTGAAGTTTAGGGGCTTCCTATTGACACTGACACATGATATCCCATTAGCAGGACCCTTAGGCCAAAACAAGACCTGGGACAGAACTGTCCCTCACTTTCATTGGCCTCACATGTCAGAGGACACAAAGGAGTTTTGTTGCTCCTGTATCACTTGCCAAGCCAGTGGTAAGGCAGTTGGTACTACAAAGGCCCCCCTGATACCACTACCTGTGGTGGGGGTTCCCTTTGAGAGGGTTGGGATTTACATTGTTGGTCCCATGGATCCTCAGACTGCATCTGGGCACATATTCATACTAGTGGTGGTGGACCATGCCACTAGGTATCCAGAAGCAATTCCACTTAGGACTACCACAGCTCCTGTTGTGGCTAGGGCCCTCCTGGGAATCTTTTCCAGGGTGGGTTTTCCTAAGGAGGTAGTATCAGACCGAGGTGCAAACTTTGTCTGGTTACTTAACTGCTATTTGGAAGGAGTGTGGAGTAAATTACAAATTTACCACCCCTTATCATCCACAATGCAATGGGTTAGTTGAGAGATTCAACAAAACCCTCAAGGGCATGATTAAAGGTCTCCCTGAAAAGCTCAGGCGTAGATGGGACATCCTTTTGCCCTGCCTTCTCTTTGCCTACAGAGAGGTTCCTCAGAAGGGGGTTGGTTACAGCCCTTTTGAACTTCTGTTTGGACATCCAGTTAGGGGTCCTTTATGTCTAGTGAAGGAGGGATGGGAGTTACCTCTCAAACCCCCTAAACAGGATATTGTGGACTATGTACTTGGTCTCCGCTCCAGGATGGCTGAGTACATGAAGAAGGCATCCAAAAACTTTGAGGCTAGCCAGGAATTGCAAAAGGCCTGGGATGACCAAAAGGCTGTTTTGACTGTGTATCAGCCAGGACTGAAAGTATGGGTGTTGGAGCTTGTGGCCCCAGCAGCTCTCCAGGACAAGTGGAGTGGGCCCCATACTAGACTTGAGCAGAAGGGAGAGGTTACCTACCTGGTGGACCTTGGAACTCCCAGGAGCCCCCACAGGAGCTCCATGTGAACAGGCTCAAGCCATATGTGGACAGGGCAGACATGGGCTTGCTCATGGCTACTGATGAGGGACAGGAGGAAGAGAGTGATCCACTCCCTGACCTGCTCTCACAGAACCCTGATGATGGTTCAGTTGATGGTGTAGCCTTGGCAGGCAGCCTCACTGACCAGCAGCAAACTGATTGTAGGGGAGTCCTCAATCAGTACAGACTCATGTTTTCACTGACTCCAAGTCAGACTACCTGGTGTACACATGAGGTGGACACAGGTGACAGTCTGCCTGTTAAAAATAAGATTTACAGGCAACCTGACCATGTCAGGGACTGTGTCAGGACTGAAGTCCAGAAAATGTTGGAGCTGGGAGTAATTGAACCCTCAGATAGCCCTTTGGCTAGTCCAGTAGTCTTGGTACCAAAACCTCACACCCAGGGTGGTAAGAGAGAGATGAGGTTCTGTGTTGACTACAGGGGTCTCAATGCAGTCACTAGGACTGATGCCCATCCAATACCCAGGGCAGATGAACATATAGATACTTTGGCCTCTGCCAAGTTTCTGAGTACATTTGACCTGACAGCTGGTTACTGGCAAATCAGATTAGCTGAGGATGCAAAACCAAAAACAGCATTTTCAACCCCTAGTGGGCACTACCAATTTGTGGTGATGCCCTTTGGCTTGAAGAATGCACCTGCCACTTTTCAGTGGTTGGTGAACAAAGTCCTTACAGGTCTGGAAGCCTATAGTGCAGCTTATCTAGATGATATTGCTGCCTTTAGCTACACCTGGAAGGATCACCTGGTCGACCTGAGAAATGTTTTAGAGGCTCTGGAAAAAGCAGGCCTCACTATCAAGGCCACCAAGTGCCAGATAGGGCAGAGTAAGGTTGTATACCTAGGCCACCTTGTGGGTGGAGGTCAGGTTCAACCATTGCAGAGCAAAATCCAGACCATCATGGACTGGGTTGCTCCAACTACCCAAACTCAGGTCAGAGCTTTCTTGGGCCTGACTGGGTATTACAGGAGGTTTGTCAAAGGATATGGATCTATAGTGACCCCTTTGAATGATTTAACTTCCAAAAGAATGCCTAAGAAAGTTCAGTGGACAGTTAGCTGTCAAAAGGCATTTGATGACCTGAAGTAGGCCATGTGCACTGCTCCCATTCTGCAAAGTCCTGACTATTCCAAACAATTCATTGTTCAAACTGATGCATCTGAGTTGGGGGTAGGGGCTGTGTTATCACAACTGAATGAAGAGGGTCAGGATCAGCCAGTAGCTTTTATTAGCAGAAGGCTGACCCCCAGAGAGAAACGTTGGTCAGCTATTGAGAGGGAAGCCTTTGCTATGGTTTGGGCCTTGAAGAAGCTGAGGCCATACTTGTTTGGCACTCACTTCATTGTTCAGACAGACCACAAGCCCCTCTTATGGCTAAAACAGATGAAGGGTGAAAACCCCAAACTTTTGAGGTGGTCCATTTCCCTACAGGGGATGGACTATACAGTGGAACATAGACCTGGGAGTAACCATGCCAATGCAGATGGACTCTCAAGATATTTCCACTTAGAACATGAAGACTCAACTGGTCAAGGTTAGTTTAATGTCCCTGCGTTTGGGGGCGGGGGTTGTGTAGGAGAGTAGGATCTGCTTCTTATAGTTACCCCCACTTGTTGCTGATGTCTCACTGTTTTTGGCCTAGTCTGACTGGGATCCTGCTATTCAGGACCCCAGTCTATCTGCTTTCTCCTGTAAATTGATTGCATGTACTTTAGGTACACTCCAGATTGGATTCTGGGGTACCCTTTATCAGTCCTTAGTATATGGTACACCATGTACTCAGGGCATAGGTACCCCAGAGGCCTCCCAGGGGCTGAAGCATGTATTGTGCCACCACTGAGAGGCCATTCAAAATGACACCACAGGTCTGCTACTGCAGCCTGTGTAAGGAGGTGCATGCACCCCTTACTTAGATATAGGTTACCTATATCTATTCTAAATCACTGCACATATAAACCTATCAGTCACCCCTATGGCAGGCCGTATCAATCCTGAAGGCAGGGTGATGGGTTTTGTGTGAGAGGGTGCCCCTGCATGAGCAGAGCCCCTCTGCAGCCTTCGGAACCTATTCTCCGGGGTTGTCTGTGATACAGCCAACCATATATATTTAAGTGCATTATAACCTCGCGGTAAATGCTAACTTTAAAATGGCTGCTTAGAAACATGTCGTGTTTGGTGTCAAACACCTTGGAATCATACCTCCACAATAGTAACTGGTGTGGGAGGTATGATTCTTCCCTTGTAGAACCACTACTATGGGTCACCGGTCTACCCAGTACCAGCTTTCTCGACCTGGGCAGCACAAAATGGATGCTGCCAGCCACAGACACGAGTCTGCCCTCCTGCTGCTGAGCCAAGCTCGAGCAGAGGAAGGCCTGACAATAGGTTTCCTGTCACAGGGAGGTGTGACCACCTCCCAGACAGGCTTTAGTGTATTGGGGCTGGGTGCGTGCACTCTTAGAGTGCCAGAAAGTCTGCACTGGGGGCACATTTGGTGTCCCCATGCATAGTCCGGCTCAAACCAGTTGCAGGAGCCATTTGCTCCTGCTCTGGTGCGAAACTGGACAAAGGACATGGGTGTAGCCACCCCTCTGTCCTGCCCCTCCCCTAGGAGGGTCCTCAGAGTCAGTCCAACCCCTTCCCTGGGTATAAAGTGGGCAACCTGATTACAGGACTTTGGATTTTACCTGGACTAAACTCTGCTACAGAAACCAAGTACTTTGACGGTCTACACTTTGCTGGACGACAGAAGAATCTCCCTTGGAGTAAAGGAGTTACTCCCCTGCAGCAGCAGGCACCTAAACGCATCTGACCGGTTTGCATTTCCTGAGCTCCTGAGGACTCCGAAGATTTCTGCAACACAGGAGGTGGGTTCCCGAGTGTCCCTGAGGTCGATCTACTCTCTCAGCAATCCTGAGGCCAGTATCCCTCGTGGGGACCGTGCAACCCGAACCCCTGTGCACCGTGTACTTTTGCAGCAGCATATGCTTTTTGGCGATCCCTGAGGCTGTGCTTTGGACTACGTGTAGTCCCGACCCCGAGCAGCATTTCCACCGAATATCTCCGGCCTCCACTCCACAAGTGCTCTGTGGGCTGGTGCTTTGTGATTCAGCTCGAGGTCCCTTCGCGATCCCTGGTCCGTTGGCCTGTGGGTCCTGGCGAGGGTCACTTTGATTTTCCTTGGGCTTCCCTGGTTGCTCCAGACGTGCCCTGACTCCCCATAGCTTGGAGAGTCTCCTGGACCTTGCTGGTCCAAACCGTAACCTGTTTCCTCTGCCCGAGTGGGTTGCCTTTGCCAAGGCTTGTTGGTGTTCAATCTGGACACTGACCCCTCAGCACTCGACATCCTTCGTGGCACAGCTCACCTCCGGACTTTGGTCGTCGTCGACGTCTCCTGGTCCCCGTGGCTGCAGAGTCAAGCATCCTATCTTCACACCTGAAGCACCCGACATCGGTGGGCATTCGTCTATCTAGCCCCTGGTCACCCTGAAGTGACCCAGACTCTGTCCCCTCTGCTTTCAGGTTCTTCTCACCTCGGATCCAGGCTTGGATTCCACCGGACACTTTTCATCTTCCTGGCAGCAGCACTTCTTCGCATCACGCCATTGAAAACGACGAGGGTTTCCGACACCACTTGACCCCTATGCACCCTGCTCCTCTGGGATAGGTAACATGGGTACCTCGGTACTCACAAGGGTGCTGGCCTTAGAACCTTCTATGTTCCAAAGGGTTTGCTTGAAGTCCTCTCCAAAGTGTCCTTAATCTGTAATTTTCCAACCACGACTTTCCCATAGAGTTGTACGGAGCTCGCGTCTGTGTTCCCACACTGCACCCGTCCTCCGTGGGCTCCCTGTGTCACTCCTTTGGGTGGTTCCTTGGCGTCCCAGCGATTCTACGTGCTCCAGGCACTGTGTCTAGTGAAGTCGTTGTTGTTATACCATTTTTTTAGTATATGGTTCGGTCTCCCCCTGGAGCCCGCTGTGTATTGTGCTATTTACTGTCGTTCTATTGATTAAGTATTGTGTGCTTTGTGTTCTAATCTCACATAGAGATTAGTAGAGAGTGTTTAGTAATAAATACATATTTTTGTGTGGTTCTCCTTTCATTTGGTCACTCAGGAGGTTCTGTTCTGGTAAAACAAACTGCTTTACATTCCTTCAAGATTAAGCCTGAAGGCTGCTCTCCATAGCTACCACTAGGATAGCTTTCATAAAGGTTATCTTTGACCTAATCATCAATAAGGGTCGTTTGGACTGGTGCAAGGTGCCCACTTTAATTAGTGGACAGCATATACCAGGCCAACTTCTCACATGGTGCAACACACAAAACCTTTCCAAAGGGCGGCCGTTCCTAGACCCGGTTCCACAGATAGTACTAACAACAGACGCATCGCTCACCGGCTGGGGAGCTCAACTCTTAAACCATACCATTCAGGGCACGTGGACTCCTCAACAGAAACTGCTCCACATCAATCACCTGGAATTACTGGCGATTTTTCGCGCATTAAAATCATTCCAAATACATCTCATAGGCAAAGCTGTCCTAGTTCGTACGGACAATATTACAGCAATGTACAAAAACAGGGGGGGCACACTCTCTGCAGCTTTCACGCCTAGCGCAAAGCATATGGAGATGGGCCAATCCTCAAAAAATATACCTCTTAGCAGAACATCTCCCAGGGGTACACAATCAAATTACGGATCTGCTCAGTCGTCAGAGGCAGCAGATCCACGAATGGGAACTTTATCCGCAAGTTCTTCATCCGTTTTTTCAGATGTGGGGCCACCCAGACATAGATCTGTTCGCCACACATTTAAACGCAAAATGCCCAAGCTTCGCCTCCAGGTATCCACACCCATTGTCCAAAGGCAATGCAATATGGATGAACTGGTCAGGCAGATTTGCGTACGCTTTCCGCCTCTCCCGCTCATTCCATTACTGGTGCGCAAGCTCAAACAACAGTCTCTCACAATGATCCTGGTTGCTCCAACATGGGCCCGACAACCATGGTTCACAACCCTGCTGGAACTCTCAGTAGTTCCACATCAAAAGTTGCACCTTTCTCCAAAGCTCCTCACACAGAACCATGGAGAAATAAGGCATCCAGATCCAGATCCAGCTCAACTGAACCTAGCGATCTGGCTCCTGAAGTCTTAGAGTTTGGTTACCTCAACCTTCCGCCAGACTGTATGAATATCATTAAGGAGGCTAGACGTCCTACCACTAGAGCGTGCTATGCAGCTAAATGGAAAAGATTTGTTATCTACTGTAATAACACAATCGATCCACTAGATGCTTCAATTCAAAACATTATTTGTTATCTCTTGCATCTACAAAAATGTAATCTGGCATACACATCTATACGATTACATCTTGCTGCCATAGCCGCTTACCTACAAAACAGACAACACTTGTCATTGTTTAAGGTACCTGCCATCAAAGCATTCATGGAAGGCCTTAAAAGGATAATTCCTCCCAGAGTTCCACCCTCTCCAGAGTGGAACCTAAACATTGTCCTTACCAGGCTCATGGGTCCCCCATTTGAACCTTTACATAAATGTTAGTTATAATTTCTCACATGGAAAGTAGCTTTCCTTGTAGCGATCACATCTCTCAGAAGAGTTAGTGAACTCCAGGCATAAACCATACAAGAACCATTTTTGCAAATACATCACAACAAAGTGGTTCTTAGGACAAACCCAAAATTCTTACCAAAAGTCGTTTCTGCTTTCCACCTTAACCAGTCTGTTGAGCTGCCAGTCTTTTTCCTCAACCAGACTCAGTAGCAGAACGGGCTCTTCATACGCTTGACGTCAAAAGAGCTATCCTTTACTACATTGAAAGGACAAAAACTTTCAGGAAAACTAAACAACTTTTTGTAGCTTTCTCACCACCACATAAGGGCAACCCTATATCAAAAGCTGGAAATGCCAGGTGGATCGTTCAATGCATCCAGATATGCTACCAAAGAGCAAAGCGTACATTATCTATTCCCCCTATAGTGCATTCCACACGCAAACTAGGGGCTTCTATGGCATTCTTAGGAAACATTCCCATAGATGACATTTGTAAAGCAGCAACATGGTCTACACCGCACACGTTCACAAAACACTATTTTGTAGATGTGCAGGCAAAACAACAGGCTAGTGTGGGCCAGGCTGTACTAAGGACACTTTTTCAAACCACTGCAACAGATAAAGGTGGCCACCGCTAGGGAGAGGTCTACTGTAAGAGTCTATGCACAAGTATATATTCTGCAGCTCATATGCCTCGAACGGAAAATGCTACTTACCAGTATGCATCTGTTCTTGGCATGTAGAGCTGCAGAATTATATACGCCTCCCCGGGTACCTTTATCTGTTGCAGTGCTATCTTACTTGGATACATCACACATAGACATCTCTTTCTGTTTCTCACAAACTCCATCATCACCCTCTATGGCGAAAAACAATCTGAGGATGGAGTCGATGCCCATGCGCACTATCGTCCTAAGGAGGAGTCACCTATCTCGTGACTACAAAGAACTTCTTCCAATACAACAACAAAGTGCAAACATCTGAGCCCAACACCAGATGGCTATCTATGCACGAGTATATAATTCTGCAGCTCTACATGCCAAGAATAGATGCATACTGGTAAGTCATGCCCTCTCTCCTCCCTGAGTCTCAGTAGTAACATTATTTCATCTCTGTCATGCCCTCCCTCTCTTTCATCCCTGAGGTCTCAGCAGTAACATTATTTCATCTCTCAGTCTTGCCTTCCCTCTCTCTCCTTCCTGAGGTCTCAGCAGTAACATTATTTAACCTCTCAGTCTTGCCCTCCTTCTCGGTCCTCCCTGACGTCTCAGCAGTAACACTGGTTCTTGTTCCTGCAGCTAAAGCTGATGGCACACAGGTGACGGAGAGAATCCGGTTGGAGATGCCAAAGGTGGATGCTGTGTTCGTGGGCACCGGGGACCTGTTTGCTGCTATGCTCCTGGCTTGGACGCACCATCATCCCAATGATTTTAAGGTGAGGGAGATGCAGTACCCTCATGGCACTTAGATCGCACTTTACCTCTACTTTCGGCAGAAGGAGATTTATGAGCCCAGAGAATATCCCAATGGCAGTGGGAGGGAGGGAGCTGTACTTCCAACCCAAGTGGAGCTTATTGTTTTATCAGGTTGGTCATCAGTGAGATCCTCTGTTGAGATCAGGGAGGAAGACTTGTTTTTCCCTCTTCTGGGAACATGTATTAATGGCCCTTTACTTCCTGGGCCCAGGATGGAAATCCTCTCATTAGGCTCTGGTGGGAGTACTCAAGTTGGGCTCTGATTTAAATCCTCCCATAAGGCTCTGGTAGAAGTTCTCTTGTTGGGCTTTGGCAGAAGTCTTCACCTTGGGCCCTGGTGTGTGTGTCCCTGTTGGGCTCTGGTGGGAGTTCTCCCGTTGGGCTCTGGTGAGAGGGAGTCCTCCCATTGGGCTCCGGTAGGAGTCGTCCCATTGGGCTCTGGTGAGAGTCCTCCCATTGGGCTGTGGTGGGAGCCCTCCCATTGGGCTGTGGTGGGAGCCCTCCCATTGGGCTGTGGTGAGAGTCCTCCCGTTGGGTTCTGGTGGGAGTCCTCCCGCTGGGCTCTGGTTAGAGTCCTCCCGCTGGGCTCTGGTGGGAGTCCTCCCATTGGGCTGTGGTGAGAGTCCTCCCGTTGGGCTGTGGTGAGAGTCCTCCCATTGAGCTGTGGTGGGAGCCCTCCCATTGGGCTCTGGTGGGAGTCCTCCCGTTGGACTCTGGTGAGAGTCCTCCCGTTGGGTTCTGGTGGGAGTCCCCCCGTTGGGTTCTGGTGGGAGTCCCCCAGTTGGGTTCTGGTGGGAGTCCCCCCGTTGGGTTCTGGTGGGAGTCCCCCCGTTGGGCTCTGGTGGGAGTCCCCCCGTTGGGCTCTGGTGGGAGTCCCCCCGTTGGGCTCTGGTGGGAGTCCCCCCGTTGGGCTCTGGTGGGAGTCCCCCCGTTGGGCTCTGGTGGGAGTCCCCCCGTTGGGCTCTGGTGGGAGTCCTCCCGTTGGGCTCTGGTGGGAGTCCTCCCGTTGGGTTTTGGTGGAAGTTCTCTTGTTGGGCTTTGGCAGAAGTCTTCACCTTGGGCCCTGGTGTGTGTATCCCTGTTGGCCCTGGTATGTTTCCCCCTGTTGGGCTCTGATGAGAGTCCTCCCATTGGGCTCCGGTGGAGCATCCCCATTGAGTTCTGGTTGGGAGTCCTCTTGTTGGGCTCTGGTTGGTAGTCCTCCCATTGGGCTATGGTGAGAGTCCCCCTGATGGGCTCTGGTGAGAGTCCCCTGATGGGCTCTGGTGAGAGTCCCCCTGATGGGCTCTGGTGAGAGTCCTCCTGTTGGGCTCTGGTGAGAGTCCCCCTGTTGGGCTCTGGTGAGAGTCCTCCTGTTGGGCTCTGGTGGGAGTCTTCACCTTGAGTTCTGGTGGGATTTCTACTGTTTCGCTCTGGTGGGAGTCCTCCCATTGGGCTCTTGTGGGTGTCGTCCCATTGGGCTCTGGTAGGAGTCCTCCCATTGGGCTCTGGTAGGAGTCCTACCATTGGTCTCTGGTGGGAGTCCCCCTGTTGGGTTCCAGTGGGAGTCCCCCTGTTGGGTTCCGGTGGGAGTCCCCCCGTTGGGCTCTGGTGGGAGTCCCCCCGTTGGGCTCTGGTGGGAGTCCCCCCGTTGGGCTCTGGTGGGAGTCCCCCCGTTGGGCTCTGGTGGGAGTCCCCCCGTTGGGCTCTGGTGGGAGTCCCCCCGTTGGGCTCTGGTGGGAGTCCCCCCGTTGGGCTCTGGTGGGAGTCCCCCTGTTGGGTTCCAGTGGGAGTCCTCCCGTTGGGCCCTGGTTGGGAGTCCTCCCGTTGGGCCCTGGTTGGGAGTCCTCCCGTTGGGCCCTGGTTGGGAGTCCTCCCGTTCGGCTCTGGTTGGGAGTCCTCCCGTTCGGCTCTGGTTGGGAGTCCTCCCGTTCGGCTCTGGTTGGGAGTCCTCTTGTTGGGCTCTGGTGGGAGGGAGTCCTCCCATTGGGCTCTGGTAGGAGTCCTCCCATTGGGCTCTGGTAGGAGTCCTCCCATTGGGCTCTGGTAGGAGTCCTCCCATTGGGCTCTGGTAGGAGTCCTCCCATTGGGCTCTGATCGGAGTCCTACCGTTGGTCTCTGGTGGGAGTCCTCCTGTTGGGTTCCAGTGGGAGTCCTTCCGTTGGGCCCTGGTTGGTAGTCCTCCCGTTGGGCCCTGGTTGGTAGTCCTCCCGTTCGGCTCTGGTTGGGAGTCCTCTTGTTGGGCTCTGGTGGGAGTTCTCCCATTGGGATCTGGTGGGAGTCCTCCCATTGGGCTCTGGTGGGATTCCTCCCGCTGGTCTCTGGTGAGAGTCCTCCCATTGGGCTCTGGTGGGAGGGAGTCCTCCCGTTGAGCTCTGGTGGGAGTCCCCCTGTTGGGCTCTGGTGGGAGTCTTCCCATTGGGCTCTGGTGGGAGGGAGTCCCCCTGTTAGGTGCTGGTGGGAGTCTTCACCTTGAGTTCTGGTGGGATTTCTACTGTTTGGCTCTGGTGGGCGTCCTCCCATTGGGCTCTTGTGGGCGTCGTCCCATTGGGCTCTGGTAGGAGTCCTCCCATTGGGCTCTGGTAGGAGTCCTCCCATTGGGCTCTGGTAGGAGTCCTACCATTGGGCTCTGGTGAGAATCCCCCTGTTGGGCTCTGGTGTGCGTCTCCCGTTGGGCTCTGGTGGGAGGAAGTCCGCCTCCCTCACCTTGGGATCTGGTGGGATTCCTAATGTTGTTCTCTACTAGGAGTCCTCCCGCTGGGCTCTGGTGAGAGTCCTCCCGTTGGGTTCTGGTGAGAGTCCTCCCATTGGGCTCTTGTGGGCGTCGTTCCATTGGGCTCTGGTAGGAGTCCTCCCATTGGGCTCTGGTAGGAGTCCTCCCATTGGGCTCTGGTAGGAGTCCTCCCATTGGGCTCTGGTAGGAGTCCTCCCATTGGGCTCTGGTAGGATTCCTCCCATTGGGTTCTGGTAGGAGTCCTCCCATTGGTCTCTGGTGGGAGTCCTCCTGTTGGATTCCAGTGGGAGTCCTCCCGTTGGGCCCTGGTTGGTAGTCCTCCCGTTCGGCTCTGGGTGGGAGTCCTCTTGTTGGGCTCTGGTGGGAGTCCTCCCATTGGGCTCTGGTGGGAGTCCTCCCATTGGGCTCTGGTGGGAGTCCTCCCGCTGGGCTCTGGTGAGAGTCCTCCCATTGGGCTCTGGTGAGAGTCCTCCCGCTGGGCTCTGGTTAGAGTCCTCCCGCTGGGCTCTGGTGAGAGTCCTCCCATTGGGCTCTGGTGTGTGTTTCCCGTTGAGCTCTCTTGGGAGGGAGTCCCCCTGTTAGGTTCTGTTAGGAGTCCTCCCATTGGGCTCTGGTAGGAGTCCTCCCGCTGGGCTCTGGTGAGAGTCCTCCCGCTGGGCTCTGGTAGGAGTCCTCCCATTGGGCTCTGATCGGAGTCCTACCATTGGTCTCTGGTGGGAGTCCTCCTGTTGGGTACCAGTGGGAGTCCTCCCGTTGGGCCCTGGTTGGGAGTCCTCCCGTTGGGCTCTGGTTGGGAGTCCTCTTGTTGGGCTCTGGTGGGAGTCCTCCCATTGGGCTCTGGTAGGAGTCCTCCCATTGGGCTCTGGTGGGAGTCTTCACCTTGAGTTCTGGTGGGATTTCTACTGTTTGGCTCTGGTGGGCGTCCTCCCATTGGGCTCTTGTGTGCGGCCTCCCATTGGGCTCTTGTGGGCGTCGTCCCATTGGGCTCTGGTAGGAGTCCTCCCATTGGGCTCTGGTGGGAGTCCTCCCATTGGGCTCTGGTGGGAGTCCTCCCGCTGGGCTCTGGTAGGAGTCCTCCCATTGGGCTCTGATCGGAGTCCTACCATTGGTCTCTGGTGGGAGTCCTCCCGTTGGGCCCTGGTTGGGAGTCCTCCCGTTGGGCCCTGGTTGGGAGTCCTCCCATTGGGCTCTTGTGTGCAGCCTCCCATTGGGTTCTTGTGGGCGTCGTCCCATTGGGCTCTGGTAGGAGTCCTCCCATTGAGCTCTGGTGGGAGTCCTCCCGCTGGGCTCTGGTAGGAGTCCTCCCATTGGGCTCTGATCGGAGTCCTACCATTGGTCTCTGGTGGGAGTCCTCCTGTTGGGCTCTGGTGGGAGGGAGTCCCCTCCCTCACCTTGGCATCTGGTGGGATTCCTAATGTTGTTCTCTACTAGGAGTCCTCACATTGGGCTCTGGTGAGAGTCCTCCCGCTGGGCTCTGGTGAGAGTCCTCCCGCTGGGCTCTGGTGAGAGTCCTCCCGCTGGGTTCTGGTGAGAGTCTTCCCGCTGGGCTCTGGTGAGAGTCCTCCCACTGGGTTCTGGTGAGAGTCCTCCCGCTGGGTTCTGGTGAGAGTCCTCCCGCTGGGTTCTGGTGAGAGTCCTCCCGCTGGGTTCTGGTGAGAGTCCTCCCGCTGGGCTCTGGTGAGAGTCCTCCCGCTGGGCTCTGGTGAGAGTCCTAGTCCTCCCGCTGGGTTCTGGTGAGAGTCCTCCCGCTGGGCTCTGGTGAGAGTCCTCCCGCTGGGCTCTGGTGAGAGTCCTCCCGCTGGGATCTGGTGGGAGTCCTCCCGCTGGGATCTGGTGGGAGTCCTCCCGCTGGGCTCTGGTGAGAGTCCTCCCCCTGGGATCTGGTGGGAGTCCTCCCGCTGGGCTCTGGTGTGTGTCTCCCGTTGGGCTCTGGTGGGAGGGAGTCCCCCTCCCTCACCTTGGGATCTGGTGGGATTCCTAATGTTGTTCTCTACTAGGAGTCCTCACATTGGTCCTCCTGCTGGGCTATGTTGGACGTTTTCACCTTGGGTTCTGGCGGGCATCCTTCCTTTTTTTGGATTCCAGTGTTTGTCCTCTTGTTGTACACATATGGGGTTCATCCTGTTGGGATCTGGTGTGAATCCTGAGATTGGAGTCTTCTCCTTTACACTTTAGTGGGAGAGACCTCCCGGCGGGCTCTTGTGATTGTCTTCATGTCGGGCTCTGGTGAGAGTTCTTCTGTTGAGCTCTGTTGGAAGTTGTTGCATTGGTCTCTGGTTGAAGTCCTTGTATTGGTCTCATCTGAGGGTCCCTCATCAGTACTCTTGTTGAGCTCTGGTGGGTGTTCTCTTATTAAGCTGGGGTAGGAGCCCACCCATTTGGCTATGGCAGGAGTTTTCACCTCTTGTTGGGACCGGTGGGAGTCTTCTTTTAGACTTTTTCCTTTGAGCTTTCATTCCAGTGTTAGGTTTGGGTAGGAACACCTTCATTGGGCTCTGGTAGAAACCCCCTGTTGACTTCTGAGGGAAAGGCTCCTAATGGGCAATGGAGGGGTCCTCTTGGCATGGTTCTGGTGGGGGCCCTCTTGCTGATTAAGGTAAATATTCATATTGGCGTCATCTAGAGTTCAAGTAGGCCATCACACTGTATCAAGGACCCTTTCCTGCCATGGCTTTGAGCTTGTGTTTTTCAATGCAGTTGGCGTGCGAGAAGACGGTATCTGCGATGCAGCATGTTCTTCAGAGGACCATTAGCAGTGCTAAAGGTGAGAATGAACCCCTAAATCTATAAAGGGCTTTGGTAGCACAGCCTATACATATCCTGGCTGCCGGGTCTGTCCTCCCAGAGACCTCAACCATCCCACAGGACTCTATCCAGAGTCTTCATACTAACCAATACCCTCACACTTCCAGATGGCAATCCTTTGTTCTCATACCTCCAGGAGTCAATCCAGTGCCATCACATCTCCAGGACTTGCACCAGAGTGTCTTACACCTCCAGGAGTCAATCCAGTGACATCACATGTCCAGGACTCGCACCAGAGTGCCTTACACCTCCAGGAGTCAGTCCAGTGTCATCACACCTCCAGGACTCGCACCAGAGTGCCTTACACCTCCAGGAGTCACACCAGAGTGCCTTACACCTCCAGGAGTCAGTCCAGTGCCATCACACCCCCAGGACTCACACCAGAGTGCCTTATACCTCCAGGAATCAATCCAGTGCCATCACATCTCCAGGACTCACACCAGAGTGCCTTACACCTCCAGAACTCACACCAGAATGCCTTACACCTCCAGGAGTCAGTCCAGTGCCATCACACATCCAGGACTACCACCAGAGTGCCTTACACCTCTAGGTGTCAGTCCAGTGCCCCTGTACCGCTACAATTCATCCCACTGTCTTGACTCCCCCAAGATTCATCCCAATCCCATCACATTTCCAGAAGTCAATCCTATGCCCTCACCCCTTCAGAAGTCAACCCGGTACCCTCACCCCTCCACAACTCATTCCATAGCCCTCATACCTCCAGGAGTAATCCAGTGTCCTCACTTCTCCAGGAATTAATCCACTGCCCTCACACTTCCAGGATTCATCACAGAGCCCTCACACCTCCAGGAGTCAGTGCAGTGTTCTCACATGTCCAGGATTCGTTCCAGTTCCCTTACACCTCCATGAATCACCACAGTGCCCTCCCACCACAGGTGTCAGTCTAAGTGCCCTCACACCTCCAGGATTCCTCCAAGTGTCATCCCTCCTCTAGGATTCTTCCCTGTGCCCACATCCCTCCAGGAAACAGTGAAGTACCCTCATACCTCTAGAATTCACCCCATTGTCTTCACACCTCCAGTAGTCAAGTCCAGTGCTCTCTCACCTCAGTGCTCTTACAGTTACAGGATTTACCCCAATGCCCTCACATCTCCAGTTGTCAATTCAGGGCCCTCGATGTCCAGGATTCACTATAATTTCCTCTCGCCTCCTGCGCCCTCATACCTCACACCTCAGGATTCAGCACACTTCCCTTTCACCTCTAGGATTTACCATTGTCCTGCAAATTTCAAGGATTACAGGGTCTACCCAGGCAGTCTGAGTAGCAAATCTAGGGACATGGGGCTGACCGTAGTGTCAGGAAGGGCAAAGATGGTCTCAGGTTCCACCTCTTGTAAGTACATCACTTGGGCAGGGCTGAATTGAAATTACGCTGGCGTACTTCTCATAATCTCGAGAATTTTGCATTATGATTTATTATTAAAATTCCTGAAACTATGCTATTACACCACATCGCATTATTATGCTGCTGTTCGCAGCAAAATTATCGCATGGGAACACCGCAAACAACCAGCTGGTGTTTGCAGCACTTTTGTTTTTTGTGCAATGTTTTAATGCAAAATGCAATTGATGCGAGGATGCATTTTGTGCTAAAATATAGCGCTAAATGACAGATTTGCATTTCATGTAATTATGTGTCATTTTCAGAAATTTCACATAATTATGCAAAAGCAAATTACACAAATTTTGCATACTCTTATGCATCACCCCTGAGGTATTGAGAACCACAGCTAAGGACTTTGACCCTCAAACCTAAGCAATCAGTATACAACTCCTAGGTGGTGTGTACATCACACCCAGGGGATGTCTGTACCACACCTAGGGAGACTGAGCACCACACTCAAGCTTACTGTGCACCACACAAAAGGGATCAACACAACACATCCACAGAATCTGAGCATCTCACATAGTGTCTGAACACCACATCTAGGAGTTCTATAAATCATGCCTACGTGTTCGCAACTCCACATCAAGGGAGCTATGTCCCACGCCCAGCGTGTCGGCACACCACACCTAGACGGTTTGTGCACGACACCTATGGAGTCTGAGCACCACACATAGGGAGTCTGTGCACCTTCCACAGGGGGTCTGAGCACCATTCTCAGTACATCATACCTAGGGCTTAGAGTACGATGAAGGCAGTCAACGTGAGGACTTGATTTTCACGATTATAGACTCTCATCATTCTCCGATCAGAGCTCATCACTGCTGAATGCCTGCCCCATGGTATGTGCCATTCACTCCTCTCTGGTGAGATCACAGCCACTGCTGACCCCCAGCCTTAGTCTTCTTTCTGGTGAGATGACCCCACTGCCAACCCCTCGCGTTATATTGGTCTCTGCTGAGATCACCAGCTGCCGACCTTTCTCGATATACTTCTCTCTGCTGAGATTGCCCTCTTGCTCACCCCTCTCCTTATACTCCTCTCTGCTGAGATGACCCCACTGCTGACCTATCGCATTTTACTCCTCTCTAATGAGATCACAACCACTGCTGAACCCCTGCCTTA
This sequence comes from Calotriton arnoldi, assembly GCA_963921515.1. Lineage (NCBI taxonomy): Eukaryota > Metazoa > Chordata > Amphibia > Caudata > Salamandridae > Calotriton > Calotriton arnoldi. Next base: position 156,721 of record CAWUFW010005931.1, on the reverse strand, counting down.
TACTCCTCTCTGGTGAGATCACCCCGCTGCTGACCCCTGTCGTTATACTCCTATCTGCTGAGATCACCCGCTGCTGACCTTTCTTATACTTCTCTCTGCTGAGATCACCCGCTGCTGACCCCTGTCGCTATACTCCTCTCTGCTGAGATCACCCGCTGCTGACCCCTGTCATTATAATCCTGTCTGCTGAGATCACCCACTGCTGACCCCTCCTGCTATACTTCTCTCTGCTGAGATCACCAGCTGCTGACCTCTCTTGCTATACTCCTCTTTGCTGAGATCACCCGCTGCTCACCCCTCTTGCTATACCCCCTCTGCTGAGCTTACCAGCTGCGGACCCCTCTTGCTATACTCCTCTCTGCTGAGATCACTCTCTGCTGACCCCTCTTGCTATACTCCTCTCTGCTGAGATCACCCGCTGCTGACCCCTCTTGCTATACTCCTCTCTGCTGAGATCACCCACTGCTGACCCCTCTTGCTATACTCCTCTCTGCTGAGATCACTCTCTGCTGACCCCTCTTGCTATACTCCTCTCTGCTGAGATCACCCGCTGCTGACCCCTCTTGCTATACTCCTCTCTGCTGAGATCACCCGCTGCTGATCCCTCTTGCTATACTCCTCTCTGCTGAGATCACCCGCTGCTGACCCCTCTTGCAATACTCCTCTCTGTTAAGATCACCCACTGCTGACCCTTCTTGCTATACTCTTCTCTGCTGAGATCACCCGCTGCTGACCACTCTTGCTATACTCCTCTCTGCTGAGATCACCCGCTGCTGACCCCTCTTGCTATACTCCTCTCTGCTGAGATCACTCTCTGCTGACCCCTCTTGCTATACACCTCTCTGCTGAGATCACCCGTTGCTGACCCCTGTCATTATAATCCTGTCTGCTGAACTCACCCGCTGCTGACCCCTCTTGCTATACTCCTCTCTCCTGAGCTCACCCGCTGCTGACCCTCTTGCTACACTCCTCTCTGCTGAGATCACCCGCTGCTGACCCCTCTTGCTATACTCCTCTCTGCTGAGATCACCCGCTGCTGATCCCTCTTGCTATACTCCTCTCTGCTGAGATCACCCGCTGCTGACCCCTCTTGCAATACTCCTCTCTGTTAAGATCACCCACTGCTGACCCTTCTTGCTATACTCTTCTCTGCTGAGATCACCCGCTGCTGACCACTCTTGCTATACTCCTCTCTGCTGAGATCACCCGCTGCTGACCCCTCTTGCTATACTCCTCTCTGCTGAGATCACTCTCTGCTGACCCCTCTTGCTATACTCCTCTCTGCTGAGATCACCCGCTGCTGACCCCTCTTGCTATACTCCTCTCTGCTGAGATCACCCGCTGCTGATCCCTCTTGCTATACTCCTCTCTGCTGAGATCACCCGCTGCTGACCCCTCTTGCAATACTCCTCTCTGTTAAGATCACCCACTGCTGACCCTTCTTGCTATACTCTTCTCTGCTGAGATCACCCGCTGCTGACCACTCTTGCTATACTCCTCTCTGCTGAGATCACCCGCTGCTGACCCCTCTTGCTATACTCCTCTCTGCTGAGATCACTCTCTGCTGACCCCTCTTGCTATACACCTCTCTGCTGAGATCACCCGCTGCTGACCCTCTTGCTACACTCCTCTCTGCTGAGATCACCCGCTGCTGACCCCTCTTGCTATACTCCTCTCTGCTGAGATCACCCGCTGCTGACCCCTCTTGCTATACTCCCTCTGCTGAGGCTACCCACTGTGGACCCCTCTTGCTATACTCCTCTCTGCTGAGATCACTCTCTGCTGACCCCTCTTGCTATACTCCTCTCTGCTGAGATCACCCGCTGCTGACCCCTCTTGCTATACTCCTCTCTGCTGAGATCACCTGCTGCTGACCCCTGTCATAATCCTGGCTGCTGAGCTCACCAGCTGCTGACCCCTCTTGCTATACCCCCTCTGCTGAGCTTACCAGCTGCGGACCCCTCTTGCTTTACTCCTCTCTGTTGAGATCACCCTCTGCTGACCCCTCTTGCTATACTCCTCTCTGCTGAGATCACTCTCTGCTGACCCCTCTTGCTATACTCCTCTCTGCTGAGATCACCCGCTGCTGACCCCTCTTGCTATACTCCTCTCTGCTGAGATCACCCGCTGCTGACCCCTCTTGCAATACTCCTCTCGGTTGAGATCACCCACTGCTGGCCCTTCTTGCTATACTCCTCTCTGCTGAGATCACCCGCTGCTGACCCCTCTTGCTATACTCCTCTCTGCTGAGATCACCCGCTGCTGACCCCTCTTGCTATACTCCTCTCTGCTGAGATCACTCTCTGCTGACCCCTCTTGCTATACTCCTCTCTGCTGAGATCACCCGCTGCTGACCCCTCTTTCTATACTCCTCTCTGCTGAGGTTACCCGCTGCGGACCCCTCTTGCTATACTCCTCTCTGCTGAGATCACCCACTGCTGACCCCTCTTGCTGTACTCCTCTCTGCTGAGATCACCCACTGCTGACCCCTCTTGCTGTACTCCTCTCTGCTGAGATCACCCGCTGCTGACCACTGTCATTATAATCCTGTCTGCTGAGATCACCCACTGCTGACCCCTCTTGCTATACTCCTCTCTGCTGACCCCTCTTGCTATACTCCTGTCTGCTGAACTCACCCGCTGCTGACCCCTCTTGCTATACTCCTCTCTGCTGAACTCACCCGCTGCTGACCCCTCTTGCTATACTCCTCTCTGCTGAACTCCCCCGCTGCTGACCCCTCTTGCTATACTCCTCTTTGCTGAAATCACCCGCTGCTGACCCCTCTTATTATAATCCTCTCTTGAGAGATCACCTGCTGCTGAGTCCTGTCATTATAATCCTGTCTGCTGAGCCCACCCGCTGCTGACCCCTCTTTCTATACTCCTCTCTGCTGAGGTTACCCGCTGCGGACCCCTCTTGCTATACTCCTCTCTGCTGAGATCACCCACTGCTGACCCCTCTTGCTGTACTCCTCTCTGCTGAGATCACCCACTGCTGACCCCTCTTGCTGTACTCCTCTCTGCTGAGATCACCCGCTGCTGACCACTGTCATTATAATCCTGTCTGCTGAGATCACCCACTGCTGACCCCTCTTGCTATACTCCTCTCTGCTGACCCCTCTTGCTATACTCCTCTCTGCTGAACTCACCCGCTGCTGACCCCTCTTGCTATACTCCTCTCTGCTGAACTCACCCGCTGCTGACCCCTCTTGCTATACTCCTCTTTGCTGAAATCACCCGCTGCTGACCCTTCTTATTATAATCCTCTCTTGAGAGATCACCTGCTGCTGAGTCCTGTCATTATAATCCTGTCTGCTGAGCCCACCCGCTGCTGACCCCTCTCTGCTGAGATCACCCGCTGCTGACCCCTCTCATTATAATCCTCTCTTGTGAGATCACCCGCTGCTGACCCCTCTTGCTATACTCCTCTCTGCTGAGATCACCCGCTGCTGACCCTTCTTGCTATATTCCTCTCTGCTGAGATCACCTGCTGCAGACCCCTCTTGCTATACTCCTCTCTGCTGAGATCACTCTCTGCTGACCCCTCTTGCTATACTCCTCTCTGCTGAACTCACCCACTGCTGACCCCTCTTGCTATACTCCTCTTTGCTGAAATGACCGCTGCTGACCCCTCTTGCTATGCTCCTCTCTGCTGAACTCACCCGCTGCTGACCCCTCTTGCTATACTCCTCTCTGCTGAGATCACCCACTGCTGACCCCTCTTTCTATACTCCTCTCTGCTGAGATCACCCGCTGCTGACCCCTCTTGCTATACTCCTCTCTGCTGAGATCACTCTCTGCTTACCCCTCTTGCTATACTCCTCTCTGCTGAGATCACCCGCTGCTGACCCCTCTTGCTATACTCCTCTGCTGAGATCACCCGCTGCTGACCCCTCTTGCTATACTCCTCTCTGCTGAGATCACTCTCTGCTGACCCCTCTTGCTATACTCCTCTCTGCTGAGATCACTCTCTGCTGACCCCTCTTGCTATACTCCTCTCTGCTGAGATCACCCGCTGCTGACCCCTCTTGCTATACTCCTCTCTGCTGAGATCACTCTCTGCTGACCCCTCTTGCTATACTCCTCTCTGCTGAGATCACCCGCTGCTGACCCCTGTCATTATAATCCTGTCTGCTGAACTCACCCGCTGCTGACCCCTCTTGCTATACTCCTCTCTCCTGAGCTCAGCCGCTGCTGACCCCTCTTGCTACACTCCTCTCTGCTGAGATCACCCGCTGCTGACCCCTCTTGCTATACTCCTCTCTGCTGAACTCACCCACTGCTGACCCCTCTTGCTATGCTCCTCTCTGCTGAGATCACCCGCTGCTGACCCCTCTTGCTATACTCCTCTCTGCTGAGATCACCCACTGCTGACCCCTCTTGCTATACTCCTCTCTGCTGAGATCACCCGCTGCTGACCCCTCTTGCTATACTCCTGTCTGTTGAGATCACCCGCTGCTGCCCCTCTTGCTATACTCCTCTCTGCTGAGATCACCCGCTGCTGACCCCTGTTGCTATACTCCTCTCTGCTGAGATCACCCGCTGCTGACCCCTCTTGCTATACTCCTCTCTGCTGAGATCACCCGCTGCTGACCCCTCTTGCTATACTCCTCTCTGCTGAGATCATTCTCTGCTGACCCCTCTTGCTATACTTCTCTCTGCTGAGATCACCCGCTGCTGACCCCTCTTGCTATACTCCTCTCTGCTGAGATCACCCGTTGCTGACCCCTGTCATTATAATCCTGTCTGCTGAACTCACCCGCTGCTGACCCCTCTTGCTTTACTCCTCTCTCCTGAGCTCACCCGCTGCTGCTGAGATCACCCGCTGCTGACCCCTCTTGCTATACTCCTCTCTGCTCAGATCACCCCCTGCTGACCCCTCTTGCTATACTCCTCTCTGCTGAGATCACCCGCTGCTGACCCCTCTTGCTATACTCCTCTCTGCTGAACTCACCCGCTGCTGACCCCTCTTGCTATACTCCTCTCTGGTGAGATCACCTGCTGCTGACCCCTCTTGCTATACTCCTCTCTACTGAGATTACCCGCTGCTGACCCCTCTTGCTATACACCTCTCTGGTGAGGTTACCTGCTGCGGACCCCTCTTGCTATACTCCTCTCTGCTGAGATCACCCGCTGCTGACCCCTCTGGCTGTACTCCTCTCTGCTGAGATCACCCACTGCTGACCCCTCTTGCTATACTCCTCTCTACTGTGCTCACCCGCTGCTGACCCCTCTTGCTATACTCCTCTCTGCTGAACTCACCCGCTGCTGACCCCTCTTGCTATACTCCTCTCTGCTGAGATCACCTGCTGCTGACCCCTCTTGCTATACTCCTCTCTACTGAGATTACCCGCTGCTGACCCCTCTTGCTATACGCCTCTCTGGTGAGCTCACCCGCTGCTGACCCCTCTTGCTATACTCCTCTCTGCTGAGATCACCCGCTGCTGACCCCTGTCATTATAATCCTGGCTGCTGAGCTCACCAGCTGCTGACCCCTCTTGCTATACTCCTCTCTGCTGGGATCACTCTCTGCTGACCCCTCTTGCTATACTCCTCTCTGCTGGGATCACTCTCTGCTGACCCCTCTTGCTATACTCCTCTCTGCTGAGATCACCCACTGCTGACCCCTCTTGCTATACTCCTCTCTACTGAGATCACTCTCTGCTGACCCCTCTTGCTATACTCCTCTCTGCTGAGATCACCCGCTGCTGACCCCTCTTGCTATACCCCCTCTGCTGAGCTTACCAGCTGCGGACCCCTCTTGCTATACTCCTCTCTGCTGAGATCACTCTCTGCTGACCCCTCTTGCTATACTCCTCTCTGCTGACCCCTCTTGCTATACTCCTCTCTGCTGAGATCACCCGCTGCTGACCCCTCTTGCTATACTCCTCTCTGCTGAGATCACCCGCTGCTGACCCCTCTTGCAATACTCCTCTCTGTTGAGATCACCCACTGCTGACCCTTCTTGCTATACTCCTCTCTGCTGAGATCACCCGCTGCTACCCCTCTTGCTATACTCCTCTCTGCTGAGATCACCCGCTGCTGACCCCTCTTGCTATTCTCCTCTCTGCTGACCCCTCTTGCTATACTCCTCTCTGCTGAGATCACTCTCTGCTGACCCCTCTTGCTATACTCCTCTCTGCTGAGATCACCCGCTGCTGACCCCTCTTGCTATACTCCTCTCCTCTGAGGTTACCCGCTGCGGACCCCTCTTGCTATACTCCTCTCTGCTGAGATCACCCACTGCTGACCCCTCTTGCTGTACTCCTCTCTGCTGAGATCACCCACTGCTGACCCATCTTGCTATACTCCTCTCTGCTGAGATCACCCGCTGCTGACCACTGTCATTATAATCCTGTCTGCTGAGATCACCCACTGCTGACCCCTCTTGCTATACTCCCTCTGCTGACCCCTCTTGCTGTACTCCTGTCTGCTGAACTCACCTGCTGCTGACCCCTCTTGCTATACTCCTCTCTGCTGAACTCACCCGCTGCTGACCCCTCTTGCTATACTCCTCTCTGCTGAACTCACCCGCTGCTGACCCCTCTTGCTATACTCCTCTTTTCTGAAATCACCCGCTGCTGACCCCTCTTATTATAATCCTCTCTTGAGAGATCACCTGCTGCTGAGTCCTGTCATTATAATCCTGTCTGCTGAGCCCACCCGCTGCTTACCCCTCTCTGCTGAGATCACCTGCTGCTGACCCCTGTCATTATAATCCTGTCTGCTGAGCCCACCCGCTGCTGACCCCTCTCTGCTGAGATCACCCGCTGCTGACCCCTCTCATTATAATCCTCTCTTGTGAGATCACCCGCTGCTGACCCCTCTTGCTATACTCCTCTCTCCTGAGATCACCCGCTGCTGACCCCTCTTGCTATACTCCTCTCTGCTGAGATCACCCACTGCTGACCCCTCTTGCTATACTTCTCTCTGCTGAGATCACCCGCTGCTGACCCCTCTTGCAATACACCTCTCTGTTGAGATCACCCACTGCTCACCCTTCCTCCTATATTCCTCTCTGCTGAGATCACCTGCTGCAGACCCCTCTTGCTATACTCCTCTCTGCTGAGATCACTCTCTGCTGACCCCTCTTGCTATACTCCTCTCTTCTGAACTCACCCACTGCTGACCCCTCTTGCTATACTCCTCTTTGCTGAAATGACCCACTGCTGACCCCTCTTGCTATACTCCTCTCTGCTGAACTCACCCGCTGCTGACCCCTCTTGCTATACTCCTCTCTGCTGAGATCACCCACTGCTGACCCCTCTTGCTATACTCCTCTCTGCTGAGATCACCCGCTGCTGACCCCTCTTGCTATACTCCTCTCTGCTGAGATCACTCTCTGCTGACCCCTCTTGCTATATTCCTCTCTGCTGAGATCACCTGCTGCTGATCCCTCTTGCTATACTCCTCTCTGCTGAGATCACCAGCTGCTGACCCCTCTTGCTATACTCCTCTCTGCTGAGATCACTCTCTGCTGACCCCTCTTGCTATACTCCTCTCTGCTGAGATCACTCTCTGCTGACCCCTCTACCTATACTCCTCTCTGCTGAGATCACCCGCTGCTGACCCCTCTTGCTATACTCCTCTCTGCTGAGATCACTCTCTGCTGACCCCTCTTGCTATACTCCTCTCTGCTGAGATCACCCGCTGCTGACCTCTCTTGCTATACTCCTCTCTGCTGAGATCACTCTCTGCTGACCCCTCTTGCTATACTCCTCTCTGCTGAGATCACCCGCTGCTGACCCCTCTTGCTATACTCCTCTCTCCTGAGCTCACCCGCTGCTGACCCCTCTTGCTACGCTCCTCTCTGCTGAGATCACCCGCTGCTGACCCCTCTTGCTATACTCCTCTCTGCTGAACTCACCCACTGCTGACCCCTCTTGCTATGCTCCTCTCTGCTGAGATCACCCGCTGCTGACCCCTCTTGCAATACTCCTGCCTGTTGAGATCACCCGCTGCTGACCCTTCTTGCTATACTCCTCTCTGCTGAGATCACCCGCTGCTGACCCCTGTTGCTATACTCCTCTCTGCTGAGATCACCCGCTGCTGACCCCTCTTGCTATACTCCTCTCTGCTGAGATCTCCCGCTGCTGACCCCTCTTGCTATACTCCTCTCTCCTGAGCTCACCCTCTGCTGCTGAGATCACCCGCTGCTGACCCCTCTTGCTATCCTCCTCTCTCCTGAGCTCACCCTCTGCTGCTGAGATCACCCGCTGCTGACCCCTCTTGCTATACTCCTCTCTGCTGAGATCACCCGCTGCTGACCCCTCTTGCAATACTCCTCTCTGTTGAGATCACCCGCTGCTGACCCCTCTTGCTATACTCCTCTCTGCTGAGATCACTCTCTGCTGACCCCTCTTGCTATATTCCTCTCTGCTGAGATCACCCGCTGCTGACCCCTCTTGCTATACTCCTCTCTGCTGAGATCACCCACTGCTGACCCCTCTTGCTATACTCCTCTCTTCTGAGATCACCCACTGCTGACCCCTCTTGCTATACTCCTCTCTGCTGAGATCACCCGCTGCTGACCCCTCTTGCTATACTCCTCTCTGCTGAGTTCACCCGCTGCTGACCCCTCTTGCTATACTCCTCTCTCTGCTGAGATCACTCTCTGCTGACCCCTCTTGCTATACTCCTCTCTGCTGAGATCACCCGCTGCTGACCCCTCTTGCTATACTCCTCTCTGCTGAGATCACCTGCTGGTGACTTTTCTTATTATAATCGTCTCTTGTGAGATCACCCGATGCTGACCCCTCTTGGTATACTCCTCTCTGCTGAGATCACCCACTGCTGACCCCTGTCGTTATACTCCTCTCTGCTGAGATCACCCGTTGCTGACCCCGCTTGCTATACTCCTCTCTGCTGAGATCACTCTCTGCTGATCCCTCTTGCTATACTCCTCTCTGCTGAGATCACCCACTGCTGACCCCTGTCGTTATACTCCTCTCTGCTGAGATCACTCTGCTGACCCCTCTTGCTGTACTCCTCTCTGCTGAGATCACCCGCTGCTGACCCCTCTTGCTATACTCCTCTCTGCTGAGATCACCCACTGCTGACCCGTCATTATAATCCTGTCTGCTGAGATCACCCACTGCTGACCCCTCTTGCTATACTCCTCTCTGCTGAACTCACCCGCTGCTGACCCCTCTTGCTATACTCCTCTCTGCTGAACTCACCCGCTGCTGACCCCTCTTGCTATACTCCTCTCTGCTGAGATCACTCTCTGCTGACCCCTCTTGCTATACTCCTCTCTGCTGAGATCACCCATTGCTGACCCCTGTCATTAAAATCCTGTCTGCTGAACTCACCCACTGCTGACCCCTCTTGCTATCCTCCTCTCTCCTGAGCTCACCCTCTGCTGCTGAGATCACCCGCTGCTGACCCCTCTTGCTATACTCCTCTCTGCTGAGATCACCCGCTGCTGACCCCTCTTGCAATACTCCTCTCTGTTGAGATCACCCGCTGCTGACCCCTCTTGCTATACTCCTCTCTGCTGAGATCACTCTCTGCTGACCCCTCTTGCTATATTCCTCTCTGCTGAGATCACCCGCTGCTGACCCCTCTTGCTATACTCCTCTCTGCTGAGATCACCCACTGCTGACCCCTCTTGCTATACTCCTCTCTTCTGAGATCACCCACTGCTGACCCCTCTTGCTATACTCCTCTCTGCTGAGATCACCCGCTGCTGACCCCTCTTGCTATACTCCTCTCTGCTGAGTTCACCCGCTGCTGACCCCTCTTGCTATACTCCTCTCTCTGCTGAGATCACTCTCTGCTGCCCCTCTTGCTATACTCCTCTCTGCTGAGATCACCCGCTGCTGACCCCTCTTGCTATACTCCTCTCTGCTGAGATCACCTGCTGCTGACTCCTCTTATTATAATTGTCTCTTGTGAGATCACCCGATGCTGACCCCTCTTGGTATACTCCTCTCTGCTGAGATCACCCACTGCTGACCCATGTCGTTATACTCCTCTCTGCTGAGATCACCCGTTGCTGACCCCTCTTGCTATACTCCTCTCTGCTGAGATCACTCTCTGCTGATCCCTCTTGCTATACTCCTCTCTGCTGAGATCACCCACTGCTGACCCCTGTCGTTATACTCCTCTCTGCTGAGATCACTCTGCTGATCCCTCTTGCTGTACTCCTCTCTGCTGAGATCACCCGCTGCTGACCCCTCTTGCTATACTCCTCTCTGCTGAGATCACCCGCTGCTGACCCATGTCATTATAATCCTGTCTGCTGAGATCACCCACTGCTGACCCCTCTTGCTATACTCCTCTCTGCTGAACTCACCCGCTGCTGACCCCTCTTGCTATACTCCTCTCTGCTGAACTCACCCGCTGCTGACCCCTCTTGCTATACTCCTCTCTGCTGAACTCACCCGCTGCTGACCCCTCTTGCTATACTCCTCTCTGCTGAGATCACCCGCTGCTGACCCCTCTTGCTATACTCCTCTCTACTGAGATTACCCGCTGCTGACCCCTCTTGCTTTACTCCTCTCTGCTGAGGTTACCTACTGCGGACCCCTCTTGCTATACTCCTCTCTGCTGAGATCACCCACTGCTGACCCCTGTCGTTATACTCCTCTCTGCTGAGATCACTTTCTGCTGACCCCTCTTGCTATACTCCTCTCTGCTGAGATCTCCCGCTGCTGACCCCTCTTGCTATACTCCTCTCTGCTGAGATCACCGGCTGCTGACCCCTCTTGCTATACTCCTCTCTGCTAGGTTACCCGCTGCTGACCCCTCTTGCTATACTCCTCTCTGCTGAGATCACCCGTTGCTGACCCCTCTTGCTATACTCCTCTCTGCTGAGATCACCCGCTGCTGACCCCTCTTGCTATACTCCTCTCTGCTGTGCTCACCTGCTGCTGACCCCTCTTGCTTTGCTCCTCTCTGCTGAGATCACCCGCTGCTGACCCCTCTTCCTATACTCCTCTCTGCTGTGCTCACCTGCTGCTGACCCCTCTTGCTATACTCCTCTCTGCTGAACTCGCCCGCTGCTGACCCCTCTTGCTATACTCCTCTCTGCTGAACTCACCCGCTGCTGACCCCTCTTGCTATACTCCTCTCTGCTGAACTCACCCGCTGCTGACCCCTCTTGCTATACTCCTCTCTGCTGAGATCACCCGCTGCTGACCCCTCTTGCTATACACCTCTCTACTGAGATTACCCGCTGGTGACCACTCTTGCTTTACTCCTCTCTGCTGAGGGTACCCACTGCGGACCCCTCTTGCTATACTCCTCTCTGCTGAGATCACCCACTGCTGACCCCTGTCGTTATACTCCTCTCTGCTGAGATCACTTTCTGCTGACCCCTCTTGCTATACTCCTCTCTGCTGCGATCTCCCGCTGCTGACCCCTCTTGCTATACTCCTCTCTGCTGAGATCACCGGCTGCTGACCCCTCTTGCTATACTCCTCTCTGCTGAGGTTACCCGCTGCTGACCCCTCTTGCTATACTCCTCTCTGCTGAGATCACCCGTTGCTGACCCCTCTTGCTATACTCCTCTCTGCTGAGATCACCCGCTGCTGACCCCTCTTGCTATACTCCTCTCTGCTGAGGTTACCTGCTGCTGACCCCTCTTGCTATACTCCTCTCTGCTGAGATCACCCACTGCTGACCTCTGTCGTTATACTCCTCTCTGCTGAGATCACCCACTGCTGACCCCTCTTACTTTACTCCTCTCTGCTGAGATCACCCGTTGCTGACCCCTCTTGCTATACTCCTCTCTGCTGAGATCACTCTCTGCTGACCCCTCTTGCTATACTCCTCTCTGCTGAGATCACCCGCTGCTGACCCCTCTTGCTATACTCCTCTCTGCTGAGATCACCCGCTGCGGACCCCTCTTGCTATACTCCTCTCTGCTGAGATCACCCACTGCTGACCCCTGTCGTTATACTCCTCTCTGCTGAGATCACTCTCTGCTGACCCCTCTTGCTATACTCCTCTCTGCTGAGATCACCCGCTGCTGACCCCTCTTGCTATACTCCTCTCTGCTGAACTCACCCGCTGCTGACCCCTCTTGCTATACTCCTCTCTGCTGAGGGTGCCCGCTGCTGACCCCTCTTGCTATACTCCTCTCTGCTGAGATCACCCGCTGCTGACCCCTCTTGCTATACCCCCCTCTGCTGAGGTTACCCGCTGCTGACCCCTCTTGCTATACTCCTCTCTGCTGAGATCACCCTCTGCTGACCCCTCTTGCTATACTCCTCTCTGCTGAGATCACCCGCTGCTGACCCCTCTTGCTATACTCCTCTCTGCTGAGATCACCCGCTGCTGACCCCTCTTGCTATACCCCCTCTGCTGAGATCACCCGCTTCTGACCCCTCTTGCTATACTCCTCTCTGCTGAGGTTACCTGCTGCGGACCCCTGTCGTTTTACTCCTCTCTGCTGAGATCACCCGTTGCTGACCCCTCTTGCTATACTCCTCTCTGCTGAGATCTCTCTGCTGACCCCTCTTGCTATACTCCTCTCTGCTGAGATCACCCGCTGCTGACCCCTCTTGCTATACTCCTCTCTTCTGAGATCACCCGCTGCGGACCCCTCTTGCTATACTCCTCTCTGCTGAGATCACTCTCTGCTGACCCCTCTTGCTATACTCCTCTCTGCTGAGATCACCCATTGCTGACCCCTGTCGTTATACTCCTCTCTGCTGAGCTCACCCGCTGCTGACCCCTGTCATTATAATCCTGTCTGCTGAGCTCACCCGCTGCTGACCCCTCTTGCTATACTCCTCTCTGCTGAGCTCACCCGCTGCTGACCCCTCTTGCTATACTCCTCTCTGCTGCGCTCACCCGCTACTGACCCCTCTCTGCTGAGCTCACCCGCTGCTGACCCCTCTCATTATAATCCTGTCTGCTGAGCTCACCCGCTGCTGACCCCTGTCATTATAATCCTGTCTGCTGAGCTCACCCGCTGCTGACCCCTGTCATTATAATCCTGTCTGCTGATTTCACCCGCTGCTGACCCCTCTTGCTACACGCCTCTCTGGTGAGCTCACCCTCTGCTGACTCCACTGGGTGTTCCTTACACACCTCTCTCTTTTCCCTTGCAGCACTGGCCGGGCCTGGGAAGAAGCCCTTGTCAGCCCATCTGGACCTGCGGATGGTGCAGAGTAAGAAGGATATTGAGGACCCTGAGCTGATTGTGTCGGCGGTGGTGCTGTGAGCACCGTGCCCGCCTTCCATGTCTCCGTGCCCTCCATGTTCCCCACCCCCCGTGCGTGTAATGTTTGCCTTGGATGTGTTATTGACTCTGTGATTCGTGCCCAATGTGGACAGAAATACACACGTGGAACTCAGCCCTGTCTCTGACTGATGTTTGTTCACAGTCCAAATAAGTAAGGCACATGAATATTAACCTCCAGCAGGTACAGACACGCGTGTTCATGGGGTACAAGCCCCTGTGTGTGCGGTGATTGACATATGATGCCTCAGGCCTTGCATCTGGTGTCTGGAGTGAAAGCCATGCATCATGACACATGCTAGTGTATGGGGGCAGATGTCATATAATATGCTGTGAAACAGCCCTGTAGTATGGGGTAATAGATATATGTTTTGTGTCATAGCCTTGGTGTAGGAGGTAATTGTCATATGATGTGTTGTGTCACTGCACTGGTGTATGGGAGCCATTGTCATATTAGGTTGTGCCATGGCTCTAGTGTTTGGGAGGCGATTGTCATATTGTGTTGTGCCACTGCCCTTGTGTGTGCGGTTCTTTGTTATATTGTGTTGTATCTCTGCCCTAGTGTCTGGTGGTGATTGTCATATTGTGTTGTGCCACTGCCCTTGTGTGTGCGGTTCTTTGTTATATTGTGTTGTATCTCTGCCCTAGTGTCTGGTGGTGATTGTCATATTGTGTTGTGTAATGGCTCTGGTGTATGGGAGTCATTGTCATATTGTGTTCTGCCATTGCTCTGGTGCATGTGAGTTATTGTAACAGTTTTGTGGTGATTGTGAGTTATTGTAACAGTGTTGTGGTGATCTTTCCCATAGAATGTAGCGGACCCTGTTGAGCATGTTTTCTTATACTTTTATCAAAGAAGACTGGACATGACGTCCCTCTGCCAAGAGCCCAGGACTCCTCGCGACTGACAAGCCTGGAACCCTCGCAGAGGAGTGCCCAGCAACCATTCAGCATTCCAATTCCAGCCCACCACACACCTCCATCCAAATACAGGGAAACAACCCAGCCAAAATTACCCTTATACAAAACAACAGTGATAAATTACAAAATATATCTAACACAACTTTGCCCATAAACAAAATCAATAACAATACTTTTCTTGCAAACATAACCAACAAGTTACAAAAGACACTTCAATAAAACTTTCCTTGTAAGAAGGGCCCACTGTATGCGATTGAATGTTGTCCTCTAACTACTTCGGTTTGACGATGCTCCTCTTGGATTTAATGGCTCTTCTCTCATCTACAGGATATACAGGTGTTTCCCTTCCTAATATTCCAGATGTACTAAGAACTGTTGGGCTCAGAGGAGTCTGACTGACTTCGTAGGACTATGCACCAGTGTTTTCACTCATACCACTCTGACAGGCTGAATCATTTCCACTCATCGCCATTTGCTTTAGCAATATTCCTTTTACTCCACCACTTACAACTGTTGTTCTAGGATAGAACTTAGAGGGACCCTTCCTAGTACCTGGAAGTCTCTGCACCCTTACCTGGCCCCCATCCGGACACCACACGCTTGATATTTTTCAACTGATCATACCTGAGTTTGTTCGCCAGGTCTTGCATCTCCACTCTCGCTTTCACTTCCTCCAACTTGGGAAAAGTTGTGCCAGATCCTGTTCTTTCTACTACCCGCTGAGGGAACAAACCATTAAAAGGGCATCTCCTTCGCACCAACACAAAAGGAGCCACTCCTGTCATGGAGTGCGAGGTGTTATGGTAGCTTCAGATTCTTTCAGCAATTGCTTCCTCCACATTCAAACCAGAAGAAAGAGCCAACTGCACAGTCTCCTTCAACATGTGGTTCACTCTTTCTACCATGCCATTTCCCTGGGGACTGTATATACGGACGTAGTTAAATGTCTAAAATAGAGTTAATTTGTAAAGATTTCCACTGAGCTCTGTTGTCAGTGACCAGAGAAGATAGGATCCCTTCACGATGGAAGAGATCCCTTTTAAAACGTATGACATTACCTGTGTTTGGTTATCTCATGAATTTATACAGGACCTATTTTGAGTGATAGTCCAACACCACCAGTGCAAATCTCATACCTTCACATAAAGAAAGCATAGGCCCAATGAAATCCACCCCCAATTTCTTCCAAGTTTGGAAACTCCACTGGACACATTGGCTGACTGTGCGTGTGCATGGACTTATCGGCAAGAAAATACTCAACAAAACTGCTCACTGAGACCTCCATGTCCATGTCCATACCAGGCCACCAGTATACAACCTCAGCCTCGTCTTCGTCAACCCAGTGTGACCATGATGAGCTAATATGATAAGCTGCGTTATCAAATTCCCCAGAGGAATGAGCAAGTTCCCTCTCAAAATTAACCCCTCTTCCACACTCAACTTGTCTCAGATTTGGTGTACCCTTTTATTTCACTTGGAACCGAACCGTCTCTAGTCCATCCACGGCTAAGGACCTCCGTAAGTTTCTCTGACACATATATTTGTCCACTTATTCATTCCACTCCTGTTGTGTGATGATGTTCTCTGCAGCCTCCACCACAGTCGGACTGAGAACGCAAACCAGCCCTGACAAGTCGGACGGGCCCCGTGGGGGGGTGCTGGTGGGAAACACTGCTGCTGCTTTTGTTACGGGGGCGATTTTGCAGCACTGCTGCAAAACCGACCCCAGTAATAAAAACACGGGCCCCACCACTCCAAAACTGGCCCCCACCCTTCCGGCCTACTGGTAAAAAGCCAGGTGCCCGCTACGGCCAGTCCGGCCCTGGCCACCACACCATCAACAAGTCCAATCATGAATTCCTTCTCCACAACACAGTTATCAAACTGGGGAGATTCTGATTGAGTCAAATTGTAAAAGGAAAGAAGAACACTATTGCCTTTGCCTCCCTTTCTAACATCAGCAGAAAAGAATTACAGCACCATAGAAAGGGAGGCTTTAGCCTGTGTTTTGGGTGCACATAATGTTTCCACCTATCTGTAGGGACAGGAGTTTATATTGATTACAGATCACAAGCCCCTAGTCATTTTGTTGAATGCGAAAAGTTTGGGCAATGCCGGTCCTAGGTTAGTAAGGTTACTTTCCAAGACGTATGAATCTAATGTCAAGGTAAAATACATCCGTGGAGGGAAAAACTGCACCCAAAACACAGGCCAAAGCCTCCCTTCCTATAGTGCTATAATTCTTTTCTGCTGATTTTAGATGGGAGAGGCAAAGACAATAGTGTTCGTCTTTCTTTTTTCAATTTGACTCAACACAGCCCCATTTCTCAAGCTACTAGCATCCACTGTGACTATGAACGATACCTCATCTCTAAACGTTTGAAGCGCAGGAGCAGAAATGATCAATGATTCAGTTGAGCAAATGTTGAGAACTGTTCCTGACCGCAAACAAATTTTTCACCTGACCTAAGTAATTTCCTCAAAGGCTCAGTTTGAATAGCAAAGTTCTGCTCAAATCTTGAGTCATATTTACACAGTCCCAGGAATGATCTTAACTGATCTTTATCAGTAGGTGGCTGACTACTGCCTATTGCCTGAATAAGGTTTTCTTTGGGAGTAATTCCTTCTGCTGACAGGTTATGCCCTAAATACTGAACCTTTTCTACCATGAATTTACACTTTTCCTTTTTCACCGTAAATCCATTGCTCCCTAAAACCCTCAACACTTTACTCAACAGTTGCAAGTGTGACTGAACAGTGTCCGAGAAAATTAGAATATCAACCAGAAAAGCTAACATGCCACCCAGTTTCTCCAAAATCTGATACCTTCGTTTTTGAAAAACAGACACTGCTTAGACGAGACCAAATGGCATGCGCAAGAACCTCTATGTGCCAAAAGGAATGTTGTACGCTGTTAGAGAATGAAAGTCTGAAGAAAGTTCCACCTGGTAATAAGCTGCTCTCAAATCAAGTGTGGTAAAAAATATTGGCTCCACACAGCTGAGTTAACATCTCCTGGATTTTGGGAAGAGGAAAGCAGTCCACCAAAATGTGCTTATTGAGCGAGCTGAGATCAACACAGAGATTAACTTCTTCAGATTTCTTTAGGGCTACTGCTATGGGAGAAATCCATTGTGAGGAGTTGATCGATTGACTTTTTCCTTGCATAACTTGTCCAAGTGTTCCTTCAATCTGCCTATTATACTTAAAGGTACATTCCTCAGCACTATTGGAACTACATGTGGCTTAAGAATGATCTTGTGTTCAAACCTTTTAACCTGGCCAAGCTTGTCCTTAAATAATGACTTATGTTTAGTTAACACCTCTTGCAGTGATGAATCTTGAATCACTATCGGATTCACCAAAAGAGATGGGACAATCCGTACCAGGTCTCAACACCATGCCAAATATTCTTTGGTCTCTCCAATCAAGAATGTTGTACCTTCTTTTTGCCACATACACCTTAGTATGAATCAACCTTTCTTTATATCTGAGGTCTTCCTTAAAATAGCCCATCATGTCGACCTCTTGTCCTCCAAATGCAACAGTGGGAATGTCTAGTATTGTCAAATCCACATGACCCCATTCTTGTGCCAGTAATTTATCTGATATAACTGTGATGAGGAACGAGAATCCACTGTGACAATGGTACTTGCCCTATCACTGTCTCATAGACTGGGTCACCCTTCTTCTCTTGACTGATCGCAGTATAAACCATTTGTATTGATATGACAACTATGCTTTCTGGATTCACATTGTCCTGTTTGTTTGTAAAGTTGGGATCTGGTTGTTCTCCTACCTACACAATTCTTTTGTGTTCCTGCAAACTCTAGCGAAATGACCAGTTTTTTTGCACTTCATACAAGTTTTCCCAATTCTTGGAATTAGTCACATGATTCTTGGATCTACACCTAAAACATGTACCCATATTTGTGTTGGCATTTCTGTCTGGTCTCATCATATCTGTATTGGACATGTGTTTGGGCATTGAAGATAACGCACCCACCACCCCTGAAGCATTTGACTTTACTCTTCCCAATTCTTTAGACGCCACGACTGACCTCTCAATCCCCCTTGCAGTCTCTAGTGTTTCCTCCAGTGATGGGTTTCTGCAACAGAGAAACCTTTCCTGTATACAACTATCACAGCAATTCACTAATAATTGGTCTTGCACGTCTGGTCTAACATTCTCCACTCTGGCAGAAACAAGTCAATAGATTCATGTTGTAATTGCTTGCAAGTGAAAAATCTGTGTCGCTCAACAATTACGCTAAGGTCATGTTTGAAATGGTTTTCCAATTCATCAATTCACTGCTTCTGTGAATACATTCCATTCAGTAGAGGGAGGAGCGCTCAGTAACCATTCAGCATTCCATTTCCAGCCCACAGATCAAGCCCACAACAAGTGTGTTGTGCCATGGCCCCTGTGTATGGAAGTCATAGTCATATTGTGCTATGCCGTGGCCCTGTTGTGTGTGTGTGTGTGGGGGGGGGGGGGCTCATTGTCATATGATTTAGTGTCACTGCTCTAGCGTGTGAAGGACCATGTCATATTGTGTTGTGCCATGACCCTGATGTATGGGGGCCATTATCCTATTGTGTTGTGCCATGACCCTGTCATGTGGGGGCCATTGTTATAAGGCTTTGTACCCCTGCTCTGGTGAATGGGGGCCATTGTCATATTGTGTCAGAGCTTGTCATTGTGTTGTGCGGCTGCTCTGGTAAATGGGGGCCATTGTCATTGTGTTGTGCCATGGCCCTGGTGTATGTGTGTCACTTTTATATGATGTCCTGTGCCATGTCACAGGTATACTGGGATCATTGTCATATATTGTGTTGTGCCATTACCCTGGTGAGTTGGGAGTTTGAAGGAGAAGCACACATTTAAAACTTCAAGTAACACCATAATTATCAGTTCCAAGCTGATACAAAGGTCATATTACTATAGACAAGACTTTGCATGAATAGTGACCAAAACAATCAAGCAACAGAGGGTATGTGGACATCAGTGGGCTAAAGGCTAAGCTGGCATCAAGTTTCCAGTACTCAAGGTTAAGTGGGCATTAACAGGAGTATGGATCATAGGGCATTGAGGGCCCAGAAGCAGAGTCTAAGCGAGCATTGAAGGGATAAGGGTTTATAGTGCACTAAGGGCCCTCACTAGATTAAGTGGCGATGGAGGGGATAAAGGCATCAGAAAGCTTAAGGCTAAGCTGGAAAGAAGGGTCAGCACCTACGGCTAAGCAGGCATCAAAGTGCTAAAGACTAAGTGGGTATTGAGCGTTCCACACCAGAGGGTATGTGGCCATCTAGAGGCCAGAACCAGAGGCACAGTGGGCATTGAAGGGCTAAATACTAAGCAGGCATTGGGGTCCATCACCAGAGGTTACTTGGGCATTGAGGGTCCAGCACCAGAGGTTAAGCGAGCAATGAAAGACTAACAGCTAAATATGTATTGCGTAACCAGCCGATATTGACAGGCTAAAGGCTCAGTGAACATCGAACATCCAGCGCCAGAAGTCAAGCTGGAATCAAAGGGCTAAAGGTTAGTAGGCATTGACAGGCCAGCACTAGAGTCTACGTGGATATTGAAGGGCTAAAGGCTAAGAGGGCATTGAGCGCCCTGAAACAGTGTACATCAATGTTTCAAAAGCAGCCTTAGTAGTCATCAAAAGGGCTAAAGGCTAAGTGAAGTAACGTCAGCCATAGTATATGAGGATATCGACGAGCAAAAGGCTAAGTGGCCATTGAGTGTCATGAAACAGAAGTTAAGTGTACATCGACGATTCAGCAGCAGTCTTAGCAGCCACCAAAAGGCTATAGGCTAAGTGAACTGACGTCAAGAGCCTAGCATGGTAGTATAAGTGGATATCAACAGGCTAAAGGCTAAGCGGGCATATAGCATCCGGTAGTAGAGGCAAAATGGGCATTGAAGAGCTAAGTGGGCATTGAGGGACCAGCACCAGAGGTTAAGTTGACATCAAAGGGCTAAAGGCTATGCGAGCATCGAGGGTCCATCGCCAGAGTTTAAATGGACTTCAAAGGGCTAAAGGCTAAGCAAGCATCGAGGGTCCAGCACCAAAGGTTAGGCGGACATTGAAGGGCTAAAGTCTAAGCGAGCATCGTGGGTCTAGCATCTGAGGTTAAGCAGACATCGAAAGGTTAAAGGCTAAGCGAGCATTCAGGGTCCAGCACCAAAGGTTAGGCGGACTTTGAAGGGCTAAAAGCTAAGCGAGCATTGAGGGTCTAGCATCTGAGGTTAAGCAGGCATCAAAGGGCTAAAGGCTAAGCGAGCATCGTGGGTCTAGCATCTGAGGTTAAGCAGACACCGAAGGGCTAAAGGCTAAGCGAGCATCGTGGGTCTAGCATCTGAGGTTAAGCAGGCATCAAAGGGCTAAAGGCTAAGCGAGCATCGTGGGTCTAGCATCTGAGGTTAAGCAGACATCAAAGGGCTAAAGGCTAAGCGAGCATCGAGGGTCTAGCATCTGAGGTTAAGCAGGCATCAAAGGGCTAACACTTGGGTGAAGCAGACATCACTGCTTCAGCACCAGAGTTTAAGTGGACTTTGATGGTCCAGGACTAGATCACAGATGGGTATTGGAGGCTCAGCAGCGGACTCCAGATTGATGTTAGTGTGAAAGGGTCACCTTGGATGAAGATGGTTTGCAGAATGCATCAGTGTCTCTGAGCTTGCAGTATGGAGACTCCCAGAGGCTACAATGATACTCATAAAGGCCGCCTAGACAAACCGGCTTGTCTCATAAAAGGTTTGTTGAAGTTCAAAAACATTGCCCTAAATCTGAAGAAACTACACTGGTTCCACCTCCAGGCCAGTATCATGTCAAGGCCAGCTGCATCACCTACAAGGTCCATCAGTAACAAAGCCCCAGCATACCTGGCAAACCAACTCTGGAGACCAAAACTTTCAAAAACAAGAAAACCAAAAGACAGGCCTTCTCCATCTGTGTTCTAAGGATCTGACTCAGCATTCCCACTGACACCAGAACTGCTTAGATGCTCCTGCAGCTCAGGAAGAAACTGGAGACCCATGTCTCCTGGGAGCATTACCCTTCGACTGAGTACAACTCACCAGTGACTGCCCCCTGAACTGGGTCCATCATTCCTGGGCTCTGGCTAGTGTTTGGTGCTCTGTTAGTTAACAGCTATGTTGCTCCATGCATATATATGTACTTTTCCTGTACCTGTGGCTAATCCTTAGTAGGTCATAGTGCTGTTTATTTTTCTCTCCAATCAGGAGACCTGATTGTGTACATACTAATAGTTCTATTTCAATCAAGGTCAGTGTACTGTGTCACTGGCAACAGACTTTTGAAATATGAATCCTGTTTTTGATGGTTCATTTAATTCATCTCTGCAAAACAGAGGAGGATGAGCAGATCGGACATACCCATTGGCAGTAGAACACGCTTACCTCACAGACAGGTACCTCACCTCTGATATTTAAGCCAAGAGAGAAAGATGCTTCCTCCTGTGGAAGGACACATTAAACAGTCATCACAGGAGGAAAACTGGAGACATTTAGGGCCTGATTTAGATCTCAGAAGATGGGTTACTCCGTCACAACGGAGACGGATATCCGTCTTCCGAAATATAAATCCCATTATATCCTGTTGGATTTATATTTTGGCCGACGGGATATCTGTCACCATTGTGATGGAGTAACCCATCCGCTGAGATGCAAATCAGACCCTTAGTCTCTCAAACCATACTATTACAATCTCTTACCTTTAGGTTCACTTGGAAAAAGTCCCCACTCATCAAATATTGAAATACTGAACTGCAGACTGTTGGTGGTGGAAGTTCTGGGTGTGTGGGCACTGCCTTTGGGTAAGGAATCAACAAAGAAAGTTCCTTTCTCATAGATACTTCTAACCGCAGATTCCTCACATTTAGAATATCCCCACATGCCAGACTTGATCTGGAGAATTTTTTTGCAGTGCTCCAACATGCAGGTAGTTGGCATCGTGCAGCTCGGCGGTGTCTCCATACAACCTTGGAAGAGAGAGAAGTGCACATAAGCGCCACCACTAGGCTCTGCTTCCAACTTCATCGGTCTTTCGTTGATTTCAAACTTTTTTAAACTGTACTAGGTAATGATGGCCCCACTGAAAATCACAGGCTTCAAGCCATGCTGAGACTGCATGAAGCAGATGTCAGTCTTGGACACGCATGAGGTATGACTTTGCTGCCTGTTGCACAACAAGTGTGCCCTGATGCACCCAAGAACGATTTGAGACTGAGAGGCGAAACTCTATGCCAAAAAGAGAGCACGATCGAAGCTCCAAGTCAAAAGGCTGCTCCCATGAAACGTCTAGCTCATGCTTTCCAGTAAGTTGAAATCAAAGTCCATGCACAAGAATTAAAAGGCAGCAGGACTCAACCCCATCCCCCCACTCAAAATCCACCAGGAAGGCATGAGGGTGGCAAGATGCGAATCATACCTGTTCGAAGACCCCAGAATACTAACCAATTCCGCAGTTGGTCCCGGCAAGCCACTAAGTTTCCTGGGCGTTTGTCAACACCACAGCAGAAAGCTGCCTTCAGAGTGGCTATGCTGCAGAATTTTGGTGTGATTCTGGATCCCTCTGGCGCACCTTTGGGCACCACAGAGATGCAGGATTACCATTCGGATCCTCAACCTCATACAATCTGCCCACGTGGTACCCATTAGAAGGCCTGTTCTGGCTCTGTCACAGACTTCCACTTGGGGAGCTAAGTCAACGCCCGTTTTTTCTGTACCGACATCGACTCCGCCAATGGGGATAGTCGACCAAATTTCGATGCCCATCTCGGACCCCAAGCAGATGTCGACTAAATCCAGGCCAGTGCCCTCTATGAAATTACCAAAGGGCAACCAGTTGTCAAACAGCCTTACTAATCCGAGACCTCTGCCTCAGTGCCACTACCAGCAGAGACTCTAATCTCTTTTTGGCTTTGATTCTGACCCAGTAGAGCAGACATATTCCCCCTCAGGACACTGACGATGATGAGGATTGGGATACGTTTCTCAGCCCTCTTTACACAGGCTGTATCTAGTCCTGCAGAATGCTAGGATACATCTCCTGATACAAAACTCACTTCCGCACATAGGCCAATGACGGGGCAGTTCAGACATTAGAAACTGCAGTTGCCACCGTTGAGGCAAAATGATATGTTCTGACTGAGATTCTCTGCCAGGGCTCACTTCATCGGAGACGTGACATTTAATGTATCCCTCACTGATGCCCTTATGGCTATACAGTCGAAAACATGTTCATGTCTGCCATTCAGTTGACATGTGGCTTGGTGACTTAGACCAGCTTCTGGTGACCCAACCTTTCTAGCTGAGCGCCAAACACTGGAGAGCCTGATCGTTCAGGCCTCAACAAGTAAGGACAATCCCCAAAAGGATTGATGCTTTCAGAAAGAGAACGCATTCATCAGCTAGCCTGGCACTTCAATCAATCTGTGCGGTTTGCTTGATTGGCAGGTATTCACTTACATTAGGACATGGCCCGGAGAGATCTTACGGTGGCCCTAGAGGACCTCAGGGTGTCCTGGCCCAAATACATCACGCCCGGATATAGCAAAGCATGTGCCCTTGGGCTGGCCTGGACAATACTGAGACTGCATTATCAGAGCTACTGGCACCAGTGCTGTGCTCAGAAGTCCCACCTGAATGAGGTTGATCAGGTTTCCTCGTGATGTGCTGCATCTTTAACGGATGTGCCGTTTGATGGATCCAAACTCTTCAGAGAAAAGGCTCGAGAGCGTTGATCCTCAGGATTATTGGCAACCTCAAAGCAATTTCCCCAGTAGTTCAGTAAATTTAGAGGTTATTCCAAGCCATCCCTCTCAACCTCTTTTCCACCAGCCCGCGCAGTCCTTTCGAGGCGATGGACATGGCAGGAGTCGTGAAGCCAGCAGGGAAAGGAGGCTTCCAATTCATCCTTCCCTACTAAAACCACTAACGAGCTGCTTTTGTTTGCCCTCAGGCCACAGGCCCAGCTATCCCCGTGCTGCTGCATCCCTCCTGCTCATGTCTTCTCCTTGTTTTGCCCCCGTTTTTTGAGTGCCTTCTCCTTGCTATTCCCTCATTTTCACTGATTTCTCACCTTCTCCTTGCTTTTACCCTCGCTTTCACTGCTTATTCCTCCGTTATTTTGAGTGCCTTCTCCTTGCTTTTCCCTTGTTTTCACCGCTTCCGCCATGCTTTTCCCCGCTTTTTTTTGTGCCTTCTCCTTGCTCTTCCCTCGTTTTTACTGTTTTCTCCTTGCTTTTACCTCATTTTTTACTGCTTTCTCCTTGCTTTTACCTCATTTTTTACTGCTTTCTCCTGCTTTCCCCCATTTTGTGAGAGCCTTCTCCTTGCTTTTCCCTTGTTTTCTCTGCTTTCCCCTGCTTTTTCCCCTGTTTTTTAAGAGCCTTCTCCTTGTTTTTCCCTAATTTTGCACTGTTTTCTCCTTGCCTTTGCCCCCATTTTTTGAGTGCAGACTCCTGGCTTTTCCCTCATTTTAACTGCTTTTTGAGTGCCTTCCCTTTGCCATTTTCCTCGTTTTCACTGCTTTCTCCTTGCTTTTTTCCCCATATTTTTTGAGTGCCTTCTCCTTGCTTTTCCCTTGTTTTCACTGTTTTCTCCTTGTTTTTACCTCATTGTGACTGAGTGAACCGATCACCATGAAGCAGCTAGCAACTCCAGCACCTTGAAACCCTCACAGGTGATTTTCTGCGCTTTATAAATCCTTGATTCATTGATACCAGGCTGTTAGGAGGCAGGAGCCAACATTTCATCCCCGGCACGAGATCAACTGATGGGTCTTACTGATTGTTCGCCTTATTTTACTACCCACCCCAACTTCCTCCCACACCAGAGCAAATTTCGGAGAACTCTGTTATCCTGTTGCAGGAGGTCAGTCTTTTACTCTCTATTGTTACGACTGAACAGGAAAAATGGGAAGGGTGCTATTCGTGATACTTCCTCGTTCAAGGGAAGGACGTGGACCTTCAGGCCTCTTTTGGACCTCTGCCCCTTGAATACCTTTCTGCGGAAGGACAAACTCAAAATAATCACTGGCTCAGATGAATTCTGCTCTGGAGCCAGGAAACTGGATGGTGTTCTAGGACTTGCAGGATGTATATTTCCATATACCCGTCCTGTGGTCCCACAGGCTTTACCTGCGATTCAAGGTGAACCAAAAACACTTCCAGCGTACATGCGTCCCTTCAGTCTTACTTTGACCTCCTGGGTGTTCACAAAAGGTGATGGCAGTGGTTGTTGCCCCAATTCAGACATCAGGAGTACATGCATTCCCATTCCTCAATAAAAGGTGAGCTTGTCACAGTCAGTCGTCTGACATTGTTGTGATGCTGTGCCAATGAGCTGAAATCTGACCCGAGTCTCATTCATTGGGGCAGTTCTGGACACAGTAGCATGAAAGGCCTATCCTCCATCTCAGCAAGTCCAGGACATTCAGGATTAGATCCCTGTGTTTCACAATGGGTTTCAATGAGGATGACTCTGAGGCTTCTACGTCTCCTGGCCTTGTGTATCCTCCTCATCCTGAAAGCCAGGTGGCACATGTGAGTCCAGCAGTGGGACCTCATATCCCAATCGGTTCAACATCAGGGAATCTCTGATCCCAATCAGTTCAACTTCAGGGAATCTCTGATCCCAACATCAGGGCTGCCTCTCCCATTCCATTCAGAAATGGAAGGATGATGGCTCAGGACCTGCATCGGTGGCTAACGGACGCCAACCTGACCTTCGCCAGAGAATTCTGGCTTCCCCATCCAGAGTTCACAGTTGTGATAGATGCATCACAGTTAGATTGGGGAGGATCACCGAGAAAAAGTGGACATCATGGATCCCTAATCTACGATGGAGATTCAGCTCTATATCAACCTGCTGGAGCTCTGGCCCTCAAAGCCTCTCTGACGTCTATCGGGGGGAGTTTGATGCATTTCTTCACAGACAACAATATTGCCATGTGGTACAGCAATGAGCAGGGCAGAGTGGGGTCATGGATCTGGTGCCAGGAGGACTTTCGTCTCGGCTGGTGGCTAGATCACCAGAGCATCTCCCTGGTGTCTCCAATCACCTGACAGGGTCCCCGAATGCCATGTCCACCCTGATGTGGTGCAGGGCATCTTTGATCAGTGGGAAACTCCCTTGCTGGATCTGTTGGCTACTTTTGAGATCGAGCAGTGTCAGCAGTTTTGCATGCTGGAGTGTTCTGGAAGGCATTTGTTAGACACATTCTGCCTGGAGTGGAACAAGGGGCTCCTGTACATATTCTTACCACTGTGTCTCCTGTAGATCAGAACAGAGTGGCCCCAAGTCATTTTGTTTTTCCTAGACTGGACCAGGAGTGTGTGATACCCAGAACTTCTGAGCATTTGCCTTCTGAACAGGCTACCAATAAGAGGAACTTCTGTCTTAGCACCATGGCAGCATCCTGCGCCTGAGTCTCCACAACCCACACCTCCATGTGAGGAGAATGGCTGGCAGCAACTAATTGCCTTTGATTTGCCAACTCCTTGGTTGATGTCATCCTTGCGGCCAGATGCCCTTACACAAAGTCCATCTATGCGGGGCACTAGGAAAAATAATTGCCTGGTGTGGCGTCCTAAATACCGACCCTTACTGGCCAACCTTCTGATGTTCTTTTGCTTGTTCTTTCATTAGCCCAGGAAGGTCTTGCAGTAGGTATGATGAAACGTTAGTTATCAACCCTTTCTGCCTCTCTATGTGTAGAGGTCTGACCTTCCTTGTTTAGGTCACCGGTTCTGATGCGTTTTATTAAAGGTTTGACCTACATGTTTTTCACCCAAACCACTTGTGATGCTTCAGTGGACCCTAACCTGGTCTTGACATTTTTTATGTGCATTCCCCTAAAGCCTATACATAGATGCTTTGTAAGGCTCTTGACAATGAAAAACGTTTCCTTATTGCCGTCACTGCAGGTGTTCCTGGTAAAACTGCCCCACACCACCTTCTTTCCGGAAAAGTTGGTGGTAAGAACTCGGGTGACTTTCCTTCCTAAAGTTGTGCCACCCTTCCACATTGGCCAATCGATCACTCTGTCGGCATTCTTCGCTCTGCCTCGCCCCTTGAAGGAGAAGGAGAGGCTCCATTGCCTTGATCCGAAGTTACATTTTTACATTGACTGCATGAAAGACCGTCGGGTATATGGTCAGCTCTGTCCGGTTGTCAGGTGCGAAGGAAGGTAAGGCGGTGCCAAAGAGGACCCTATCTTGGTGGCGTGTCCACTGTATCAGGATCTGCTACGCACTGGCCAAAGAGCAGGGCCCTTGAGATCTGAGAACCCATTCCACCAGGGCTAATGCCACTACAATGGTGTTGGCACGAGGGATGCCAATTTATATCTGCCAGACTACAACGTGGGCCTTGGTACATACATTCATGAAAGACTACTGCCCTGACAGCTAAATCCGTCAAGAAGGCGAATTCACCTGCTTGGTTTGGCAGGACTCTTAGTCTGAATCCACTGCCTAGACCGTCCGACTGCTATGGTGTCTATTCTAAAGGTGAGGAGTCTGCTATTAGAGGTACCCATCAGAAGAACAAGCTACTTACCTTTGGTAATCCTCTTTCTGCTGAATACTTAATCTAACCGTAGATTCCCTACTGCCCTCCTGCCTCCCCGTTCTGTGGACTGGCCTCTTTAAAAGTAAAAAATGTCCTGTCCCAAATGAGAGTTCAGCATTCTGTCGCCAACAAAACACTCCACGTCTGGAATGAGACATGAATGAAAGTGACGTCAACACACCGGGGAGGTGCTTATGTGCAGCTCCGCTACGTCATTTCCAGGGCATTACAGAGTGACGACGGAGCTGCACAGCGCCACCCACTGGTGCACCAGGCACTACTAAGTAAAATCTCCAGATCCCGCCTGGCACCTGGGGGTATTCTGAAGGTGAAGAATGTGTGCTTAGAGTATCCCCCAGAAAGAGCTCTGGAGTTGGTGTTACCCACGTATCTCCAGATCCCGCCTGGCACCTGGGGGTATTCTGAAGGTGAGGAATCTGTGCTTCGAGTATCCCCCAGAAAGAGCTCTGTAGTTGGTGTTACCCACGTATCTCCAGATCCCGCCTGGCACCTGGGGGTATTCTGAAGGTGAGGAATCTGTGCTTAGAGTATCCCCCAGAAAGAGCTCTGGAGTTGGTGTTACCCACGTATCTTCTGGTCCCGCCTGGCACCTGGGGGTATTCTGAAGGTGAAGAATCTGTGCTTAGAGTATCCCCCAGAAAGAGCTCTGGAGTTGGTGTTACCCACGTATCTTCTGGTCCCGCCTGGCACCTGGGGGTATTCTGAAGGTGAGGAATCTGTGCTTAGAGTATCCCCCAGAAAGAGCTCTGGAGTTGGTGTTACCCACGTATCTCCAGATCCCGCCTGGCACCTGGGGGTATTCTGAAGGTGAAGAATGTGTGCTTAGAGTATCCCCCAGAAAGAGCTCTGGAGTTGGTGTTACCCACGTATCTCCAGATCCCGCCTGGCACCTGGGGGTATTCTGAAGGTGAAGAATGTGTGCTTAGAGTATCCCCCAGAAAGAGCTCTGGAGTTGGTGTTACCCACGTATCTCCAGATCCCGCCTGGCACCTGGGGGTATTCTGAAGGTGAAGAATCAGTGCTTAGAGTATCCCCCAGAAAGAGCACTGGAGTTGGTGTTACCCACGTATCTTCTGATCCCGCCTGGCACCTGGGGGTATTCTGAAGGTGAAGAATCAGTGCTTAGAGTATCCCCCAGAAAGAGCTCTGGAGTTGGTGTTACCCACGTATCTTCTGGTCCCGCCTGGCACCTGGGGGTATTCTGAAGGTGAAGAATCAGTGCTTAGAGTATCCCCCAGAAAGAGCACTGGAGTTGGTGTTACCCACGTATCTCCAGATCCCGCCTGGCACCTGGGGGTATTCTGAAGGTGAGGAATCTGTGCTTAGAGTATCCCCCAGAAAGAGCTCTGGAGTTGGTGTTACCCACGTATCTCCAGATCCCGCCTGGCACCTGGGGGTATTCTGAAGGTGAGGAATCTGTGCTTAGAGTATCCCCCAGAAAGAGCACTGGAGTTGGTGTTACCCACGTATCTTCTGGTCCCGCAGCTATAGAGTTCACATTCATGTTCAATGTATGGGTTCATGGCCACAAATGCTGGCACGTTAGAAATACATACAAGAACGGACAACAGTCAACACCGAAGACATTTGACATTTTAGAAAATAAACAAATTTAGATAAACAAGTTCTTGAAAAGACTAATGATGAGATACAAAAGTAAAAGACTAGAGGTTCCCAGGTTTACCTGACCGACTGGGGATCGAGGGGCACATACCCCTGCCAGGATGTGCCCTGATGTTATCGGTGTTGATGTTCTCAAGGTGGGCACAGCGGGCTGTTGTATGACACAAGCTGAAAGGAGAGAGATGCACACATAGGAAGATGTCATTTAGGTGGTTTAAATACTCATTTTCAGACCCACAAAGATTCCTCTCCTGCTCATTAACACATGGTAATTCTGTCTGGGCAAAGATTTCATCTCATTAGTACTAGTTTACCAACCAAATACAGAAATAATCAAATGAGGTATGACTGGTTCAGCTCTGCACTCGGCGCTTCACTGTGCAAACATGTCGCCACGATTCTAGTAACTTTTGATCTGTCTGAACTAGAAGCAACTTTTTTTGTTTGTTTAAATCTACAGGTTATGCAGCAGCTGATGGATTATGTGGCAAATGCGGAAAATCTATAATTATACAAAAGGGCAGCAGCCGCAGAAACACATAATTCTATTGGCCCTATCTATAGTGCTTTCCTTACATTGCCAGTTCCAGAGGCAATTTTATAATATACATAATTACATTACCTACTGACTAGGGTGCAAACAGGGATGTGTGACGAAAGACATACAGCTACTCCGTCAGTAACAAATAGAGAGATTAGACCCATTTCTAAAAGAGCACATGATCAACTTATCCGTGTCTGCCATCCGCCTGCAGTGTGGTGCCAGTCCGGGGTTTGCTACAGTACTAGGTGTAGAAGTCGATGTTGTGTAGGTTGGCGGGTGGGAAAACAACACAGGGACATGAAAGGGAAAACCTGTATGAATATATAATAGTGTAAGAATATAAAAGTCAAGGTCAGGTTTGACTACAATTAAAAGCCATTACAAAACACATTGTAAAATATAATAGGGTTTTTCAAACCAAGTGATGTAACTCCCCTATAGTTTATTAGTGACATGGTTAGCATAAGGACAGACCCGTGTGTGGAGGTGGGCTGCATTGCAAGACTTGCCCCGTGTGTTGCCCTGCTGCACTTACAATGACTCCTGCCCCAGCAGAAGCAACCAATGTACCTGAAAGAGTGGAAATAAAAGAAACACAAAAAGAACATCTATGTATTTCTAGGATGTGTTAGAGGGTTTTTTGAGGTGTATGTATGTGATGTGTGCCTAACAATGCGGGTATGAGTGAGTGACTGTCGGTTTTCTTTTAGTGAGAGAGGAGTTTATCATCTTATCTGGCACCACCCCAGTGTTGCCGGAAAGACGCAGCTCATATAGCAGGTGGGGTGCACTTTGGAGAGGACAGCCTTCAAAAGGGGGTGAGATGGAGGCAGGCTCCAGGTGCTTCAGCAGGAAGAACTTGTGCCAGCTGAACCTGCTTCCTGCCCCAATGCATTGGCAGAGCATGTCATCTCCTGCCATAAGGCTGCCCTCTGTGTTCTACGGAGGGTGAATGGAGGCAGCCTGTGCAGTTTTTTGTAATATTTTACCACATATTTTTCTACAAGAACAGCCTCCTCCATAGTGAAATGTATTTTCCTCTTGAGTAGCTGGTCTGCATACTTCATAGCAAACAAAACAAGATGATGGACGGAGTGCTGAAACTTTTCAACCGATCACCCCCAGTCACAGATCTGGGTTTAATCCATCGTTATTTTGCTTCACCACGCCACCCCAGTTCAGACATAGCCATATACAAATCAGTCTTGACCCTGTGCCTCATGGGAACAGTCCAGACCGAACTGCCAAGCCATGTCTTCCCTGGACCGGAATCAAGCATCCTAGGACCGGTTTCAGGCTATCAGCCTTCATCAGCCAGGATAGCTTGACTCCAGTGGCGTAGTGAGCACGGGACCCACGTCTGGGCATACCCTTCCCACTTAGGGTGAAATGCAAAACACACAAGATGATGGACGGAATGCTGCACATTGGCAAACATTCACCCCCAGTCACAGATCTGGGTTTAATCCATCGTTCTTTTGCTCACTATGACACCCCAGTTTGGACCCAGCCATATGCAAATCAGTCTTGACCCTGTTCCTTATGGGAACAGTCCAGCCAGAACTGCCAGGCAAGGTCCTCCCTGGACCAGAAACAAGCATCATGGAACCGGTTTTGGGGTAGCTAGCTTGAATCCAGTGGCACAGTGAGCCCGGGACCCACGTCTGGGCATACCCTTGGCCACTTAGGGCAAACATAGCAAACACAACAAGATGATGGACAGAGTGCTGAAACTTTTCAACCACTCACCCCTGTCACAGATCTAAGTTTAATCCATCATTCTTTCATTTGTCGCCCTAAGTGGGACGGGTATGCCCAGATGTGGGTCCCTTGCTCGCTACGACACCAGATTCAAGCTAGCCTGGCTGATGAGGGGTGAAACCCCGAAACCGGTCCCAGGATGCTTGTTCCTGGTCCAGGGAGGACCTGGCCTGGCAGTTGGGGCTGGACTGTTCCCATTGGGTGCAGGGTCAAGACTGATTTGCATATGGCTGGGACTTAACTGGAATGGCGAGGCGTGCAAAAAAACGATTGATTTAACCCAGATCTGTGACTGGGGGTGAACGTTTGATTGGTTCAGCACTCTGTCCATCATCTGTTCTTTTTGCATTGGTCTGCATCCTTCAGGCAGAATATGGGGGCTGCATGATCTGAATGACGAAGAGGAAAAAAGCAGATCCTATGGCATAAGCAAGTCTATATGTTGTTAGAAGGTGATGGGTGTCAAGTGTGTATGATTTGGTGGAGGGGTGTATCATGGCAGGTCTCCCTCATGAATGCAGAAGTCTGCTCCCGAGTTGTGAGGTCTCTTTAAATCGTGCGGAGTGTAAAATACGGGCGTAATGTTACTGGTAGTAACCTTATGGTCATATTTTGCAATTATGCAGAACTCTTCCCTAAACAAGAGGGTGGAGACATGTTCGTCACACTGTCAAGTATCTTTACACTTGGAAATGACGAAGAGCCAAAAGTAGTAAAGTTACTGCAAAGTGTTTGAGTTAATTTACATGTGTAAATTTACTCGTGTAAGTTTACCTTTGTGAATATCAGGTGCTCCAGTGCTAGTAAGAAAGTTTGGTGGGTTCCTGTACCTGCTCTTTAAGGGTGTGTGTGCGTTTGTATCCTCAAGGTTGTTTGTATTTTATAACACATTGTTATTGTAACCCTGACTCCAATAACCTGTAAAGTGCTTTACAGAGATCATTTTTATGTCAGCAGGAGCATCTCAAACTTGAGGGTCAGTACATGAAACAGCCTTGTGTGCACTGGTCTTGTTCAAATCATGCCACATACACCAGAATATGAGGTGGTGAGTGTGGCTTTAACCAAGCCAGGGGCTGCTGTGGCCAGAACCAGGCAAAGGAAAAAAACATGCTTGGAAACTGGGTCCTCTATTTTCTGTTACTGAGCCACTCACCAGGCTACACATGAGGAAACACCAACTCTGGGCAGCACCAAATGTCAAGTGTGCGTGTTGGTACTGATGCGACATTTTGTACATTTTCTGGGCAATGGGCGTTGTGAAACAGCTGGGCTGAGGGTGGAAGGGAAGGACAGAGCAGTGGAGTCACTGAATGACACACAACGGCTGCTGTGCTGCACGGATGCAACAGCACAAGCCAATGAGAAGGTCTGCTGTGTGATCTTCTGCTCTGTTGCTGTGCTGCCTGAGAAAGAGACCGCTGCTGCTGTGCTGCCTGAGAAAGAGACCGCTGCTGCTGTGCTGCCTGAGAAAGAGACAGCTGTTGATGTGCTGCCTGAGAAAGAGACCGCTGTGGCTGTGCTGCCTGAGAAAGAGACAGCTGTTGATGTGCTGCCTGAGAAAGAGACCGCTGTTGATTAGCTGCCTGAGAAAGAGACAGCTGTTGCTGTGAGACCTGATAAAGAGACCCCTGTTGCTGTGCTGCCTGAGAAAGAGACTGCTGTTGCAGTAAGGCCTGAGAAAGAGACCGCTGTTGCTATGAGACCTGAGAAAGAGACAGCTGTTGATGTGCTGATTAAAGTGGCCCACGGTGCTCCAGTCAATCCTGATCCTTTTTTCCCAGTCATGGGTTGTGTACTGGGAGAGTTAGTGTGGCTGTTTTCCAGCTCCACAGTTAAAGCAGTAAACTGAGACTGCCTAACTAAGGGCCACATGTACGAAGCATTTCTGCCGATCGGGCCACTTCCAACCGCAAAAATACTTTTACATGTGAACAGAACACAAATTGCAATTTGATATTTGGAAGGGCGCATTTAGGGTGTTCCTTCCAAGTATCGAAACTGAATTGGATGTATGAATGTTTTGCGACCGAATTACAGTCGCGAAACATTCATGTTTTACCAACTCTTTGAAGGAGAAGGTAACTCATTCGCAAATGGGAAGCAGTTCCCAGGGCACCTTTGTGAATGGAAAACAAATATTTTTGAAGAGCAGGCAGTGGTCCCAAACTGCAAAGTTTCATTTTTTCTTTAAAAAGAAAAAGATTGCTTTATTAAAAAGCAATCACAGACATGGTGGTCTGCTGACCCCAGCAGGCCACCATCCCTGTGATGGCTGCAATTCCTAATGGGTCGCAAATTGTGACCTACTTCATTAATATGCATGAAGTAGGTCTATTTGTGGCCCTCTGTTAATCATAAATGAAACTCAAAAGAGTTTCATACATTAGGAATGATGATTTGCTAATTGCGATTCGGAGAGAATCGTAATTAGGAAATTGGTATTCGTAATGTTAGTCAGAATCGCATTTAGGAAATCGGTATTCCTAATGTTAGTACATCTGGCCCTATGACCCCAAAGTTATTAATAAGCACTTGGGGTAGAGAACATTCGGATGGCTGTATCTTCCCCAGATTCCTGCTCTTATCAACATTCTCCGGGCATCAGACTGGGTCCGGACACTTTCCCCAGCACTAGCACTCCAACATCCCAGATGTCTTCGTGCGGCACCAGCAGCATCTCTGCCCGCTGGATGCGATGACATCGGGGAACAAGAGTCACCAGTTGGCGCCCTAGTGTCAGTTCCTGTCTATCCCTGTTCACCCTCAGCTCTTCTCCCTGCTTAAACGAAATTCCTCAGCTTTTTGACAGCGACTAGGACAAATGTCCTCATAAGATATCAGAATTTATAGCTGTCACAGCTACCATAAGAAAGTGCCCTTCTCTGACCCACACGACAGCTGCCGGTGGTGCCTTGTCTCCAACCATGAGTCCACAGCCTGAGATTCCTGTCCACTGATGCCTCTGAAGGCCACCAGGAAGTGGAAAGCCAAGCTACTTGTGGCCACGCCCACGCCGTGATGCTGAAATATTCCTTTTCTCCTTCAGGTATGTCCACCAACAGAGAATAGTCTTCAAAAGATCTTCGACCAAAAACTCCATAGGAAAGGGAAACCCTTGAGGAAATGGTCCTGCTCCTGGGACCACTCAAGGTCTTTCATTCCATTCCTCGATCCTGGGCTCTTCCTCATAGTTGGAGACGATTCTGACATTGAAAATATGAATCTAGAATCCCCAGATCCATCAGCCGTGTCGGTCGATGCTTTCAGGCTGGCAACGAAACACTAGTTCAGGACGATTTTGGTGCCCACTGCCCCCCCCCCACCCCCGGCCCCATTGGTGTCGCGGTTCAAGCTGCTTTGATCCCAACACCTCTCGACTCAGCATCCCACAGCCTCTGACATTGGTGCTGTCCAAAAAGTCCATAATCACTCAACCTTACATATACCTCTCACACAGACGTCGTCCTTAGATATGCTTTCTGTACCGCCCTCGAAGGCGGATGAATTCATCGGAGTGAAAACAAAAACCCAAAAGGTTAACGCCTGTTTTGACGATGAACCCTCAGCATAACATCGTCCTAGGACACAGAGATTAGCTCAGATGGAAGAATTATTTGGGTCTGACTCCTGTGTCTTTCCATGGCTGATAAAGATTATGGCTGCACAGAAGATGACTCCAGAGGGTGATAACCTCCTTCCCTCCCACAGCACTGATGCTGGGTTATATCTTCACTCACAAAATGCAAGTGTGTTAGATACCTCTCAGGAGAAGATATCCTGTACCCCCCTGTTCCTACTTCGGATAGTCTCTTTGTTCAGTCACTGTGGTAGTACAACAAGCAGTGGAAGCATAGGAGTTACCTTCTGCAGAGACATAAACTAACATTTGGACACAGCTCTTGCAGACCTCCTCTGTGGTCTGTGAGCTTCTGCTATCAATGAGGCACTGTGAGAAGCAGTCCTGGTTGCTTGGGTAAAACTGTGCTCGAGCCTGGCAGCCCACCAGCAATAAGCCAGATGACACAGACCTGCTTCACTTGGCACAAAGTTCTTACCATCAGGGCCTTCCCTAAAGAGTAGAGAGAACTGAACCCAAATGCCTTTCCTACAGCCTTGCTAGAAAGCTCAAAGGTTGAGTTTATGCTCCTGGCAGTGCCCCCTGGGCATGTCATGTGCTCTCGAGGCTGCTATGTCCATGCCCTTCTGGAGGTGGCACAACTGACTGTAATCAGGGTCCTGGACCACATGAAGAAGCGCTTCTCCAGTCTGGACAGCAATGGTTTGGACACTTCCAAACAAATCCTGATGGGTGGCCTAGGTTCTGCAGACACTGTGGCTCAATCCATGGGCATGGCGGTCGCCCTACACCGTCGCTCTTGAATGTGATACACTGGCATCTTCAGAGATGTCCAAGGCACACTTGTGGACAAGCCTTTCTCTGGCAAATGGCGACGAAAGAGCCCAAAAATACTTAAGGAGCACTGAGCAGAAGGGAGACACAAGGTGGGTGCGCGTCTGCCCGATGAGCTGGGTCGTGCACGAGAGGAAGCCCTAAACCAGTGGTTCTTAACCTGTGGTTAAAGGACCCCTGGGGTCCACCAGGCCTGCTCGGGGTCCGTGACTGTCTTACAAAATAAAATAATATTCAAATTAATACATTACAATTAATAAAGTATATATCAATAAAGAAGCAAAATTTAAAATGTGAATATTCTTTCTATATTTGATTGCGAATTAAAGTAAATATTTCAATATTTGAGCATTTCTTTGGTGTATACTTGTTTTGGTATTTTTGTGTATTGTTTTGCTGTTCAAATCATAGAAATTGCTTAGGTCCGGGGGTCCTCAGCTACCAATATTGACACGGGGGTCCCCGGATTCCAGTAATAATTCAGTTGGGGTCCCCAGAAGTCAAGTGGTGTAGAATTGCTACCCTAGATTATGATGAGAGACAGGGACGGTGCTCCTCACACCACAAATTTAAACAATACAGAGGAAAGTAACTGAAAGACAAATGACACGGGAGCCAGTAAAGAAAGACAGAGATACAAGCGTGGAAGGAAACATGGAAAGATGAATAGGTGAGACAGATTCGAGAAGAAAGAGATTCATAGACAGATCGATAAGAAGTGAGGAATATTAATTGAAAAGAACTTAACTGAAAGAAAACAACATGGGAAGAAATAGACTTTTGTTGCTTTGAAAGCTAGAAATGGAAATATTTTGTTGATGTTATCTAACTGGTACCTAAAAGAGCATGTTTCAGAAGACCACAGCCTGAGAAAATCAAGGGGAAGCAAAAACGTACCTCCGTGTTATGAGTAGAGGGTAATATTGCAAGAAGGTAATAAGGTTGTGTTGAACTTGGCCCTGTCTGTAGGGTCATCCCCAGACTTTTTGCCTTCACCCTCCTGTTTTCTGAACCTGTTTAGGGTGCCTTTTAGAACTCTGTGCACTTTACCACGCTAAACAGTGCTAAAGTGTTTGTGCTCTCCCCTTTAAACATGGTAGAATTGGCTTACACCCAATTGGCCTATTTAATTTACTTGTACGCCCCTAGTAAAGTGGTACAACATGTACCCAGGGCCTATAAATTAAATGCTGCTAGTGGGTCTGCAGCACTAATTGGGCCACCCACTTAAGTAGCCCTTTTAAACATTTCTCAGGCCTGCCATTGCAGCATGTGTGTGCAGTTTTAAACTGCCATATCGACCTGGTAAAATAAACCTTTTGCCTGGCCCACCCAAACCTTCCTTTTTAATACATATATATGTCACCCCTATGGTAGGCCCTACACAGCCTAGAGGGCAGGGTGCAGTGTATTTAGAACGTGGGCATGTACTTTTAAGGTTTAAATGGCCTGGTAGTGAGAAACTCCTAAACTCGTTTTTCACTACTGCAAGGCCTACCTTTCCCATAGGATAATATTGGAGTTACCTTATCACATTTATTATGCTGTAACTTCTAATTAGGAGCAGATAGACAGGTCGAGTTTAGTGCCTAAAGAATTGTAATTAAAAGCCCTCTTTAAAGATATAGTCCGATTTTTAATCACAATTCTGAAAATGCCACTTTTAAAAAGTTGGCATTTTCTTGTCCTAACCATTTGGTGCCTGCAGCTTGATCCTGGGTCACATGACTAGGTGTAGCTGGCAGTTGGTCTTTGTGTATTGCTCACAGACAGAGGGACAAAGGAAAGATAGGTGTTGGCAGGATGGGCCACTCTGAGTTAACGAGGGGGAGAAGCTGTCACCTACCACACTTGTTCTTTTCACAAGAGGCCACCGAGTTAACTGTGGGAGAGCACCCGGAAAACTCTACCTGGGGCTACTTCAGAGTTTCTATCTAGTAGCTTTTTACCGTCTGTCTCACAGCTTTTTGACATTTACACAAGAGTTGACGGGATGTTCTCACACACCTACCAGGTATCAAGCTTCATCATTGGACAACATCACGCTCTCCAAAACCCTACTTTTTATGGAGAGCGGGCCTGCACCTTGGAGTCAAGGAGGCACTTTCTAAGCTCTGATGAAGTTAGGGATCCACTAAACAGGTTAAAAACCAGTGGGGTAAACCGGTATGGATTTTTCTTAGCGGAGTACCACTTTGTATTAAAACTGGGCATGGAGTGTAGGGGAACTAGTACGCCAAAACCCCTAAAGTGTCAACAAATTTCTGCCAAGGTGTAGGAAGCTGGGTCTGTATATACTATGCCAGGGCCGGACTGGCCGAGGCTGGCACTGGGCATTTCCCCGGTGGGCCGCCAGGGTGGGGGCTGGCTTTGGGCCCCTGGGGGGCCGTTTTTGTTACTGGGAGGCGGCAATATCGGCCCCCTGTAACAACATCGGCCGAAACCTACCCTAGCAAACAGCTTGGCCGCACCCCCATACCCCCCATCCCGGGGGCCGGCCGAGCCAGGGCCGGATTCGGTTCCCAGTCTGGCCCTGTACTATACCAAAGTAAGGTATAGTGTGCACAGAGTCCAGGTGATGCCCAGAGGAATGGCAGAGGCTAAATTAGAAAATCACTAACAGCTCTCTTAGTGGTAGTGTGGTCGAGCAGTTAGGCTTATCCAGAGGGTGTGTTAAGCATTTATTGTATTCACTCAATCAAGGCTGATGGCACACACTCAGAGACAGAATCCAGACCAACTAGGTAAGTATAAAAAAGGTATACTTATGTTTTATTTCTAGAACCAAGCAGGACTTGGCACAGGTAAGTAAAATATACTTTTAAATTCAAACCTTTACAAGGAAAGGCAGTTGTGGTTGAAATTGCAATAGTTGCAGGTTTGTATTTGCTTTTAAAATACATAGAAATTACATTTTGCACTACATCAACTACTCAGATTGATATGCCTAGATATATCACCGGGGATCCTACAATACAAAGGTGAATAAGACACTTTTGGGTTTAAAGCACAGTTAGTTTTCTTTCCTACAAAAACAGTTCAACACAAACATTTTTAGGAACAAAACTCTTAACATTGGTTCCGATGGGAAAAGAGAGTCATCGGTTTGCAGGTAAGTAAACGACCTGCAAGTATAGTTTTTGGGGGTTAGAACTAAGGTTCCCTAAGGTTCAGGTAGGCACTCAAATTGCACCACCAGCGACACTGGGGCGGCCGGGTGCAGGGGCCCAATGTTAGCCAATCGGGCTAAGGGGCCCTTCGGTTGGGGGCTGCTCACTTCCATTACAATTAGGGGCATACTTACAAGGGCATTGCGCCACCGGAGCGTCACTTTTTGCGATGCTCTGGTGGCGCTGTGCCCTGCTCTATATTTGCAAGGCGGCGCTAAGCCACTTTGCATGGCTTAGCGCCGCCTTGTAATTATAGTCCTTCTTGATGCAGTTTTCTGCAGCAAAGGGGCGTGTAATGGGCCCATTGCTTTTTGACACTTCTCCAGATTTACAAGGATCTGTAAATCTGTGGCAGCGCCAAAAACTTACGTCTCCCCAGGGGAGGCATAAGAGTGGCTCATTCTGCAACACACATAGAAGGAGCAAAACGCCATTGATAATTGTTTTTGTGCGGTGAAGGTGTCGCTTCCTGCACAATAACAATCACCCTTACAATGCAGGCACCCTTGCACCATGGTGCATTCCTGTACTTAGAAAATGACGCAGCTCGCCGCAGCAAATTTCTTGCGGCACCGCACTGTGCCATTTTCTTGTAAATATGCCCCTCAGTCTGGTAGACACCGTGGGCCTCATTTAAAGTCCCCTGCGCTGCTGGAACGTCACTTTTAGTGACGATCTGGTGACACACACTTCAGGGCCATATCTACAAGGCCGCGTAAAGCCACCCTGCATGGCTTTCATGACCTTGTAGATATGGACTAAAGCAATGCAGTGCAAGTCGTTGCATTGCCACACCCTGCGATAGGAAGGCGTGCCATGGGCGTATCCGATGGATACGGCGCTATCCTGCCCTTTTCTTTTGACGTAGGGCAGCGCTGCCGGAAGGCTTGCGGCGCTGCCCGACACCAAAAGATTGTGAATGAGGCCCCTTATTTCTTACCTTTTTCCTCCATCAGGTTTGTTACATGAGGCGGGACATGTCCTCATGTGTACCGCTGTGATACCGGATTCTTTTCTTTGTGCATTTAAGCCAGAATATGGGGCTACAAAGGAGTTGTATCCAGTGCAAATGCACCAGAATCTCATTTACACAGGGTGATGAGTGAACCCCCCACTAAAGGAGTGTTTGGGGTAAGTTCCACCTCAGCGGGTCATGAATTTAGGGCCCAAACTGTGCATATCAAAGCAGTGACATGGAGGCTTGGGGTAATGTGTTCCGGTCACCGTTTCCCTGCATGGCAAAGTATGCCTGGCCTGCCTGGCCTTGGGTACCTCACTTTATCTCCATGTGGCCCACTTTCTACATCTACCAACAAAATACAGAGGGGCAAATTTACTAACACTTCACGCAGAGTAGCACAGCAAGTCAATTTGTTGAGCTGCGTTGCGTGAAAGGTACAGAGCAGAACTGTGCCCTACTTTTAAAGATATGGTGCATTTCTCCTATCTCCTAGCGCTGGCGCACTGGTGGCCGGCTAGCACCAATGCAGACAGCCTCGTGGCATATCACAAGGATGTCTGCGTTGTGGTCAAGATAATCTTTGTGCAGAACGGCATACCTTGCTGCAGAAAACAATCATGAGAGGCTTGTTCCTCTTTGTGTGTGTGCTGCAGAATGCAGGATACATGCAAAGAGATAAAAACGAGAAATAAAGCTATTTCTCCTCGTTACGCCAGCCTCAGGCAGACGCACCATTTTGGCATAAACCTTTGCTTGCCCGTACATCACCCATATACCACCTACTTGATGCCAGGTAATGCAGGACAGCACTATGTGCTGCGCTACGATTTTTTAGAAAGCCACGCAAATCTGGCTTTGCGTGGCTTTGCAAATCCCAAAATAGGTTTTGCGTCAGGGCTCTGCCAGAAAAGTGGCACAACCCCAACGCAAACTCTTAGTGAATCTGGGTAAGAGTGCCTAGAAGTCATGCAGTTTGCACTGTGCACTATTTAAACAAAGCTACTAAAGAAATGTTTCCTTGAGTGACCTTGTCAATGAGCCCTAAACCTCCAACTGTCACTGCCACGTCAGAATTAATTATCCCAGGCAGAAGCTCTAACTAGCAGCAGTAGGGAAGTGTACCATAGCAGACAGTAGGGAGGTGTACCCTAGCAGACGGTAGGGAGGTGTACGCTACCAGCAGTATGGAGGTGAACCCTAGCAGACAGTAGGGAGGTGTACCCTAGCAGACAGTAGGGAGGTGTACCCTAGCAGACAGTAGGGAGGTGTACCCTATAGAAGACAGTAGGGAGGTGTACCCTAGCAGACTGTAGGGAGGTGTACCCTAGCAGACTGTAGGGAGGTGTACCCTAGCAGACAGTAGGGAAGTGTACCCTAGCAGACAGTAGGGAGGTGTACCCTAGCAGACAGTAGGGAGGTGTACCCTAGCAGACAGGGAGGTGTACCCTAGCAGATTGTAGGGAGGTGTACCCTAGCAGACAGGGAGGTGTACCCTAGCAGACAGTAGGGAGGTGTACCCTATAGCAGACAGTAGGGAGGTGTACCCTAGCAGACTGTAGGGAGGTGTACCCTAGCAGACAGTAGGGAGGTGTACCCTAGCAGACAGTAGGGAGGTGTACCCTAGCAGACAGTAGGGAGTTGTACCAGCAGTAGGGAGGTGTACCCTAGCAGACAGTAGGGAGGTGTACCCTAGCAGACAGTAGGGAGGTGTACCCTAGCAGACAGTAGGGAGGTGTACCCTAGCAGACAGTAGGGAAGTGTACCCTAGCAGACAGTAGGGAGGTGTACCCTAGCAGACAGTAGGGAGGTGTACCCTACCAGCAGTAGGGAGGTGTACCCTAGCAGACAGTAGGGAGGTGTACCCTAGCAGACTGTAGGGAGGTGTACCCTAGCAGACAGTAGGTAGGTGTACCCTAGCAGACTGTAGGGAGGTGTACCCTACCAGCAGTAGGGGAGTGTACCCTAGCAGACAGTAGGGAGGTGTACCCTAGCAGACAGTAGGGCGGTGTACCCTAGCAGACAGTAGGGAGGTGTACCCTAGCAGACAGTAGGGACGTGTACCCTACCAGCAGTAGGGAGGTGTACCCTAGCAGACAGTAGGGAGGTGTACCCTAGCAGACAGTAGGAAGGTGTACCCTAGCAGACAGTAGGGAGGTGTACCCTAGCAGACAGTAGGGAGGTGTACCCTACCAGCAGTAGGGAGGTGTACCCTACCAGCAGTAGGGAGGTGTACCCTAGCAGACAGTAGGGAGGTGTACCCTAGCAGACAGTAGGGAGGTGTACCCTAGCGGACAGTAGGGAGGTGTACCCTAGCGGACAGTAGGGAGGTGTACCCTAGCAGACAGTAGGGATGTGTACCCTAGCAGACAGTAGGGAGGTGTACCCTACCAGCAGTAGGGAGGTGTACCCTAGCAGACAGTAGGGAGGTGTACCCTAGCAGACAGTAGGGAGGTGTACTCTAGCGGACAGTAGGGAGGTGTACCCTAGCAGACAGTAGGGAGGTGTACCCTAGCGGACAGTAGGGAGGTGTACCCTAGCGGACAGTAGGGAGGTGTACCCTAGCAGACAGTAGGGAGGTGTACCCTAGCAGACAGTAGGGAAGTGTACCCTAGCAGACAGTAGGGAGGTGTACCCTAGCAGACAGTAGGGAGGTGTACCCTACCAGCAGTAGGGAGGTGTACCCTAACAGACAGTAGGGAGGTGTACCCTAGCAGACAGTAGGGAGGTGTACCCTAGCAGACAGTAGGGAGGTGTACCCTAGCAGACAGTAGGGAGGTGTACCCTAGCAGACAGTAGGGAGGTGTACCCTAGCAGACAGTAGGGAAGTGTACCCTAGCAGACAGTAGGGAGGTGTACCCTAGCAGACAGTAGGGAGGTGTACCCTAGCAGACAGTAGGGAAGTGTACCCTAGCAGACAGTAGGGAGGTGTACCCTAGCAGACAGTAGGGAGGTGTACCCTACCAGCAGTAGGG
The DNA here is from genome assembly GCA_963921515.1 of Calotriton arnoldi. Classification (NCBI taxonomy): domain Eukaryota; kingdom Metazoa; phylum Chordata; class Amphibia; order Caudata; family Salamandridae; genus Calotriton; species Calotriton arnoldi. Next base: position 113,534 of record CAWUFW010005931.1, on the reverse strand, counting down.
AGGTGTACCCTAGCAGACAGTAGGGAGGTGTACCCTAGCAGACAGTAGGGAGGTGTACCCTAGCAGACAGTAGGGAGGTGTACCCTATAGCAGACAGTAGGGAGGTGTACCCTATAGCAGACAGTAGGGAGGTGTACCCTACCAGCAGTAGGGAGGTGTACCCTAGCAGACAGTAGGGAGGTGTACCCTACCAGCTGTAGGGAGGTGTACCCTACCAGCAGTAGGGAGGTGTACCCTAGCAGACAGTAGGGAGGTGTACCCTAGCAGACAGTAGGGAGGTGTACCCTAGCAGACAGTAGGGAGATGTACCCTACCAGCAGTAGGGAGGTGTACCCTAGCAGACAGTAGGGAGGTGTACCCTAGCAGACAGTTGGGAGGTGTACCCTAGCAGACAGTAGGGAGGTGTACCCTAGCAGACAGTTGGGAGGTGTACCCTAGCAGACAGTAGGGAGGTGTACCCTACCAGCAGTAGGGAGGTGTACCCTAGCAGACAGTAGGGAGGTGTACCCTAGCAGACAGTAGGGAGGTGTACCCTACCAGCAGTAGGGAGGTGTACCCTACCAGCAGTAGGGAGGTGTACCCTAGCAGACAGTAGGGAGGTGTACCCTAGCAGACAGTAGGGAAGTGTACCCTAGCAGACAGTAGGGAGGTGTACCCTAGCAGACAGTAGGGAGGTGTACCCTACCAGCAGTAGGGAGGTGTACTCTAGCAGACAGTAGGGAGGTGTACCCTAGCAGACAGTAGGGAGGTGTACCCTAGCAGACAGTAAGGAAGTGTACCCTAGCAGACAGTAGGGAGGTGTACCCTAGCAGACAGTAGGGAGGTGTACCCTACCAGCAGTAGGGAGGTGTACCCTAGCAGACAGTAGGGAGGTGTACCCTAGCAGACAGTAGGGAGGTGTACCCTATAGCAGACAGTAGGGAGGTGTACCCTATAGCAGACAGTAGGGAGGTGTACCCTACCAGCAGTAGGGAGGTGTACCCTAGCAGACAGTAGGGAGGTGTACCCTACCAGCAGTAGGGAGGTGTACCCTACCAGCCGTTGGGAGGTGTACCCTAGCAGACAGTAGGGAGGTGTACCCTAGCAGACAGTAGGGAGGTGTACCCTAGCGGACAGTAGGGAGGTGTACCCTAGCGGACAGTAGGGAGGTGTACCCTAGCAGACAGTAGGGAGGTGTACCCTAGCAGACAGTAGGGAGGTGTACCCTACCAGCAGTAGGGAGGTGTACCCTAGCAGACAGTAGGGAGGTGTACCCTAGCAGACAGTAGGGAGGTGTACTCTAGCGGACAGTAGGGAGGTGTACCCTAGCAGACAGTAGGGAGGTGTACCCTAGCGGACAGTAGGGAGGTGTACCCTAGCGGACAGTAGGGAGGTGTACCCTAGCAGACAGTAGGGAAGTGTACCCTAGCAGACAGTAGGGAGGTGTACCCTAGCAGACAGTAGGGAGGTGTACCCTACCAGCAGTAGGGAGGTGTACCCTAACAGACAGTAGGGAGGTGTACCCTAGCAGACAGTAGGGAGGTGTACCCTAGCAGACAGTAGGGAGGTGTACCCTAGCAGACAGTAGGGAGGTGTACCCTAGCAGACAGTAGGGAAGTGTACCCTAGCAGACAGTAGGGAGGTGTACCCTAGCAGACAGTAGGGAGGTGTACCCTAGCAGACAGTAGGGAAGTGTACCCTAGCAGACAGTAGGGAGGTGTACCCTAGCAGACAGTAGGGAGGTGTACCCTACCAGCAGTAGGGAGGTGTACCCTAGCAGACAGTAGGGAGGTGTACCCTAGCAGACAATAGGGAGGTGTACCCTAGCAGACAGTAGGGAGGTGTACCCTATAGCAGACAGTAGGGAGGTGTACCCTATAGCAGACAGTAGGGAGGTGTACCCTACCAGCAGTAGGGAGGTGTACCCTAGCAGACAGTAGGGAGGTGTACCCTACCAGCAGTAGGGAGGTGTACCCTACCAGCAGTAGGGAGGTGTACCCTAGCAGACAGTAGGGAGGTGTACCCTAGCAGACAGTAGGGAGGTGTACCCTAGCAGACAGTAGGGAGATGTACCCTACCAGCAGTAGGGAGGTGTACCCTAGCAGACAGTAGGGAGGTGTACCCTAGCAGACAGTTGGGAGGTGTACCCTAGCAGACAGTAGGGAGGTGTACCCTACCAGCAGTAGGGAGGTGTACCCTAGCAGACAGTAGGGAGGTGTACCCTAGCAGACAGTAGGGAGGTGTACCCTAGCAGACAGTAGGGAGGTGTACCCTACCAGCAGTAGGGAGGTGTACCCTAGCAGACAGTAGGGAGGTGTACCCTAGCAGACAGTAGGGAAGTGTACCCTAGCAGACAGTAGGGAGGTGTACCCTAGCAGACAGTAGGGAGGTGTACCCTACCAGCAGTAGGGAGGTGTACCCTAGCAGACAGTAGGGAGGTGTACCCTAGAAGACAGTAGGGAGGTGTACCCTAGCAGACAGTAGGGAGGTGTACCCTAGCAGACAGTAGGGAGGTGTACCCTACCAGCAGTAGGGAGGTGTACCCTAGCAGACAGTAGGGAGGTGTACCCTAGCAGACAGTAGGGAGGTGTACCCTATAGCAGACAGTAGGGAGGTGTACCCTATAGCAGACAGTAGGGAGGTGTACCCTACCAGCAGTAGGGAGGTGTACCCTAGCAGACAGTAGGGAGGTGTACCCTACCAGCAGTAGGGAGGTGTACCCTACCAGCCGTTGGGAGGTGTACCCTAGCAGACAGTAGGGAGGTGTACCCTAGCAGACAGTAGGGAGGTGTACCCTAGCAGACAGTAGGGAGGTGTACCCTACCAGCAGTAGGGAGGTGTACCCTAGCAGACAGTAGGGAGGTGTACCCTAGCAGACAGTTGGGAGGTGTACCCTAGCAGACAGTAGGGAGGTGTACCCTACCAGCAGTAGGGAGGTGTACTCTAGCAGACAGTAGGGAGGTGTACCCTAGCAGACAGTAGGGAGGTGTACCCTAGCAGACAGTAGGGAGGTGTACGCTACCAGCAGTAGGGAGGTGTACCCTAGCAGACAGTAGGGAGGTGTACCCTAGCAGACAGACCTAGCAACTGTGGTATGGGAGGTGGGTCGATGGAAGCATATGTTCAACTGTTCGTTGTTAGGCTGCGTCCTACCACAGTGCAGACCTAATCATGGTTGGTAGGTAGGTGAAAAACAAGTTGATTAGAAGAATTGTCCATAAAACATTCTAAAACAAAAACATTTAAACAAAATAAAATTAACTTAAAACCCACCTGACCCTCCTATGAACCTTCCACCCTACTCTAACCCATCCTTAAAAGTTTGTTTGAAAGTACGTATAAAACGAGCAATTCCTACTGCTACATCTAAGTAATGCATTTTGGACAGCAGTTCTATTGCCTCCACCCTTTGTACTGTTCTATATTTTAAAAACAAAGGTTTTAAAAACTTGATGCGGTTAGAAGTATAAAAAACACAATCCATAAGTATGTGTAACAAGGAACATTTTACATTCAGAGGGCAAAGACCGTTATTATCCTGGATCACAACATATCGAATAGGGTTACATTCCACTCTCACACTGTCTGGGATCGGATAACTGCACCAGGTAAGGGAAGACCGTGTCGAGGCCAAATGTGCTTAATGAAAAATGAACAGACGGCTTCTTTCTCAGGTAAGCTGAGTCAAGAGACCCGACAGCCTTTGCCGCAGACGCTTTCAAAACTTGTTTACTGGGAAAGGGGGAGCAGGTTATAATTGTGCCGTGCTCTGAATGTAGATTCTCAAGGTCCCTTAGTCTATTCCTTACTTCCCTTGCCCACTTTCTTTTACTGCCTTGGATCTCATCCCAGCAAAGTTTGGAGACCTTTTCCACTTCACAGTCCTCCGAAAGCTGGTTGGTGCACATCACTGCCAAGCTACTCCTGTTATGTTATGTTAGAAGCTTGTAAAGCGCCTGGTTACTCCAATTCGGAGTGTCCCCGCGCTAGGTTTTCTCCTTTGCAATCAGTGAGCCAGCCATGGCAGTTAATTTACCATCGATTGCCTGAAGAACCAGGTCTTTAGTTTTTGTGAAACAGAATTTCAGAGGGTTGCATTCTAAGGTCCACAGGGAGGAGATGCCACATCTTTGCCGCCAGGAAGCTGAAAGAGCTACCACCCAAACGAACTCTGCGCGGTTTGGGTATCAAAAGCCTGGATGTACCTGAGGATCTGAGGCAACAATTTGGCAGGTAAGGTTTGATCAAGGGAAAAAGATATTGAGGACCCCTTTTTGATTTAATATTCTGTGGCAAAAACATAGAGCTTTAGAAGCTACCCTTGCCTTGAATAGGAAGCCAGTGGAGTTTGGCAAGGGCAGGACCCAAAGAAGAGCTTCTAGGGATATTCAGAAGCATTCTTGCTGCGGCGTCCCGAACCCTCTGCAACACTCTTGTCCTGCCCTTGGAAATACCAAGATAGACTACATGACAATACTCCAAGCGCGATACTACAATCGCCTGGATGACCATTTTCCTTGCAGAGTCCGGCAGAAGCCCTAAACTTTTTCGAAGCATCTTCAAGATGCCAAAGCAGGTAGCCGCAAGAGCAGAAATCTGGTAATCGAGGGTCTGCAGGGAGTCAAACCAGATCCCAAGATTGTTTATCTTAGATATGTCTTATATCATTTTCAAATGTCGTGTGCTGATGTTTTGTTTGCTCTTAAAACCAATAAAATTGATTATCAAAAAAGATTTTTTAACTTAGATTTTGGAGCAGGTAATGGCCCTAATTCAGATGGCCACCATGTAGAGGTCCATATAGACGGTGTCTTGCCTACCACAAGGACCTGTCTTTCCTGCATTGAGTCTAAAGCAGCTGGAGTCCATCGTTTTCGCCAGGTCGACCAGACATAATTTGAAGTTGGAAGCAGCTTTACCTTCATCATGTGCCAAGGTGATAATCAGCTGAGTGTCATCAGCATAAGACACCATCTTCACCCCGTGACACTCAACTACATCTGCCAGGGAGCGAATGTAAACATTAAACAGGGTCTGGCTCAAAGCCGATCCCTGAGGCACCCCCTTGCTGCAGGAGGCAAATTGAGGTGAATGACTGCTGGAAGACCTGGAAGGTGCGATCCTGGTGGAAATCCACAATCCAGCCAAGTGCGCAACCCCCCACACGAGACCCCAGAGTCGTTCCAGTAGGAGGCCATGGAAACACGGTGTCGAAGGCTGCGCTCAGGTCCAGCATAATCAAGGCCGCTGTCTGCTCTCATTAGCGGCCGCCGCAGCCCGTGCACGTAAGAGCAGTGGGGCCTGGTGATCTCGACAGACAACGAAGAGGGAAAATTAATTATTTATTTAATTTTCCCTCGTGGTTGTCTGTTGAATCCCCCTTAACCTGGCCCCACCGCTCTTACCTGCACGGGCCGCGGCTGATCAGCAGTTAATCTAAGGGTTTCGGAGGCCAGGAGAAGAGCAGATTCAGTGCTGAACATAGGTCTGAACCCCGATTGGGTCTCGTGAAGAAGGTAGTCGATAGTAAACACTACATGGCAGTGGTGCCCAAAGTGAGGCACACGTGCATGCAGGATCTTACTGAAGGGCACTTCCCAAAGCAAGGTCGCAGTGGACACTGCATATAGAGTCTCTGCATCTCTCTATACCAGCCAGTGCTCTCCTGCATACTCAAAACAACACGCAGGTTTAAGACGAGCGTCCTCCTGTGCTCATGGGTACCTTGGAGAAGTAAAGGTGGGTTTTCAGTAAGGGGGCCTGTGTGCGGTCCAGGGGCGTAGCTATCAATAGTCCCGCAGTTGCGCCAGGGGTCTGAGGGGCCCCCTGCTGTGCTTTACTGCCGAAGCTGGAGCTCGGGCGCCATTTTCCTTGCCTTGTGTTTGGGCTCATGGCTCCCTCACTGCAGCAATGGTGACTGCTGCGGTCCCTTATATGCATCGGTAACGTATGTGTCGAGAAATATGACTTCAGCCTCTTGGTCTGTCTCCCACTCTCTTACCACCTTTCAACCACGCTACTTTGCGTGATGGATTTTGCTGGGCTATGCATGTGCAATTGTAAGATGATGTAACGCATACTTTACGCTTCTTAGATCGAGACTAGTACGCTGTCTGGTTGCAAAAGACCTAGGGGCATATTCACGAGCCCCCTTGCGTTGCTCTTGCACCACGCAATGTGCTGCAAGAGTGACGCAAATTTAAAAATAAGATTTATGAAGCCACGCAACGTCACCTTGCGTGGTCCTGAGTGGCTTCATGTTATTTCATTTAATAACGCGCGCAGCTAGTCCGAAGAGTGTCCCGGCGCGAACCAGGAGGGGTCAGCAGACTAGCACTAGACAAAAAGATAGGTTTTTAGTTTTTTCATCAATCTCGAGTAATGAAACGCAGCGCAAATCGCTGCGTTGCCTTACTCTGCGCCAGGGAGGCGTTCCATGGGTGTTGCATGGGTGTTCCCACGCAACATTCATGGATGTTGATGCATCCCCAGATTTACCAGGAGTGGTAGACTCCACCTCCACAGGTGAGGCGTGATGGGAAGAAATGTTTATTTCGGTTCGTTTTTTCCTCCTTTCATGTGTGCTGTATTCTGCAGCACGCATAGAAAGAGGAAAACGCCTCAAGGGATGCAGGCACCTTTGCACCTTTGCACCTTTGCACCATGGAGCCAGGGTTGGCACTAGGCAGACAAAAGGCCACCAGCGCGGAGGAAAAGGCAGGAATATTGCGTTAAATATGGTGCATTCCTGCCCTTTCCCTGTCACGCAGCGCAGCAAGGTGACTTGGCCATAAATATGGCCCCTAATCGGGGTTTACCAAGAACTTACAGGGGCTTGCAGCCCGCACTTTGTTTACCATTTATTGTCACTCATTTCCTTGCTCCTTATCCGAGGGCTCTGCTTGTCCCTCTTGTGTCGTCCCTCTCCTGGAACGCAGCCTCTTCACCATCTCTCCAATAGGCTGGATTTTATTCTTCCGCTGCTCCCCTCTAGGGAACTTTTTCTTTTCTTTTTGGTTAAGCTCCCCGTGAGAGTGCATGTATTTTCCGGCTGTCTTCTTCTATCCTCCTTGTGCTCCCCCGAATGCCCACCTCCTCAAAGGCGAGACCTATGGGCTTTGACCTATTGGTTTTGCCAATGTTTGTTTGTTTACTTTTTCTCTGAAAGGCAAAATCCTGCTCCGAAGGTTTCTGTCGCGTGACTGTGCCACTCTCACAATCCCATTCCAGTGATGGTGTTTTTGTAGTAGTGTCACGGGGCGCCCTGCTGTGCAGCAGTGGAGTGGGGATTACTGACTCTAGCCCAGGACACCCCACGCAGAGTATTTTGCTGATGGGTCCCTTGTAGGTGGAATGCTTGAGCACAGAGAGCTGGCATAGGGGGGCACAGAAAGAAAAGAGTGGCGTGCTCCACGCCGCACAGCGCTTCAACGCCTCGTCAGCTGGTAGTAAGCGCTGTATAAATGTTATTCTGTGTCTTAAGGCGCGATTGGAAGCAGATGCGAAGGTTTGGACCCGGCCAGGTGCCCTGGAAGGATGCCACCTGGTTGGCACCGCCAGCGCCGCTAGCTCCTGCGCTTCCCACGCAGCGCTTTGTTACTCCCCCGGCCCTCCAGCTCCTTTGTTTAGGGAGGAGGGAGGCGTTTAACTGCACCACCGACCGTGCCCCCTGGGGTCACTGCTAAAAAAAGAACCGCGTATACATTCATCCCGAGGGTCGCTTCCAGGGTCACAGGAGCCCCGAGTACACCTGCAAAGAGGCTTAGAAGGGGTGCAAGTAATGGGGCTGTTGCTGCCACTCTGCGCAGGCTGGTGGGGCTGGTGCGGCTAGCGGCGCACAGCCACTGGCACCTTCTAGGCGCCCAGAGATGAGAAGCAGGTTTGCCAGGTACCAGTGGGTTGTTTAGGGTTGAGGCAGTGCTGCAAATGGAAAAAAATACTGCGGGGTCTCACAACTTGTGGGTCAAGATGGGTCAGTGGAGAAGGGGTGGAGTCACGTAGGGTGAAGTTATGAAAAGTGCAGTCCGACAGTCATCTCACACATTCATTTATTTTATGTTTTTTAAACTCTGCTGCAAAGAAATTGGCAACCAAGGCAAATGTGGCTGTAAATGTGTTCTAGATTCCTACATTGGTCGGCAACAGGCTGCATTTTAAAGTATCTCACAGGGTTAAAGCGCCTGCTGCAGAGATCTTTGTGTGCCCACCTGATAATTCTAACAGTAAGATAACTCTGGGGGTTAATGCACTTGCTGGTGAGATCTGTGTTTTGACTAGTCACAGTTTTGACTCACCCTAAAGTAGCTTGGGGGTTCTCGTGCTGCTGAAAAGCATAATGTTTAACATGAGGGTCACAGTTTTGTATTTTATGTACTTAGATAAGCGGGTCCCTGCTTTTGATACAGAGAGGCTTTCGTTACTTGCGGTTCATACATTGAAATCCGTCTAATATAGCTCAGTGAGCTATGAACCTGCACCAACCAGCTGTATGCAAACTGCAAGGCACAGCTTAACCTTATGTTTCTTCCCAATCTCTTGTTAATCTAAGGATGCTTCCTTTGGACAGCGATAATGTCTTATTCGTGCATACAACCGCAACTACGGAGTCACCTTTTAAGTCCTTCATTTGTGTTTCTACAGAGCAACCATTCTTAGCATTTAATGCCACAAGTATGGGTGACGTGGCGCCTACACCTTGCATCTCTCATTGCCTTATCAAACATTATGGGGCTCATTACGATGGGGTGTGGAAAGCCTCCGCCCGACACCAACTCGGAATCGGGACCGACCGACTTGCGGTCAGGAGTTCCGACCGCCGGATTACGATGCGACCGAACACTGTTTGGTCGGAGTCCCATTGTTCCCTATGGGAGCTCATGTTCCACCCAACAACCGGCCGTAACACAGGCTCCTTTTGGGAAATGGGGTGTTTGCGGAAAACCCTGCACCCTGTCGCAAGCACCCCATGGTGCCTGCCACACAGTGCAGGGTTTTACAGCGACACCCCTGTTTTACAGGGGTGTCCCTTGTCCCTTAGGTACCCCCTCGGCCATCAACCGTAGGCCATGAGGGCAAGAGGGCCCTGCCAGGGGCCCCCAAAGTCACTTTCCGACAGCCTTTCCGTGGCGGACAGGCAGACACGGAAAGGCTGTTGGAAATCGACATCGTAATCCCGAGGGCTTATACGCTGTCCATAGGGGTGTACGATGCAGTTCTGCCCGACACGAATACTCCGCAAGTCGCTCGGAACCGATTAGGAATGACTGTGCGGTTTACATTCTGACCGCGAACATCGTAATCGGGCGGTTGGAATGGAAATCGATTGAGTCTGTCAGAAGGGCTCCGACGTGGTCGAGGAGATTCTGACTGTCAAGAGGAGGCTTTCCGCCCGACATCATAATCGGTCCCTTAGTTCTACACACTTGTATGATTGTCACCGTATGTGTGTGATATAAAGCACATTGACAGCCTACATTGGGATGAGGATAGTGTTCAAATCAATCAAGAAAAAAAATTGTAAGTGCTTTTTAAATTGTTATTAATGTAATCACTCATACAAGCAGACACATCTGGCATTCCTACAGCCCATGCCTATCTTTTACTTACAGGGATTGAATAAAGTAAAAAATCTGCCTCTAAGTCATAGTTTGTCTAAAGTACCTGTGAAGTGAACAGCTATGAGTCTTTGCTTCCTTCCGTTGTACTGAGGTCGAGGTGTTAGGCTCCAAATGGCTCCCAGCCAGGAGGAGCCTCTAAACAAAAGGAGGGCTGATGGCCCTTTAAGTGAGGCATTTGCGTTGGTCTTAGCTGGAAGTGAAAATGAAAAACCACCTTTACCTCCTGCAAGTCGCTGGTCTGAACGGAAAGCAGACAACTTGTCGGCGCTGCTGAATGTGTCCCATATTTCACTTTGGCCGCCCCAGGGACCAGATCCCGGATCCAGCTCAATCATATATGCCTGATCTGGGATCTGACAGGATCTCCCTCATTTCCTGCGCTGGATTAAGGACTTTGGAAGCCAGGCAATTTTAGAATAACTCCTTGCTTTCCTGGGAAGCCTAGGTAGGTCCGTCAGGATAGGGGGAGATGTGATCAGATTTTCTGGATGATGCCAGAGGGCTGGCTGTGGAATAGAGAGTGGCCTTGATAGGGGCAGGCCCTCAATCAGGATATATGGAATGGTGCCAGGACAGTGCAAGGATGGTGGCAGGATAGTGCCAGGATAGTGCAAGGATGGTGGCAGGATAGTGCAAGGATAGTGCCAGGATACTGTAAAGATGGTGGCAGGATAGTGGCAGGATAGTGCAAGGATGGTGGCAGGATAGTGCCAGGATAGTGCAAGGATGGTGGCAGGATAGTGCAAGGATACTGCAAGGATGGTGGCAGGATAGTGGCAGGATAGTGCCAGGATAGTGTGAGGATAGTGGCAAGATAGTGCAAGGATAGTGGCAGGATAGTGCAAGGATGGTGGCAGGATAGTGCCAGGATAGTGCAAGGATGGTGGCAGGATAGTGCCAGGATAGTGCCAGGATAGTGCAAGGATAGTGGCAGGATAGTGCCAGGATAGTGGCGCGCCTGGATAGTGCCAGGATAGTACAAGAATAGTGGCAGGATAGTGGTAGGATAGTGACAGAATAGTCCAAGGATGGTGGCAGGATAGTGCCAGGATAGTGCGAGGATAGTGGCAAGATAGTGCAAGGATAGTGCCAGGATAGTGCAAGGATGGTGGCAGGACAGTGCAAGGATGGTGCCAGGATAGTGCAAGGATGGTGGCAGGATAGTGCCAGGATAGTGCGAGGATAGTGCCAGGCAGTGCAAGGATAGTGGCAGGATAGTGGCACACCTGGATAGTGCCAAGATAGTACCAGGATAGTGCAAGAATAGTGGCAGGATAGTGGCAGTATAGTCCAAGGATAGTGGCAGGATAGTGCCAGGATAGTGCAAGGATAGTGCAAAGATAGTGGCAGGATAGTGTGAGGATAGTGGCAGGATAGTGTGAGGATAGTGCAAGGATAGTGGCAGGATAGTGCCAGTATAGTGCAAGGATAGTGGCAGGATAGTGCGAGGATAGTGGCAGGATAGTGCCAGGATAGTGGTGCGCCTGGATAGTGCCAAGATAGTGCCAGGATAGTGCAAGAATAGTAGCAGGATAGTGGTAGGATAGTGGCAGAATAGTCCAAGGATAGTGCAAGGATAGCAGCAGGATAGTGCCAGGATAGTGCAAGGATAGTGCCAGGATAGTGCAAAGATAGCGGCAGGATAGTGCAAGGATTGTGGCAGGATAGTGCAAAGATAGTGCAAGGATAGTGGCAGAATAGTGCAAGGATAGTGCCAGGATAGTGCAAGGATAGTGGCAGGATAGTGCGAGGAAAGTGGCAGGACAATAGCAGGATAGTGCCAGGATAGTGGCGCGCCTGTATAGTGCAAGGATAGTGGCAGGATAGTGCAAGAATAGTGCAAGGATAGTGGCATGATAGTGCAAGGATAGTGGTAGTATAGTGCCAGGATAGTGGCGTGCCGGAATAGTGCCAGGATAGTGCAAGAATAGTGGCAGGATAGTGCAAGGATAGTGGCAGTATATTGCCATGATAGTGGCAGGGACTTTGCCAGGATAGTGGCAGGATAGTGACAGGATAGTAGCAGTATATTGCCAGGATAGTGTCAGGATAGTGCCAGGATTGTCGCAGGGTAGTGCCAGGATAGTACAAGGATAGTGTCAGGATAGTGCCAGGATAGTGCCAGGGCAGTGCCAGGATAGTGGCAGTATAGTGCAAGGATAGTGGCAGGGTAGTAGCAGGATAGTGCAAGGATAGTGTCATGATAGTGGTAGGATAGTGGCAGTATATTGCCAGAACAGTGCCAGGATAGTGTCAGGATAGTGTAAGGATAGTGTCAGGATAGTGCAAAGACAGTGGCAGTATACTGCCAGGACAGTGGCAGGATAGTGCCAGGATAGTGGTAGGATACTGCAAGGATAGTGTCAGGATAGTGGCAGGATAGTGCCAGGGCAGTGCCAGGATAGTGGCAGAATAGTGCCAGGATAGTGCAAGGATAGTGGTAGGATAGTGGCAGTATATTGCCAGGACAGTGCTGGGATAGTGCAAGGATAGTGGCAGGATAGTGCCAGGATAGTGGCAGGATAAATCCAGGATAGTGTCAGGATAGTGCCAGGATAGTGCAAGGATAGTGGCAGGATAAATCCAGGATAGTGTCAGGATAGTGGCAGGATAGTGGCAGTATATTGCCAGGATTGTCACAGGGTAGTGCCAGGATAGTGCCAGGATAGTGCCAGGATAGTGTCAGGATAGTGCCAGGATAGTGTCAGGGTAGTGTCAGGATAGTGCAAGGATAGTGCCAGAGTAGTACAAGGATAGTGTCAGGGTAGTGCCAGGATAGTGCAAAGACAGTCCCAGGATAATGCAAGGATAGTGCAATGATAGTGGCAGGATAGTGCCAGAATAGTACAAGGATAGTGTCAGGATAGTGTCATGATAGTGGCAGGATAGTGCAAGGATAGTGGCAGGCTAGTGCAAGGATAGTGACAGGATAGTGCAAGGGTAGTGCCAGGATAGTGGCAGGATAGTGCAAGGATAGTGGCAGGGTAGTGCCAGGATAGTGGCAGGGTAGTGCCAGGATAGTGGAAGAGAGTGCAAGGATAGTGGCAGGATAGTACAAGGATAGTGAAAGGATAGTGCAAGGATAGTGCAAGGATAGCTTTGCCTAAGTAGAGTCAGGACAGAACTAGCTCCTGAGTAGCAGTCTTCAGCTGAGCTGGTGAGATTAGATGATTGATGTGTCTGAGGTCCTACAGATTCCAATGAGCTGATGCAGCGTTGTTATGCAGGCAATACTTTCATCCATCACCTTCAAGATGCACCTGGGATGTCCTTACCCACGTGGCAGGGGCCAGAGATGTTTCAAGGCAAACAACACAGTAGAAATGGCTTAGCTTTGCCAGCATTGACCAGCTTAGCACTTCCTCCTTTCCCTTTCCACCAGGGGGAGTTTGCCCAATCACGTCTTTCTTTTGCTAAAAGAGGACATTAAAAATCTTGTTATACTTGGGTACTTTTCACTGATTTTACAACTTCCCCTTTGTACCTTTGAAGCCAGCTCAAGGAGTCCCAGTGGTGTATAATACAAAGGAGGCAGCTAACGCGAGGGTCAACTCAGTGGCTCGACAAGTTGCAGCTTTCTGCCGTGTTGTATCTTTGACCCACATCTCGAGGATGCTTCTCTGGACCTCTGTGCTTGCCCACATAGTTGTAGGTTGATGGTAAGAACAAGATTCAGTCCTTTCCGTAAACTGTGGGAACAGTAAGTGCAGTCCTTTCTACAGCTGGACCACCCGGCTTGGAACACCCTCTCTAGAGTTGAGTATAGATGACCACTTTCTAAAATCCAGAAAAAACCCAACGTTTAGTTGTTGTTGTCGACTCTTGCACGGTTGATGCTATGCTTCTAATGGTTACAGCAAACAAATGATGGACGGAATGCTGACAATGCAAACATTCTCCCCCAGTCAAAAGATCTGGGTTAAATCCATCATTCTTTTGCCCACTACGCCACCCCAGTTTGGACCCAGCCATATGCAAATCAGTCTTGACCCTGTGCCCCATGGGAACAGTCCAGACCGAACTGCCAGGCCAGGTCCTCCCTGGACCGGAAACAAGCATCCTGTGACCGGTTTCAGGGTATGTCACCTTTCTTCAGCCAGGCTAGCTTGAATCCAGTGGCGCAGTGAGCAAGGGACCCACGTCTGGGCATACCCATCCCACTTAGGGCGAAAAGTGTTACAGCAAACAAATGATGGACGGAATGCTGACAATGCAAACATTCTCCCCCCGTCAAAAGATCTGGGTTAAATCCATCGTTCTTTTGTCCACTATGCCACCCCAGTTTGGACCCAGCCATATGCAAATCAGTCTTGACCCTGTGCCCCATGGGAACAGTCCAGACCGAACTGCCCAGACGTGGGTCCCGTGCTCTCCATGCCACTGGAGTTAAGCTATCCTGGCTGATGAGGGGTGAAACCCCGAAACCGGTCCTAGGATGCTTGTTTCCAGTCCAGGGAGGACCTGGCCTGGCAGTTCGGGCTGGACTGTTCCCATTGGGCACAGGGTCAAGACTGATTTGCATATGGCTGGGTTCAAACTGGAATGGCATGGTGAGCAAAAAAACGATGGATTTAGGCCCAGATCTCTGTACTGGGGTGAATGTATGACATTGTTCTGCATTCTGTCCATCAATTGTTGTTTTTGCATTTGTCACCCCGAGTGGGACGGGTATGCCCAGACGTGGGTCCCGTGCTGTCCATGCCACTGGAGTCAAGCTATCCTGGCTGATGAGGGGTGAAACCCCGAAACCGGTCCTAGGATGCTTGTTTCCAGTCCAGGGAGGACCTGGCCTGGCAGTTCGGGCTGGACTGTTCCCATTGGGCACAGGGTCAAGACTTATTTGCATATGGCTGGGTTCAAACTGGAATGGCATGGTGAGCAAAAAAAGGATGGATTTAGGCCCAGATCTCTGTACTGGGGTGAATGTATGACATTGTTCTGCATTCTGTCCATCAATTGTTGTTTTTGCATTTGTCACTCCGAGTGGGACGGGTATGCCCAGACGTGGGTCCCGTGCTTTCCATGCCACTGGAGTCAAGCTATCCTGGCTGATGAGGGGTGAAACCCCGAAACCGGTCCTAGGATGCTTGTTTCCAGTCCAGGGAGGACCTGGCCTGGTGCTTGTTTCCAGTCCAGGGAGGACCTGGCCTGGCAGTTCGGGCTGGACTGTTCCCATTGGGCACAGGGTCAAGACTGATTTGCATATGGCTGGGTTCAAACTGGAATGGCATGGCAAGGATTTGCCTGTCATTAAATGTCTCCTTCTTAACGCTAGGTCTCTGGTCAAACACAGTCTGGAATGTGCTCTCCTCATTGAGGAACATAACATCAAGATGGCATTTATAACCGAGTGCTGGACTGACGATTCCTCCGGCCCTGATATTGTGAAAGCATCTCCCCCAGATTTTCTTTGCCACACCCTTAATAGACCCTTAAAGAAGGGCGGAGGACTCGCAGTCATTTATCACAATAGTCTAAAGCCCTCCTTTAGCACAGCCTCCAACTCAGCGTGTGAAGCTCTGTCAATTAGTGTAAGGATCTCTTCCCATGACACTTTTAAAACCATTCTCATCTACCGTCCACCTGGTCCCTGGGGTATATTTCTGGATTCCATCGACACTCTCCTGGAGGAGGGGATGTGTGCCTCCTCTTTTACTATGATGGGGGACGTTAATTTTTATTTGGAGGATCCTTTGGACCCGGATAATATGAGGTTGAAAGAGATTATGAATGGAGGGGGCCTAGAGCAGAGGGTAACCAGTCCTACGCATGGAGCCGGACATACCTTAGATGGAATTTTTTCCAACCATTCTAGTCTTTCTATTATTGAGGTATTACCACTTACTTGGACGGATCATGCTGCGATTATTTTTACGTTATTAAAGACTTCTCACTCTCAACATAAACCAAAACCTAAAGACAAGATAGCTATACGGTCTTGGAAAAACATAGATAGCCTTGAACTAGAGAAGATCTTAGTTGCAACCGCCCCGATTCTCCCAGTTGATGTGGAGGAGGCTACAGCCACTTATTCGGGATGGATTGAGGCTTCATGTAACATCTTAGCACCGGTTAAACTACACATTCCTAAGCGAGCCCGTCCCTCTGCCCCCTGGTTTTCGGACAATCTACAAAAACACAAAACGGACTGCAAAAGGCTCGAATGGGCATGGAGAAAGGGGTACAAAATCAACAACAAGGAGGCTTATAGAGCAAGCCTCGCAAACTATAAAACATTACTTATGGAAACAAAAAAACTATACTTTGCGAAGCAGTTCAATGAGGCCAAATTCACATCAAGAGAATTGTTCAAAACTATTACTAAATTGACGAATCCGGATAGACCCCTAACACCTAGCAGTTCTGCCCTTTGTGAATCACTAGCTCTCTTCTTTAGAAATAAGGTGGAAGCCATCTTTTCCTCCTTTTCGCAACAGCAAAGAGGGGAGGTGGAGGTCTTAGTTAGGCCAGGGCCAATTGTCATTAATTCTGTACCTCTGTTAGAGGGCTTCACACCGCTCGAGACGCAAGATTTAGTTAATCTCCTAAAGGCATCTCGATCCGGATCGCCCGTGGACCCGTGTCCAGTGTCAGTGATTAAAAGTGTCCCTGAGGCCATTGCCCCCATCCTTACTCCTTTGTTTAATACCATCCTTCCTAATACCATCCTAATGACCAGTTTCCTAGGTCCTGGAAGTCAGCCTCAATACTTCCGCTTATAAAAAAAAACGAAATTGGACCCTTTGGATCCTAACAGCTGTAGACCTATCTTGCGCCTCCCATTACCGGCTAAAATGATCGAGAGGGTTATGAATGTACAACTCAGCACGTTTATTCAGCTCAATAATGTGCTAGATCCCACACAATTCGGCTTTCGTGCTGAACACAGCACAGAGCTTGCCTTGATCAAAGCTACGGAGGAGGTGCTAGAGGCTATGGACCAAGGTGGCACAGCAATTCTGATTATGCTAGATTTGTCAGCAGCCTTCGATACGGTCCACCATGAAGTTATGATGGACCGGTTATTGGCTGCTGGGGTGCAGGGTAAAGCCTGGACCCTCCTGAAATCTTTTCTGGCTGACAGAATTCAGACTGTGGACTTGGGTAGACATAGGTCTAAGCCGTTTTCTTTTCCTTGCGGGGTTCCGCAGGGCTCCTCGCTCAGTCCCACGCTTTTTAATATCTACGTGGGCCCGCTGGCAGCACTAATAAGATCTTAGGGGCTCCAGCTTACATCTTATGCGGACGATACACAAATTGTGTTGTCCTTACAGCGTGGCAAGGAACTGGAAACTGGCCTAAAATGCCGCGAATGCATGAAAGCTATTGCCGGCTGGATGTCCTCAAATTGCCTAAAACTTAATGCAGGCAAGACGGAGGTCATCATTTTCGGCAATAACCCCAACATCTGGACCCCTGATTGGTGGCCTGAAGAAATGGGAATCCCCCCGGCCCCCACTAGGAAAGCTAAGAACTTAGGGGTGATTATGGACAGTAAACTAACTTTTGGAGACCAGGTTAGTGGAGTTGTCTCAATAAGCTTCTATCTCCTCAGAGTTTTGAGGAAAATAAAATTCTTTTTACCGGAGGAAAGCTTTAGGGCGGCAGTCACAGCGCTCATTTTGTCCCGGCTGGACTATTGTAATAGTCTGTATGCGAACATTCATAAAAAACATCTAAATAGACTCCAGCTGGTGCAAAATGCGGCAGCCAGGCTGATTACTAGCACGACCAGATTTGTCTCTGTTAGGAAGGAACTCAAGCAGCTTCGCTGGCTACCAGTGAAACAGCGTGCTCAATTCAAAGTACTTTGCACGGTGTTTAAATCACTGACAGGCAGGGGCCCTGAATATTTGAGGAAACGTTTTCAATGGTATGTCCCCGGGAGAACATTGCGATCCGCAGAGGCAAAACAAGTGGTCGTCCCTCGAGTTAAAAACGCCACCTGGGGCGGCAGAAGTTTCATTGTTGGTGCTGCTAAATCATGGAACAATCTGCCATTAAATCTCAGGAATAACACTGAGCTCCTCTCCTTTAGGAGGGGGCTCAAAACTTGGCTGTTTTCCCAATAGCATTTTGAGCTATAGTTTTTTAGTATACAGTTAGGCATCGGCTAGCGCCAGGACACCTTTGGGTAGAAGTGCGCTTTAAAAGCTTATTAACATAACATAACATAACATGGTGAGCAAAAAAACGATGAATTTAGGCCCAGATCTCTGTACTGGGGTGAATGTATGACATTGTTCTGCATTCTGTCCATCAATTGTTGTTTTTGCATTTGTCACCCCGAGTGGGACGGGTATGCCCAGACGTGGGTCCCGTGCTCTCCATGCCACTGGAGTCAAGCTATCCTGGCTGATGAGGGGTGAAACCCCGAAACCGGCCCTAGGATGCTTGTTTCCAGTCCAGGGAGGACCTGGCCTGGCAGTTCGGGCTGGACTGTTCCCATTGGGCACAGGGTCAAGACTGATTTGCATATGGCTGGGTTCAAACTGGAATGGCATGGTGAGCAAAAAAAGGATGGATTTAGGCCCAGATCTCTGTACTGGGGTGAATGTATGACATTATTCTGCATTCTGTCCATCAATTGTTGTGTTTGCATGCTTCTAATGGTGCTTGTTTGCCTTTGGTTGTATAAATACATATCCATTTGAGATGATCTAAGACTCACAGTGGACAAGGACAGAGTGGCCGCCCTATTACTTCTGGAGCTGTCAGCAGAATTTGACACCACATGCTACTGCAAAGACACCATCATCTTGAAGTACATAAAAATGCACTGAAATGAATGGCCTAGCACTTTAAAGACAAAGGGCCTGATTACAAGTTTGGCGGAAAGGGTACTGCTGTTGAAACAGTGTTGGATTCCCCGCCTGCCTAATTGGTGGTTCGCCCGCTGCATTACGATGTTGGTGAGTTAATGGAGTCCCGCCAACTCCGCCAGCCATTCACCGACCACCTCAACAACGGCATGGGGAATAGCAGCTGTCAGAGGGCGGTACAAACAACATTCCCGCCATCAGATTACCAAGTGCCTTTCCGTCGAGCCTACTATGGTGGGGAGATCGCCTGTTTAGAGTCAGCAGAATCGAAGGAAATGGGGTGCAAACTCACTCATTTCCATCTTTTACCTTCAGTCTCCGACATGGACCCCTTCGTCCAGGGCCCCCCTTCACAGCAGCAACTTGACCCTGAAGAAAGCGACCTCGTTGGCGAGGAAATCCATTGAGTGCGTTTCGCACTTTTCTCCTATTGACTGGACTGGGCACATATGGTCCAGACTCCAGCAATGGAAAAGTACGCGTACAAGGTATTTTTTCACGTGTCATGCATATGTGTATATTTTTCACTTATTTAGTCAATATGTACACGCCTGCATCGACACATATGAAAAAATATTTTTCAATTGCTGACCACGTCCCACTTCCCCCACCGTCAGAATCACTGCAGCTGGGCCAGCGGTGACATCTAAATATGGCGGACAAGAGACCATTCACTCGACTGTGTACTTGGGTAAGAGCGCCAAACTCGTAATCAGGCCCATACTTTGGTATACCTACCACCATTCACAACATTCCATCAAGGCCTACTTTGTGGCATCTCTCAGGAGTCTGTGACACCTCCTCTGTTATTCAACATCTACAGAACCCCCAACTAGACCAGATTAGATTGTTCAACCTCGCCTGTTAATCTATGCAGATGATACACAAATCATGCTTGATGTACCTCTGTGCCTTAAATGCTAGGATGATGAGTAACTACCTCAAGCTCAACACCACGGAGACAGCGACCATGGCTTGTGGACAAGAGCAAAAACAGCAGCCACCTAAATACGGCCCACGGAACGTGATGCCCCTCCGATCGCATTAAGAGAGTTAAGAAACCTCGGCCATGGGCTTTTTCAAGGCTAACAAAAAGGAATATCAAATGGTACGAACTCAATCAAGCTCAAAAGTCCATAAATCCATGTCCGGTGCGGTGAAGGTAATTCCTGAAAGGATAACCTGAATCCAGAATGTAATTTTGGTAATTTAAGTTCCAAGCAAAATAAGAAGCGAATCAAAGTATGAAGGAGCGGTGGTCAGGCCGCTGCGTATTCCTGCCATAATGGCACATGAGAGCATTGTTGGAGCATTGCGGTCCAGCTATGGAAACCCAGTCCTAACTATAACTACACAGTGTAGTATATTGAATTGAATTGAATTGAATTGAAAAGACATTTATATAGCGCATGGCTACCCGGGAGCATCCCAGCGCTGAGCAGTAATAGAGGAAACAGAACCTTAAGGGAAGAGCAAGGTCTTTAGCTGTTTTCGGAAGGCAAGATGGTTAGATTCCCTACGAAGGTGCAGCGGTAGAGTGTTCCAGAACTTGGCAGCATTATACGAAAAAAGCCGACCTCCACTTCTGGCTTTCTTAATCCTGGGGACCACTACTAAATGGAGCTCATCCGAGCGCAGCTTCCTGTTAGCCCTATAGGGGCAAATCATATATATATATATATATTTATTTTACGGGTGTGGGCAGGGAAGAGTGGTTACTCCAGCTGCAAGAGCAGAGGTTGAAACTGCTCCTGAAGACCGGGAACACTTTTTGCCAACATGCAGGCTGGAGAGCCAACAGGGGCAGCGGGGGCCTTAGGGCTCCCCGTGAACCCCACATTTAAAAAAGTTGTGGGTCCCCAGATGTTGATGGGGCACACACAGGCAAAAATAAAAAAAGACCTGCTCTTGTTGGCATCAAGATTGAGTGCTGGCAGTGGAGCCGGCAGATACTTTGTGACTCCCTCCATACCCCCAAATTGTACATAAACTGAAAGTGTCCTGGGTGGAACTGGGACACCCAAAAATAATTTAGAAAAAAAAAAAAGAAATGAGCGTATAGAGCTGCTCATGTATTATTCACTGCTGTCGGCCAGGAGCACCCTTCAAGGGCACATGTTACAAAAGTGTTGTAGGGGGCTGCAGAGAGCACAACAGCCCCCCCAGGATTTGTTTTTAAAGAAAGTCTTCTGGGTCATTAAATGCATGACACTAGAAGAGCTTACCATTATTTCAAAGCACTCCAAGCTGGAGCTGTATGCTCTTTAGTTGGAGTGCGGGGACCTCTTGTGGTTGGTTCTGTGGCTGCATTTTGTGGCCTGAAGAGTGTTGAAGAAAGACCCATACACAAATTTAAACTTGGTTAGATAAAAATGCTTTATTTTAAATATTTTTGATAAAATAATTAATATCCATTGCCACCTATGTATTTATAAGGATTACTTTGAAATATGACTATGGATAAATTATTCTGGTGAGTTTTTAACAAAGTCAACAGGTCTGCTTTATATAGGTTGATGTGCTGATCCCTTGTGAAAGCAAATAGTCCAGCTTTGTATATTTGGGCGTTCAGTCTCTGACAAAACTGGTGCGTCTGCCTTAATTAAAACTTTTATATTGGTCCCTTAAGTTTAAAAAAACCCTCAGAAACTCACTGACAAAAGCAAAGGTTAAAGTGACGTTATAGTTAGGTCTGGTAATAATATCTTACTTTACATTAAAAAAAACTCATGAATTCACTAAAAAAACAATGGTTAAAGTGATGTAACAGTTAGGTGAAAATGTCAGTTATAACATAACATTTTAAGCAAAAAAAAACATTTAAATTCACCAGGTATAATTAATTGAAGTAACTGCATCCTTGCCATCCACTGCTTATGACCTCACATATTACAGCATTCATGAAATTTAATATGACATCATTGATAACATCACTGATCACAACAGAAATGGCATAATTGATGACAACACTGTGCATGGTAAGGGCGCAAGTTATAGTTACTTTAGTTACATATAACTGGTGAATTTCAGTGGTTTATTTAGCTTAAAACGTTAAGGTCTAATTTGGATGTTTTTGTTTTTTTCAGTGAAGTTTTAGGGTTTTTTAATGTAAATTAAAATCTTACTACCTTACTTACGTACTCCACTTGAACTTTAGTTCTTTCCAGTGAATTTCAATGTTATTTAATCGTAAAATAATATCTTATTGTGATATGTCTGCGGCCAAGAGATCAGAGTCCACACACGGTTAGCCATGTGACAAAAGCATAACATGAAGCAATCCGAGAAATTGACAACATGGAAACTATTATAGTGAAACCAGCTGACAAAGGTGGAGCCACAGTGATTCTCCCAAAAGAAATGTATCACAACGAATGTCTGAAGCTCCTGAATGACCAAAGGAACTACAAAAAATTGAAGAAGGATCTAACCAAAGAAATTGCCAATGACATACGGTTTATGGTGAATGAGGCAAGAGAAAATAATTGGATAACAACGACAGAAGCAGAATTCCTTATTGAAAGGGAAGCAAGGATTCCCTACTTTTATATACTTCCAAAAATTCACAAAGAAAAAAAAACCCTCCAGGCAGACCGATAGTCTCAGGGATTGGATCCATCTTAGAGCCACTATCAAAATTTACGGACCATTGCCTAAGACCACTGGTGAGCAGAATGCCTTCCTATATCAAAGACACCAAAGATGTCCTACGGATACTACAAGATCTCCCGTTTGATCCAGGAACAGACATTTTCATCACTCTAGATGTAGAGGCCCTCTACACGAGTATACCTCAAGAGGCCTCCCTAGAGGTACTGGAGACCTTACTAAAAGATACAGAGTGGAATTAGATCACATCAAGAAACTTTGGGGAGATTTACTAAAAATTCACGCAACGCAGCACAACCCCCGTGAGGCTGCGCTGCGTTGCGCGACTAGGGAGGGAGCAGGAGAGCGCCATATCTTCAAAGATATGGCTATCTCCTCCCCTTTCCCTTGCACCGGCGCTGATTACAGCTGCCGTGCGCCATGCACACACCTTAGCGCCGCAGCGCTACGGTGTGTGAAAGAGTGTAGCATAGGTTTTGTACAGGAAGGGTACTCTTCCTGTACAAAATACTATGCTACACACGAGGGAAAGCTTTTCCCACTTTGCATGCGTGCTGTACAGTGCAGCACGCATGCAAAGTCGGAAAAGGAAGGAGAAATGAAAGCATTTCTCCTTCCTTGCGCCTAGTTGAAAAGGGCGCAGTTTTCTCACGCTAAACCCTATCTACTGTTTTTAGTAAATTGGGTTTAGCGTGAGAAATCTTGGGTGGTTGCATGGGAACGCCCATGCTCCACCCTTGGTACGCCCCCATGGCACAAAGTAACGCGAAGCAGCGCAATGCGCTGTTTCGCATTACTTTTACGTTATTTCCAGCGCTAAACAAGTTTAGCGCTGGAAAGTTAATTAGAAAAAAAAGATTTCGCGCCGTTTTGCGTCACTTTTGGGATGCAAACACAGCGCAAAATCTTAGTAAATCTCCCCCCAAGTCTTGGATTGCGCTCACATGGCATTGTCCAGGAATTATTTCCAATTCAAGGAGGACTTCTATTTACAGACACACGGAACATCTATGGGCAGTACATTTGCCCCAAGTATAGCCTGTCCGTATGTCCATGTCTTTGAGCAAAAAAACATGTATACCAACACTAACCCCTTCACCCAAAAGATCCAACTGTGGAAGAGGTTTTTAGATGATATACTGGTGATCTGGAGCGGACAAGAGATAGAGGCCCGGAACTTTGTGGATTGGCAAAATACAAGAGATACCTTTTTAAGATTCACGATGACTATCAGCAAGGAATCAATCACCTTTTTAGATTTGAGGATTTGGCCTGGAGAAAACCAGATAAAAACAGAGGTGTTTTATAAGCCAACAGATGTAAAGAACCTATTAAGATACGACGGCTTCCATCCAAAGGGATAATTTACCTGTCGGCCGATTTTTGAGACTCCAAAGGAATTGCACAGAAAGGTCAACCTATGATAAACATGCAGATCTTCTAACAAATAAATTAGCAGACAAACTATACCCCCAACACCTGATCAAAAGAGCTAACAAACGAGCCAGGAACAACCAGAGAGATACTCTGCTGGAGACACACACAAAACCACAGAATGAGAAACTAGTGTGTATCACCACATACGGGATGTATACAAATGCAATGAAAAAGATAGTCCTACGCCACTGGAGAACATTGACATCGGACTCACTAAATCTTGAGAGAACTATATTTGCCTTCGGGAGAGGAAAATCAATCAGAGACCGACTAATCCATACACGGCCAAAACAGAAGGAGAACCCAGGACCCCCACTTCAGTCAATGTGGAACCTACCGGAGGTCACTGGCCATTATCCTTGTGGCCAATGTAAAATCTGCCCGCTTACAAAAGCAACGAAGGACCTAGACTTGGGATTGCGCATGCCCTGTGTCCTCAAGAAACATACGAACTGCAACAGTACCAATGTAGTGTATTTAATCATTTGTAAATGCTGTTTAAAGTATGTGGGCATGACTACAAGAAAAGTGAGACTACGCATAAACATGCATAGGAGTACCTTCCGATGCAAGAAAACTATTACGAAACTTATGCGCCACTTTCTCTCTTCGGGCCACACAGAAAATGATTTCACCTGGTTCATAATCGAGAAATTACCACCTACAGCGAGTGAGAAACAACTACTGAGAAACCAACAGAGGTGGATTTACAGACTGTTGAGTACAACAGAAGGGTTAAACGAGGAAATCCAATGGACACAACTATCATGAATAAACAAGGTACATAATAATCTGGAAGGAAGGATCCCAATAGGTGCTGGGAGTGAAATAGGAGGGGATGAGAAATAACAAAAGGAAACACCACGATGAAATACAAAAACATATCTGTATATATACAGATCAACAATATTTAAACCTGTCTCTATAAGTTGGGCTATTCTAGAAAAAAAGTCAGACAGAGAAAGTGACTTCTAACAAGCTCCCTTGGGAGACAGATCCACCTTCCCTCCTTGTCGCCTTTCTTCTCTATCACCCCCGTATACTTGGACTTGCATGTATAGACCATAACAAATACGTTTTTTTTAAAAAGTAAGAGACCTCATCCCTCAGTAAACTAAAAACGGCACATGGTTGACGTCACTAGCGAGGCAGAAAAAGAAAAAAAAAACGTTATTTCAAAGTCTGGGATATTCAAAAGCTTAAGCAATGACCAATAAGTGATTCGCGATCAGCACCGGAGTGGGGTGCATAGTTTACCATCGACGCAGCAATCCAAGGACGTTGTGATATCCTGCTCTCTTCTCTGTCTGGTCCTTTCTCTGTGTTCTGTACTCTGCTGCTCAGCCAGTGTAAGTGATGTCACAGAATGTTCCCTGTGTGTATGTTTGAGTGGAATTGTCAGTTGCTGTATGTGGGCTGAGCAGCAGGGATGCTGCTCCAGCTGGGGCTGATTTTCCTTATACTACTTTCAATACTACTACAACCAACATATCCTCAAATGTTCCTGTCCTGACTGAACTAAAGAATAAAACTATCCTTTGGATATAACTACATCTCAGACTACCTACTTTCTTGAATTCCACACTGGCGACGAGCGGAAAAGGACTCACTTGGGACAAAAGGACATTACTGAAATTAAAAGAGGAGTCATCATTACTACAAAGAGAAGAAGAACCGTAAGTGTACTTTTAAAAGAGGCTATTTGAAGCCTGCTAAATGGAAATGTCCCTGGGAGCCCCACCGGTGTCTGTTTCCATCAGACAGCCTCAGCCCAGGGCATGGTGTCAGGCCCTGCTGATGTAATGTTACTCTGTGCCATCAAGCTTGATGTAAGAAGAGTGTTTTGTACCTGCGTTTGGTATTTGCTTGGATTACAACCTCATGGGATCACTGTAAATCTTAATAGCATTTGAGCAAGCATGCAGCTGATGGATTTTCGCTTGCTAACTTACCATGAATTAGCGTGTCTACAGAAAACTGACTCAGAATATTGCTGGGGAAAAATGACAAACATTTCATGAGAACAAGTGCAGTCGGTTTCCTGGACAACGCTGTGCCGTGCTTGGCATAGGTCAAGATTCATTTCACTTCCACCGTGTCTACGCTGGCTTGCTTTGCCCCGAACTGCAACTACTGCTTTCTCAGATCTGTCCCTGATGTGCGGGGAATCATCGTTGAGAGACGCGCTTGGTGCAAGAACAAGAAAACAAAAAACTTGAGGTTCATGGGATGTTTTTACACGGGTAACATAGGAAGTGGACCTTATTAACTCTTTTCCTTCCCAATAGGTGGATACTCGGGTACAAGGTTCGTGTACCGGTGATAGAACCTCCTTATTTACTCAGCATTGCTGATTAATTGCAATAGCTATCTTTGCTGCATTTGCATATTAGTATGTTCAGAAGATATTATATTCCACACGTACTTATGTATGTTTTGCAGTAGTTTTGCTACTTGCCTATATGTGTTTTTGCCATGCTTAATTTGTTCCTGCGTATATTCAAAAGTAATTTTTGTCATCCTAATATTTTGCATTTATTGGCTTGGCTGTGATTACTTACATACCTGCTTGCTTATTTTGGCCATGATTTTTATTGATGCTGCTTTTGCGCTGTCACCCACTTTTTACATACTTTTGTACTCCTAATCCTAAATTATTCACATTGTTGCTGGTGATGGAGTCATTGCTCATTTGTTATCTTGCTTGATTAGTTGCACTGCTTATTTTTATCTACATTTGCAAATTGTAATATTTTGATCGTGAGGAAAGCAATATGTTAGCAACACTATTTTGTTAATCTGAAATGTGCATTTATGTATGTTTGTGCTGGTTTTGCTGCCTACTTGAGTTGGGTGTGATTCATGTGTTACGTACTTTTTTTTTTATAGTGCTGAGATTTGGGTTTATTGCGTGTATTTGCCTGGTGGTGAGCAAGTTACTGAGCTCAAACCTTACTAATGGTACATCTTTTGAATGTTGACATTTTCTGGTGATGGGCAATTAGTGTGCTCAGATCGTTTTTACATTTACTTTTTCTAGTGCTAGGATTGCTGGTTGCTTGCATCCTAAACTATTAGACTGAAACTATACTTGAATTGACTGGTGGTGAGCGTGATTTTAAGCTCATACTATTTTTGGGAGCATGTTGCGTTCTCAACTTTGTATGTGTTTTTCGGTGGTGGACATATTTGCTACGTTCAAACCACATTTAGGGGGCATCTTCGCTCCATTTTTTGCATTTACTATTGTCAGGTGGTGGACTTAATTGCTACGTCCAAACCTTTTCTGTGAGGTGGTGGGTTCTTCTGTGGATGGATTCCCAAACCACTTTTACGGGGCATCTTCGCTCCACTTTTGCATTTACTGTTGTCTGGTGGTGGACATTTGCTGTTTTCAAATTTCTTCTGAGTGGTGATGGGTACTTGTGATACTGATACTCAAACCATATTAAGTGAGCACCTTCACTCCGTGTTTGCTTTAATTGTTGTTCACAATGCATTTTGTTGTTCCGGGTGTTGGGACGCTTCTTAGGGCTCAAACCATCTTGCTTTTACATTTATTGTGTTGCTTTCTTTATTGCACACATATCTCTACTGTTGAAGGGGGGGTGTGTTTTTAAATTTTTCCTTTCTCTTTACTTATTTGTTCTCACTTCCATACCTCTTGCCTCTTTATTTGTCATTGTCTCCGTTAGGGAGGGAGGTGTGTGGTATCCTGCTCTCTTCTCTGTCTGGTCCTTTCTCTGTGTTCTGTACTCTGCTGCTCAGCCAGTGTAAGTGATGTCACAGAATGTTCCCTGTGTGTATGTTTGAGTGGAATTGTCAGTTGCTGTATGGGGGCTGAGCAGCAGGGATTCTGCTCCCGGTGGGGCTGATTTTCCTTATACTACTTTCAATACTACTACAACCAACATACTCTCAAATGTTCCTGACCTGACTGAACTAAAGAATAAAACTATCATTTGGATATAACTACATCTCAGTCTACCTACTTTCTTGAATTCCACAGACGTCAGCATGGGTTCAGACTGGGATCGACAGCCCCTGTAAATACCGCTGACCGAGTACAAACAATTACTCGGCAGCAGTCTTGGTGACAACAACAGGTAGTCTGGTGGTGCCACGTCTTTGATGAAGTAAGTGAACAGGCGCAAAAGGGGCACGCGACTGTCTAGGCGCCTCGGCAATAGTACATTTGCGGGCTATTTAGTTCGGCTTAGGCGGGAGCTTTACAAATACTAACTTGCTGGGATGTATACAAGAGCCTCTTGCAACATGTACAATGCACAAGAGGAGGGTCCATGACACTATCAGAATAATTTCTCTCAAAAACCCTCGAATACTACGAGCGAATGCCATACAATAATAGTGAGACTACGGGTGACATGGTTGGGCTTCGGTGGGAGCTTTACATACTGGAATCGTATTCTAGTAAGATGTACAATGCACGAGTGGCATGTCCACGGCACTGGCCAAATCACATCACGAGCGATAAGCTGTGGGCGCAATATATAAATAAAAAACATTAAAAATACAGAGCAAAAAGATGAGCAAACAACAGCTTCTTTTTTATATGCAAAAGGCATAGTTTCAGTACAATATGAAACAATATATGGTGTCTAACCTACATTAGCCACTGCCAAAAAAACACCCCTTCCAATATTTGTGCACACAACAAAAAATGATGGAGGGGAGAAGTCAATGTATAGTCTCACTAACAGCTACCGTTAATAAGACCGGTGTTAATACTTATTATTTTCTGCTTGTTTACAACCTAATTAGTATTTCTCCTTTAATAAGAGTGTGACAAAAAGACGGCTACTTCCTCCAGAACTGCCAAAGCCTCTAGAAAACAAAACGAGGGTAAGGTAAAAGTATGGATGAAATGCGTGATAAACACAGTCACCAGAACACGTTACCTCACGTAGAATATGCAGTACAATTGCAACACCACAACACTTGTCAATCCCTAAGTGTATAAGCGGCTTTGTGTGACCAAACACCTGTTATTAAGAGATACTGTAGCAACACCGCACCATTTTCCACCATTTTTAATAAAAAAAGGGAAGATGTCCCCACTGGTTTAGGATTAAGAGAATTGAGGTTGTAAGAAACACTTGGCTACTATCTGTAACCATGTATATATGCTGATACATAAATGTCAGGTCCACTGTTAAACCTCACCTAATAATATATCTTACAGAAATTCCTCAAGAAATAAACTGAAGACAGGTGAGCTCCTTACGCCTCACAAGTGTGCATGCATAGAAAGGCAGGGATACATTCATTACACCCCGAAGAAGGCCACAGACCCGAACGGGCTCATAGTGCAGGCCGAAACATGTTGGCACGATTTTTTGAGGTTATTTGAACAGTTATTAAAAAAAACCCTCAACATATGCTTTTATCCGTACCCCAGGTACACTAGGAATAAAGGATATTTTTGGGTATACCTGTAGGTACTTTTAACTGCTAACCCCCATCTGGATCCCTGCTAATCCAGTCATTCAATCTAAGAACGCCCATTTCTATCTTTGGTCGAGTCCGCCCTGATGGTACCATCCTACCAGGGTGTGGATAGGCGCCGATGATGAAGCATGTCACGATAAGCGAGTGAGGCGTCTACTCCAATATCTTTGGATACCTCAGAGGTTTGAGGAGGGACCTCACTTGAAATATTCCTGTTGTCCTTGTGTGTGAGATTAATTTTGGGAGAATGCAACTGGTCTAATTATCTCTCGCTCTCTACATTGTGGTGGAATCTCTATTTTTTAAACCTTAATTTCTCTAAAACAGCTGAACAGATTTACTCCAAACTACAATTATCAAGCATTCTGAGCAAAGATCGAGCTTTCTGTTGCATTCGGTATAATTCTCTTCAGCTGGTATTTCTGTATTGTCATCTAATATTAACTATGAAAAATGCATGGGGAAAAGGTTTTGGACAAACTCCCTTTTTCTCAGTGCTGCTAGCCGGTTCACCCCAAAACCTTCCAGTCAAGTGCTGCGGTGGAAGACCTTTTCTTGCAAAGTTTTTATGAAGATTTGCCAAACGGCACCAAAGTTATTAGCAAAACAAAAAATGCTCTTTGTATGGAAACTCTGACTCACATATAACACAGTGGTGACGGCCACTGTGTAATACACATATAAATATATTTTTTTAATCTGAATTTCTCCAAAATGGCTGAACAAATTTCCATCAAATCACAAAGTAAGCAAAGTTCTAGCTGTCTGCCAAGTGTGGTGCAAATCTGTTGGTATCTGGACTAAATGAGTTTTAAATATCATGGGATCATGGGACATAAATATTGTTAAAAAAAAGTATTGTTACTACCAAAACATTGTAGGACAGAACATCGTTGTCAATAATATTGTTATTTTTGGTATATAATATCGTTTTCAAGAATATTTTTGTTTTTAATATCATTTTCATTAATATAATTGTAAAAATATAATTTATAAATAATTTGGGGCTGATTACGATGTCGGTCGGAAAGCTTCCAAACCGCTAGTCGGAAGCGTTCCGACCGACACGTTCGGTTTGCGGTCCAACCGCCCGATTACGATGTCAGCAGTCGGAACGTAAACCGGCCGGTCATTCCGGCTTGGTTCCGATCGGCTCTCGGAGTCTTCCTGCTGGTCGGAACCACACCATAATCCCCTATGGACGGCGTTTCTGCCATCGGGATTACGATGTAGGTTTCTCACAACCTCTCTGTGCCAGCCTGTCCGACACGGAAAGGATGTCGGAAAGCGACTTTGGGGGCCCCTAGCAGGGTCCCCTTGCCTCCGCGGCCTACGGCTGGTGGTCGAGGGGGTACCCCCCCTGTAAAACGCTCCACTGTGTGGCAGGCACCATGGGGTGCCTGCCAAAGGGTGCAGGGTTTTACACACAACCCCATTTCTCTATAAGAGCCTGTATTACGGCCGGTTCGGTCACATCGTAAGCAGGCGGTCGGAACCGCCGACCGGAGGTCGGTCGGTCCCGAGACCAAGATGGTGTCGGTCGGAGGCAACTAATTTGACTTAATATATTAATTTTAGGTATTGTACTGTTAGTATAGTTATTATTTTTTTTAAATATAGTTTGTAATTTTAAGTGTTTTAGTAATTTATTTTTACATTTAAATAGTAATTTACAGTGTAGTAGAGGGTTGATGGGTTTGTAGGGGAGAAGGGTGAGAAATGAATTCATTTATAAATAATAAATTAAATGGCAATTAGTTTTTTATTGTAAATTAAGTATTTAATTGATTATTAATTAAGTATATTTTTAATTTCCATATTTTTTAGCTTAAGTTGCTAATTTTGGTGTATATTTTCATTTTATTATTAGTAATTGTAAGTTATATTTTAGCATGGAGTGTTGGGTTGGTAGGGGGATAGAGTGGGAAGTTTATTAAAATATAATGAATATATAAATGCAATATCATGCTTATTTTGTATGTTAATTAAATATTATTTGATTATTTATTATGCAACTTACTTAATTTTCTAATTGTTGAATTTTTATAGTGTTTTATTTCTTTTAATATGTATGTGATTTTGTATATGTTTATTGCACAATTATTTTTTTAATACTGTTATTTTACTGTAGGGGAATATGGTGGGAAGGTACTTAAATTATAAATTGTTTAAATGCAATGGTATTTAGTTTTTGTAATTGTAAATTATTTATTTAATTGATTATTAATTGTGTAAATGGTTTAATTGTTATATTTGTTTAATTGAATTTGTTAATTTTAATATATAATATTATTTTATCATTACTAATAGCAAACTATATTTTAGTAGCGAGGTGTTGGGTGGGAAGTTAATTAAATTATAAATAATGAAAATGTGTTTATTTATTATAAATCATTTAATCATGTGTTGATTATGTGAATTGTTTAACTGTTATATTATATTAGTGTCAATTGGTAATTTTGAAGTATATTTGAATTTTATTTATTAGTGATAGTTATATTTTGGTAGCTGGTTGTTGGGTTTGTAAGGGAATAGGGTGAAAAGTAAATTAAAATAAAATGTATTTAAATGTAACAATTTGCTTTTATGTCAATCAATTTTTTTTTGATATGTATTATTTAAATTACTCAATTTTATTATTGTTTAATTTTATAACACTGTTATTTTCATAGGGGAATAGTGTGAGACGATGTTACATTTGTAAAGATTTTTATAATAATAATTATTTATATGTAATTGATCATGTATAATTTTACTATTATACTTATCATGTTAATTATTTTTTTATTTAAATTCTTAATTTAATGGCAAGTATTTTTGCAACTTTGTGGAATGATATTTGTTTTTTTTCCATTTTATTTGTTTTTTAAGTGATAATTAAAATGAAATAATTTGGTACCTATTTAAAAATGTGTGTTTTTTATTAGGTAAGTGCGTGCTATTGTAAGAAATGTTATTTTTTACTTTGTTTAATTTTTATTTTATTAAAATAATATTTTTCTGAAATAATATAGTATTTGTTTCTATTAACGTACTATTTTTTATTAGGTATTGAAATATTTTTTGTAAAGGATTATGACTTGTATTATTATATGTAGTCCAACACTTTCCCTACTATTGCCTAGACTGCGAACAGTTAATCTAAACCCTCTGAAGTCCAACACCTTCCCTACTGTTGGTGAAACTGCATTTATATTATCTATTTGTTTATTTTTAATGTTGTTTGTTTTTATTATTTGTTTTTGAATCCTTATATTATTTTTAATAAAATGGATTTTGGTGCAGGTTTAATACTTTACTATTTAATACATTGGTCAAATTAATTATTACATTTTGAAATAGAACTGTTTACCATTTATTTTTGTTACTGTTTATATCATTTATGTAGTTTTTTAAAATTATGTATATTTGATACTATGGGGCTCATTACGATGTAGGTCAGAAAGCCTCCGACCGACACCGTCTCAGACTCGGGACGATCAACAGGTGGTCAGCTTTTCCGACTGCCGGATTACGATGCGACTGAACACTGTTCGGTCGGATTCCCATTGTTCCCTATGGGAGCTTGTGTTACGGCCGTAAACCGGCCATAACACAAGCTCCTATGGGGAAATGGGTGTGTGTGTGTGTAAAACCCTGCACCTTGTAGCAGGCACCCCATGGTGCCTGCCACACAGTGCAGGGCTTCCATTTGGTATAATTCTCTTCAGTTGGTATTTCTGTATTGCCATCTAATATTAACTATGAAAAATGCATGGGAAAAAAGGTTTTGGGCAAACCTAGAAAAGAACTAATAGTGTCTGTGAAGTGTAGAACAGCCAGTGGAGCCCTCTGCGGGAGCGCCAAACTGATGTTGTTGTATTCCTCTTAGGGTATCCATAAACGGGCTTTCCAGTATCATGTCCTTATATAGGCACAATTCGCCCTGCCCTCATATAGGCATAAAATCCCAGCCCTTATTTAGGCATTAAACCGTGCACTCCAAATACAGGCATGGTCGCTGACATCCGTCCACCCTAACGTCACAACGAGTTCATGAAGAACAGACCCTTAGGCTGCGGGAGTTTCCCTAGTCCAGGACTATTGATTTCTTCAAGGACTCATATATTATGCATGAACCATTATTCCTTTGGGGGTTCATTCATGACGTCTTTCGCTGTCGAACTCACGTCAATGCTAACATTCTTAGGTGCTCTCAGGTATAAATATACCTTCCCTAGCCCCTGTAAACCAGAGGAGACCTCGACTTCAGAGGAGCCCGTTTCCCGGCCTGACGCACTGAGAAGACGCTGCCATTCCCTGCACACAGAGAGCCCAGCTTCCAGCTTCCAGTGATCTGACTTCCCTTGCGGGGTGTTGGAGTTCGAGTCTGGCAAAGAGATTCCTACCTCTCTCATTCTTCAGGTATGGAGCTGACTAGAACCTAGAGGGACTCTTGGCATACTAGGCATACTAGGCTTAACATACTCTTA
This sequence comes from Calotriton arnoldi, assembly GCA_963921515.1. NCBI lineage: Eukaryota > Metazoa > Chordata > Amphibia > Caudata > Salamandridae > Calotriton > Calotriton arnoldi. The sequence goes on along the minus strand of CAWUFW010005931.1, from coordinate 80,129 downwards.
GTATACCATAGTAAGGAATACTTCACCTACTTCTTCCCTCTTCCTACACCTAGGTCAGGTTAGGTACATTGGGGTAGAATTAGCTTAGCAACGCATCGTATGAGTACTCGCATTTTTAGTCTGTGTTATTTATGTAACAGCATATGTACTAAAAGATAATGCTATCGCAGTATTATTTATTTCTACTGCTCACCCTGTACATTATTTATCTCGCATACTGTCTTGTGATCGTAACAGCACATTTTACTTACACCAGAAACAAGACTGTTCAATAAATCCTTTATTGAAACGCCCGTCTATTTCTTTCTGTGTAACTTGTAGAAAACTAAGCATGCACGACTGAGCTGAGTGAAATAGTTATCTATTGTTTCCACGACTCTGGGACACGTTCTGATTCTAAAGGGAAACACAGTGGTCATGTTTTGCGGCTGCCAGAAACTACTCCCTTCTTGTTGTCAAGGAGTTTCTAGTGGCCTCTGAGCTAGCTGGCACAAGTAATTAAGTTTAATATACTCGATAGGGACATACCGACCTTAGTCCTATGTCAAACCTATAGGATATATTATTCCAATGCGCAGAGCCTATTAGGGAAATAGGAGCTACACTACAATGTGGGTGCCAGCTATCATCAGAGGAGGGGGCACGGGGCGGGGGGCCGGCTACCAACCCTGTGCGGAAGAGTCCCACGGAGAAAGCCCCCAAGGTGTCTTAACTGTGAGTTTGGGTAAGAAGCAGCAGGGAGCAAACCCCGATGTCCAAAGACCAGTGAGGCACTATGGAAAGAGAACCTCCTACTAGGAGACCACAGTGGGCCAGTGAGCACCGGCCATGGAACATCCAGTCTCAGGAGGGTCTCACGTCCGTCACGCCTCAGCAGGGGATACAAAGAAATGGGTAGTGCCAGAATCCATGACTCACAGTGTGGCCAGGAACTTCAGGGAGTAACACAGGCCCAACTGACCAAGCTGTCGCTTGACTGGCATGAAGGATCCGCGCTGGGACTGCACATCAGCCGTATTCAATTCAATTCAATATTTTATTAAAGATTTGGAACTCCTAAGAGGTCCACATAAAAGTACATGCATATTATTACAAGTAATAAAAACATAACAGAACTCAATCCACGGGCCATAATAAAATTATCAGAGACCTGCGTTAGCAAGGCTAAAATTCCTTTAAATAACATCAGTCAATATTGTCAGTTGTCTCAGTACGCAAAATACTTAAGAAGTTCAACAATAAAACCATTTAGCACACGACAGAAACAGAGCCCTAGACCTCTACTGTAGAACCGTATTGGTCAATAGCAGGTATATTTAAGTTAAAAAATAATATACAAAACCTCAGTGCTTGGAGAAGATTTTTCAATGATTTGGGCAGAAGCACAGAGCCATTTCGACAGAAAATAGCATTTAGAATTAACAGGATAAGGATTAAAGTAGCAGAGCATATCCTAGAATGTACAAAGGACGTTTAGTAGCTGCCAGTTCATATACAAAACAAAGTTCAAAATTCAGCTTCAGCTAAAAGGTTAATTTAAAATTAGCAGCAAGAAAAAAGGAATAACAGAGCATATCCTAAAATGTGCAAAGGGCAGTGAGTAGCAGCCAGTTCATATGCAAAAAGAAGGCCAGAGTTCAATTTCGGCTAAAAAGTTCAATTTGGAATTAGCAACATGAAAAAGGAATAACGAAACAAATCCTAACCTGTGCAAAAAAGCAATTTAGTAGCAGCCAGTTCATGTGCAAAATAGATCCAAAGTCCCACTTCAATTAGGTTTTGTAGTTAACATCAGCCGTATAGTCAGGGTAGATATTCCGAGGACTGTTCTCCACCTGCCAGGGGCCCTTCATGCTTGCAACCTGTAGGTCCAGATAATTGAAGAGCCTCTCCACCACCAACCTAGGAAATCGCCAGGGGGCAGCCTGCCGCAGACCCTGTGTGTGTGCTCCACTGAGAAAAAAGTAGACCTCTGTCAATCTACTACTGTGTTAAGCACCCAATCCTTGGAAAGAAGGTACATGTTTGGGCCCTCTGCTCCTTTTGAGAGCCTCACTATGCAGATGTTGTTGTGCCTCGAGCATCCCTCTGCATCATTTGCTCGCTTGCGCAACACAGTCACCTCCTCTTGGAGAGGCTTCAGCTTAGATTGCATGTCACCATCGTGGGGGCGCATGCCAGCCAACGCAAATTCATTGAATTGCACTCTATCTCTCAACTTGGCATGGTCAGCCATGAGCAAACTCCTTTCAATCGTTAGCTTCGGTTCCAGCATAGCCTTAACATCCCTGATGCCCCCAGAAGCTCTTTGAACCTGTCTGCAGTAGAGGGACCACCAGCCGAGTCAGCAGCCACCGCAGCCCCTGATATCGTGGCATCTGATGGGGTGTGGGACGCCCACCCTTTGCTCTTTGGGCCCCCTTTCAAACAGTGCTTTTTGACCATGGTGGAGGAGGCATGATGTAGAAAGTGCTACAGGGCAGTGAGATGGCCCAATAAGGGAGAATGCCAAGGTCTCGCATTAGGAGCGAAGCCCACAAGAAACTCCTCAAGGGTGTCACACACAGTACTCGCACACACCCTCACTGGGAAGGTCCACACAGCAAAGGCAGCAGTCCTGGGAGGTGTGTACAAGGTTTGCAGCAGCAGTCACAGGCCCCGGGAGTCTCCGGCGCTCCAGAACATCAGGTCCCACTCAATGCAGAATGCAGGGCCCTCAGCCTGGGTCACCAACCATAATATCAGGGGAATCAGCAAAGTACCCATCAGACCACGGGCACTTCACCTATGTGGGTGGGGCTTCAGATATCCGCTGCGGTGAGGGGGGGCTTGTAGGGCAACGCCAGAAGGCCCACAATTGCCAATTGACCAATGGGCCAGGGACGATTGTGCAGGCAAAGTCCAGGGGGAGAGGGCCATGTAAAGTTGCGTGTCTGCACCACAGATAAGCGGCATGGCTCCTGGAGGCAGAACAGCAGCAGGCTCACACCCCATAAACTAGTGGTGCCAGCCTCCTCGACTTATAGGCCAACAGCAAACAATAATAGATATATCAAGTTCACCTGAGCAGTCAAGTTAAGAGGCCTCTCACTTAGCAAAATAATGTCAATAACAAAAACAAAGCCACCAGGGATCAGCGGTCCTACACGGAGCATACAACAGACAAAAATAGAACGTACAACCCATTCGGCTGCATAACAGAATGTAGCGAGCAGGGGTATCTCAATACTACTAAACACCCAAGGAGCGGAACCAAGAATCTGAAAAAAAACTGGAAGTCCTTTCACATCTGCACACTTATTTAGCAAAAGCCCTGCAAACTTCAATCTGCGCCCTTAACATGCAGTCAGATAAACTTGACATCCAAATCAAGCTAATGAATGTCATAGCAGATTACATCTTCGGTATGAACATCAAACCCGACTCAATGATGGGCCAATTATCTACAAATAAAAACAAAACACCTACACCGGTACAAGCACCGGTACAAGCACTCAACTGTGTGTGTTGCCCAATCTTGTAAAAAGTAAGCGAACTACCAGCAATACTAACAAGCATCCTTCGGGAGTGCAAGCAGTCAGTCCATCTTCCACCATCACATAGTGCAGACATGAAAGAGCCACAGAGTGGGAAAAGTACCCCACAACTTCCCGTCCCGTCAAACTCCCAACAGAAAATCCTCCCAGCAATTAGAAAAAGGACCAGTGCCATGGAAAAAAGTGAGTAGGTATCTGCCATAGAATCATCCCCATTACCATCTGCTACCCAGAATGATGCCTTCCGAATTCAAGCAAACCAACAAATAACATCCCGGGCCGACCAAAAAAACACCCACCCTCCCCCTCTAATGAAAAGACAGAAGAAACGCGCCAGGAAAACTAGAAAGCACCTCCATAATGACAAAGCGCTAAAGCCACAGGTAAATGATACTTACCCAATCTTCAATCTCAAGGATGGCACAGTCCGGTCACTAGCAGCTACCGGGCAGAATCAAGATCTCAAAGAGGAAGGAGAACAACTGAGGTCACCTGAGGTGTCAGACTCACTACCAAGTGACTCGCCAGGGCCAAACAGCTCAGTCGCGGCCAATCCGAGCCCTGAGAGTAGCAGTCTTTCGTTAAACTCAACTCAAATAGATGAAAACAAGTCTAGTACGAGCAGAACTTTGTGCCCCGTGGGCAACTCAAATAAAACTAAAAATCACAAAGGAACTACAAGCTTCCAGCTGATAATGACCATCAGCACAAGAGAAAATGGTCGTCCCCAAACAAATCCAGGTCCTGCTCCACAGACTCATACCGAGGCAAATAATGGCGACAGAGGAAACAGGGAAGTGATCTCACAGAGAGGCCAGCAACCTGGCAGAGAGCCGAGAGACCAGATATTGATAAAAATAAACTCGCAATGCGATAAAGTGAGCAGAAATGAATCGGAAGAGCAGTTAAGAAATCAAAGCCCAAGACCAGTGTCTACAATTCGTTCAGAAAAAAATGAGCATAAACTAAACAAAAACAATAGGATCCTTTTAACACCACACTACTCTTCGCAAGGACCACAAGATTATTTAAATAGAGGTAACATCTTGCGCCTAATGGCACCTATACCAACTCTAAAGCACTTATCATCTACAGACTTGTTGGCAATAGAGTTCATCGGCCAGGCAAACAATGACGGATGGAAAAAACTCTCGCAATTTGGAAGACGGATGAAATGGTCTCTGCCATCTTGAAAGCGGCCTCAAACTTCTAAGATTAGGGTATGTCTCTTTCAACTCCTCTGAAACAACGTTACCCCCTACCCCTCCTACCCTCAAATACCTCCATAGGCAATAATCCAAGCACAAGCCCAGTTTTTTCAGTATTACGAGGCGCAAAAGGCAAAGATGACAACATTTCGCAATTGCAGAAGTCACAAAATACAACATACCTCGGACCCCGAAGCCAAGACTTACAAAGAGAATGACACGCAACAACGCAAAGTATAAATTAAAATCTTGTCGTGGAATATAGCAGGTGCAAAGAGATGCCTGCAGGATAATGGGTCCCCTGAGAGCTGGGATAATTATGAAATTGTTGGCCTTCAAGAAACATGGCTAACAGCTCCAGTGGAAGTTCCTTCATTATGTAAATGCCACATGAACGCAGCAGTATGGCAGACCTAAGGGCGGCCTCGCTGTTTACATTTCTACAGCACTAAGGGGCATATTAGCAAGACCCACGTTAAAATTATCGCCGTTTTAGCGGCAGGAAACTGCCGCTAAAACGGCGATAATGGGCTTGCTAATATGCGTTATGGAATTCCAATAGAAGCCCAGGTTGGATGTCCTGCACATCTAACCTGGGCTTCTATTGGAATTCTATAACGCATATTAGCAAGCCCATTATCGCCGTTTTAGCAGCAGTTTCCTGCCGCTAAAACGGCGATAATTTTAACGTGGATCTTGCTAATATGCCCCTCAATATTTCTTCTGTTCAGTTGCCAACCACCACAGTGGTTATGCAAATAATAAAAATGGAGTTGGGATCTCAGCAAGCGGAAAGCACCATCATTTTTATCAACCTTTATGCACACCCGAAACAAAAGAATAAAAAAGAATTATTTAAAATACTCCTTGCCACAATTGCAGAACTCCGGTTTGAACAACCGACCTGGAAAATAATCCTAACTGAAGACTTTAACTCAAATCTAATGCACACACCAGAAGAAGACGTCAACATCACTGCAGCAAATGCAATCTGGGCTGTACAAATGCAATTATTAATAATAAAGACATTTATAAAGCGCGCAGCTACCCCAAATGGGGTGTCCCGGCGCTTATACAGACAGTACCCAAGGTAGAGGAGAGCGCATATCTAGTCTTTACGACTGAAGAGCCAGGTCTTCAAGGCCTTTCTGAATTCCTGTTCGGACTGCATCATGCGTAGGTGGGAAGGAAGGTTATTCCAACATTTGGTGGTCCCCACCTCGAATGTCCCACCCCCCATTCTTGCCTTCACAAAACGGGGGGTGGAGAGGTAGCGTTTGTGGTTAGACCTTAAGGGTCTGTCCTGTTGATATGGGCGAAGTCTCTTCCTCAGGTAGTTGGGCCCTTTCCCTTGATACGCTCGGAAGGCAAACGTAAGGGCCTTAAATTCGATACGTTTGGCTATCAGCAGCCAATGGAGTTGCCGGAGGTGGGGCGAGATGCGTTGGCGGAGCGGGACCTTACAGACCAGTCTAGCTGCGGCATTCTGAATAATCTGGAGTCTATGGATCAAACCAATCGGCATGCCCATGTACAGACCATTAGAGTAGTCGAGGTGGGAGGTGACTAGAGCATGGACCATGGTTTTGCGAGCTGACTCTGGCAGGAAATCAATACATTTTCTGATAGTTTTAATTTTGCCAAAGCAGGCCGCGGATACCAGTTGAACGTGGGTGGCGAGGGACAGGTCTTTGTCCCATCTGACTCCCAGGTTCTTGACAGAGTCCTTCGGAGTGGGAGCATCTCCCAATTCAGCTGGCCACCACAAGTTCGCCGAGGGGGGGATAGCTTGGTTAAAAAACAAGACCTCTGTCTTGTCAGCATTTAGCTTTAAGAAGTTGCGGTTCATCCAAGCTGAGATGTTTTTAAGGCATTCTTTTAGCGGATCAAAGGTGGAAGCTGACACTCCGCTGAAGGTAAACAGCAGCTGAGTGTCATCCGCGTAAGATGTCACCTTAATCCCCATTTTGGCGATGAGCTCCGCCAGGGGTGTTAGGTAGACATTAAACAGAAGCAAGCTCAGGGCCGAACCCTGCGGTACCCCCCATTTTAATGGTTTAGCGGGCGAGGTGAAAGGGTGGATTGAGACCTGTTGTTCTCGGTCATGCAGGTAAGATGTAAACCATTTCTATCCCATCCCAAAACGGTCTGACACCGGAGGACAACAACTAGTAACAGATCATGAACATCTACGGATGTGTGTACTATACGGTAGAATGACACAGGATAGACCACCGACCTGCACATATCATGGCCCTCACTCAAGCTCGGTCATAGACTACACAATAGTAACTCTTCCGCTCTTAGCACAAATAAAAAGGTTTCTGATCTGATCTGAGAGCGACCATTTGCGTCAACATTTAGAATTAACAACAACATTTCTAAGACACATAGAGGCCCGACCGCGGTTGGGTCCACATCAACAATAAATCTGAAGCAATTGCGATGGACAAATAAAACATTACCTCACATAGCTATGAAGGCGAAAGACCTGATGGTAACCCTTGAGTCATAGAAAAGCTGGACAATTGACACTTGAATCACCTTCCTAGCAAACCTTTCTCAGTCAGCGACACCGACAAAACTGCAAAGTAGCAAGAGGATAAACCATAGCAGATTTCTAAGTCAAACAGCCAGAAGTTTAAGAAAATACTAAGAAGAGCAATTAGGTCTGTACGACAACATAGCGCATCAACTACCACATGGGAGGAAGTACGGCAACTGAAGAAGCAGTACAAAAAACAAATTTGGGACGATAAAAGAACAGAACGCGATAACTTCTGGACGAAAAGTCTATACAATGCAAAGCGATCCAACACTAGAGCTTTCTGGGACCAAGTGAACTCCCTGTCTAGAACGTAGAAAGATATAAACGTAACCTGTGTTACAGAATCTGCCTGGGTAAAACACCTAATCGCCACCTTCTCAATATCGGTCGAGGGTGGGATAAAGTCGCTCGAATTATCAATCCCCCCCTGTAGTGGAGGACCAAAACACGATCCTGCACCCAAACACTTCACAGGCAGACCAAACAGTGTCAGCAGTCTCGAAAAAGCAGAGTTATAGGGTTGATATGTTTTCCAAGACCACCAAAATAGCAGGAATAAACTCAAAATGTCACGGGGCAACACACCAACCATTCTCACCCTATTCCGAAGAAGAAATATCCAAGGTTATAGTAAAGAGTAGGCTCGACGGGGCCCCGGGCCCAGGTATACCCCAAGCAATTTGCAAGCAAGATCCTAACTTCTGGGCAACTAGGATGTATCGTCTGTTTCGCCTGGTAGGCACAACGAGTTGCCTCCCGGAAAGCTAGAGAGGCTCCATAATTAATCCAGTATTCAAAGGAGGGGAGCGTACAGACCCAGCCAGACCCAGCCAACTACCGACTGATTGCGTTAATAGATGTTGAGGCTAAAATCCTTGATTTTAGCTGACTTAATAAGCTGGTCCAACGCTAACAAAATAATCCCCATCAATCAGCCCGGCTTCCGCCGGGGCACAGGAACAATCACCAATGCTCTCGCGCTAGGCCAAATTGCAGACAAAAGCCTATGGCAGCGACAGAAATTGCACCTATGCTTTGTCGATTTCAAGGCGGCTTTCGACCGAGTCAGTAGATGCCTTTTATGGTGTAAACTGAAGCAGCAGGGTCTACCAGAATCGATATTGAAACTAATAATGGACCTATATACTGACACTTGGATGGAGGTAAAAATAGCCAACGGCAAGAAGCTCACTAGGAAGATCTACGCAAGTGAGGGACTAAAGCAAAGCTGCGTCTTGGCCCCATACCTGTTTAACCTATTCATGGCCGATTTATCACCAAGGCTGGATGAGGTCAACTCACATCCGCCACGTCTGGGTTCACTGTCATTAACACACCTGTCCTATGCGGATGACATCGTGCTCCTAAGCTACACGAGAATCGGCTTGCAAAGAGCAATTAATGAGCTAGGTAGCTTTGCCAAGACCAACCTGCTGGAAATAAACACCATAAAAACAAAAGTCAGGATCATAAGTCGCAAACAAACACAAACAAACGTTGTTCACAATTAACAACACGAGGTTGGAAGTGGTGAGCAGTTATAAATACCTTGGAATACATCTGGACTATCTTTTCAAAAGCAGAATGAGACCACACAAAAATAGGGAAACGCCCTAATATTTGCATTCTGTAGTTTATCAAAAACCCTAAAGGGCCCACTGTTCACGCCATTACTAGCAGTCATCAAAGCCAAACTCCTACCAACTGTAGACCATGGAAGTGAGGTCCAGCATGGGAATGATGCAGCGATCATGGACAGCCTCCAAACACGAGTATACAAAACGGTATTTTCCCTGCCACGCGACTCCTCACCGGCCCAGGTCCGATTAGAGTTTGGGCTACAACAACAACAACTATACAGAAGGTACGTGGCGATAAAAACTTGGTATAAAATCTGGCTCAGTCGTGGGTTTGAGATCAATAATGCGCTATGGGCTGCTCTACAAGGTGACCCTCAGTCTGCCTACGCAAAGTACTTACAAGCATCTCTAAAAATCACCAGGATGGCGACCTCTGCCAGCTGAACCTACCTCTGGCTTCGTTTCAGCTTATCAAAAAGAAGGCGGCAAAAAAACACTCTCTTATAGAAGATAAGCAACACTCAGCAAGCGAGCCCACGCATGGATGGTATTGAACTCTTACACAAAATCAGAGCCAGCCGCATACCTGGGTCTTCCCTTTTCCCCCTACTTAAAAACTACGGGGCATATTAACAAGGCAGCGATAAACAATTATCGCCGCTTTTGCGGCCGTTTTCGGCCGAAAAGCGGCGATAATTATATCGCCTTATCAGCAAAGACACGCTATCGCGTGTTTTGCTGCTTTTGCTCCCGTTTCCAGCACGCCTAACTTCGCATCGATAATGAGATGCAAAGTAGGCGTGTCTGTGGAAACAACATGGGTAAATATCGCGAAGGCAGCTTCGCGATATTTACAATGCGGGGAAGCGATAATTTTAATCGCGTTAAGTATGCCTTAACGCAGGAATTTAACGTCTGTTAAATTCCTGACTAAGGCATACTTAACATGGGGGGTGGATTCTGTGGCTAAGACCACAGGCCCTATCATCTAGGATATCGCCGTTTTCCACATGGAAAACGGCGATATCCACGCTATCTCTGAAATTTTTATCGCCTCGGCGATGCGCGTTGTTAATAACGCGCTAACCGGGCGATAAATTACAGAGATAGCCGGCGATAAATATGCAAGCGCTAAGCGCGCTTTGCGATATTTATCGCCGGCCCTTGATAATATGCCCCTACGTTTTTAGCGCTACGTAAGGGGAAGCTGCCCTGCAATGCAGACCTGCCGCGCTGGAAGTATCAGGGCTCAAAATCATGTTCTTTGTGGGTCACCCACACAGGACTCTGTTGATCTAATATGTATCTGCGCAGCCCTAGGTCCGCAGCGCCGTAAACTGCTGAAGAGACAGTTCAGCGAACGAGGCATCCGCTCCTGTAGAACTGCTATATTAAAATGCCTTGACTCGAACGACCCGCAGCTTAGTTGTCATTTAACAAAATTTTTAATTAGCTGCAAGAAAGTCCTAAAACATTGACACTGGTCAGGCACAGCGTCGCGTCAGAGGCCATTGTCTGTCTCTTTTAACATCGACTGTACTGTATAAATCAATTATTTTTAAAGTAATGTATAAACAAGGTGGTGTATCACCTACTCATATCGACCTTACACCTCCAAAACGAATGTTTAATGAAGCGGATGTGAACATGAATTTTAACATTTATAGATTTCTGCGTGCTTTTTTTACGGTACAATGTATCTTGCTTATTGGAACATTGTTTCGGTTTTAATTACATCTACCTGTAGGAAGAGGGCAGTAAGGGCAGATACGATGTGGCCGGAAGTGCCATGGGCCCAATGGCCTAGGTCTGACCCCAGGGGCCACAACCAGCCTATGGAAAACAGCGGGTTTCTAAAGTCTCTTGTCGCCCCCTAGGATGGCGGCGCAGTGCAGGGACCCAAAGCAGCTCCTGTGTGGGCGGGAAGACGCCGCCCATGCCCACCAATCCTGGGCCTACTCCGCCTCCTGCGCACCTGGTCGCGGGATCACCCGAGGCCCCGGCTGTGTCCTAGTCGCACACATTCACCGCTGCAGCCCGGTCCCTGACCTCCAGGGGACACCAGCATCTGTCAGGTGAGGGTCGCCGATCTCCAAGATGATGCTGGGCAGCTGAGTCACGCAGAGCTACTCACAGCGTGTCCGTCCTGGGTGCCATGTTGGCCACCGCAGCCAACTATTTCTTTTATATGTTATTAATTTTATATTTTTCAATATTTTAAATGTATTATTTGAAAGTGTATACATTAAAAAAAAAAGAAAAATGTTACCTGGTTTTGAATGATATTGCCTTCTACGATGTTTTGGAGTCAATATTTTTGTCGTTTGCATTATGTGTATAGGAACGCGATATTGTGGTAAATTATATTTTTGTCAAAAATATTTTTGGCCATGGTACTGTGTCAGTAAACCATTCTGTTCACCCTCTTTCTCTGTGTCATTATTTAATTTTCCCTTTGGAACTTGCATGGGGAATAAAGTGTTTTGGGACCCCCTCCCCCCTCTTCTTGTTGACCCCCGCTTGAGGGATGTGGCCGAACCTTGCATGGAAGGAGCTGAGTTGGATGAACCTTTTTGGAAAGTTTCATGAAGATTCAATAAACGAAGTCAAAGTCATAAGCATAACACAAAGCACTCTTCCTTTGGAAACTCTGATAGTGAATGTGATTGGAGGAGCAGCAGGTCGAAAGTAGACTCACTGCATTATGATGTAGAGTTTGTTTAAAGAGGTGCGTCTTCCGCTCTTTCTAAGTTGGAGGAGAGTTGGGGCAGTCCTGATGGACACGGGCATGTTGTGCATAAATCTGTTTTTTCCTCCTTTGCACTTCATCTCCAGCCTGGCTGCAGGTGCTCTGGAGGTGAGGTTCTCATCCAGAGATGTGATGGCTTTGTGGATGATGCAGCTAGTTTTGAGGATGGTGTGGGTTGCAAGAGCAGCCAGTGGCAGTCCATAAGGGTGGGGATGATGTGGTCATATTTATTCAGTCCCTTGATGGGTGTGCAGCTGCATGGAGAATGCCACTGTGGAGTCTGGGAGGCTTTGGAGCAGGGCATTGTCACCATCCAGATGAACCAGGCACAGGAATATTCTATGTGGTTAAGAAGGGAGAACTCAATGAAACAAGAAGATACCAATATTATATATAAAATTACAACACATCTCTTTGTGCAAGGATAGCTGAACATAATGACAAAGCATCAAACCACCATCGATACAAATTATAATCTGATTGCCATACGGGAGTTTGTGCGATTGCTTATGTTCCTGTCCAAGGTCATCTCAGTACATTTGTTGCTGGAATGGGATTGGTGTGCTGTTCTGGGTCTTTAATTTTGTGAAAAACTAGCCAACTAGCCCATAATACAGGCTCGTCCATCATTCAAAATTACCATATTTCGTTTCACTTGTCGGATCCTCACAGATGTGAATCTGTTTGGGTGTGTCACTGTTTCTTTGACTAGAGCCCATTGACCAATCTTCCAACTACGGTGTACCATTCCCAACTTATGATCATACTATTTTTATACTTGTCTTGATGCAGTTTTACCTTGCCACCCACCTTCACCCTCTCTGTCCTACCGGTTTGCCTCCATCCTGCCATTAAGGTGTCAGTTGGAAGCTGGTTTTCTATCTCTGAGTGAGACAAACCGTGAAATTCCCACAACATGTCCCTCACTGTTTTGTCTGCAGAATCACCCGCAGTATGTGCTAACTGAATTGCTTCTTTTCACATTATGTTTATTCTTTCGACAAGACCATTGGCTTTAAGACAATAAAGTGGAGTTTTTTTGTGTGGCATATGGACCAATCCTTTGAGAAAAGTGTCAACTGCTCCGATACAAAATATACACTATTGTTGGTAACTTTGGTGCCAGGAACACCTTCTCTAGAAAAGGTCTCTGACTCAAAGGGTTGATATTGTTAACTCATTTGGCAGTAATCCACTTGGAATGGTAATCTTTTTTTTTTTTTTTTTAAATTGAATTTAAAAGCCAATACTAAAAGAGCACAGTACATTATAGATGAAGCAAGACTGAACATACCAATAAAGCAGTTTAGCATAAAACAGACATATCATATTAATTCATGCAATAATAGATCCGGAGAGAAAAAAGGGGAATCAAAGAAGCACATTACGGTTAAGGATCATAGCTCTTTTCAGAGTTATAGTAATTCATTAATGCAGAAATAAGTTAATATAATACACATAGTAATGTTACAACTCATACATCTCAAACTGCATAACAAAGACCCCTATTACAGCATCTAGTTATATCTTAACAAGCAAACCTGTGGTCGAGACTTAAAGTGAACTGTGCAGATTTAAAAAGAAGATCCCCTATCAAGAGCCTTTACCACATGATCCTATTCCAAAATTAACATGGTTTATTTCATATTTTGGGGATAGAAATCTGGCCCATCAACAAGAATTAAGAATTCATCCAATCAGACATCTTGCCCCAATTTTTTTTCCCCTAATTGACGTTTCCTAGGACTCTTAAGATTATAGAGGCCAGACACCAGATTGCAAATTGCGAAAAGTCTTGCTCTCCGAATTTCATAGGACGGGGGCTTACTTTGGACACATGAAAAACACATGAAGTATTTCCGCCAGTTCAGCCCCACACCGAATGCATTTACCATCAGTTGCCCCTCCCCATTTCAATATTTTTGCTGGGCTATAATATAGATTAAAGATCGTTTTGTAATGTTGTGCCCTCAGATTGGATGAAATTAAAATCTTCTCCCCGATTGCGATAAATTCCTGTAGTATTTCATCTTAAATTCCACTTACGATTCTGGATCTCCAAATCATCTGTCTGAGATTCTAAAACACTGATTCTGTCTCCCCGACTGATTGCCTGATTGGTATTCTTGGACATCGTAGTGATGCCATTTTTTTTCCTACTCAGAAAGTCTCAAATCAGTAACAACTTGAAAAAATCTGTCCTTGACAATGAGTATCTAAATGAGAAAATGAGCTAATCTGAGCATCAGTGTAAAGATCTCCTTGTGTGCTTATCCCCTTTTGTCTCAAACCTTCCATGACTGTATCCCAAAAGATGGGGGGGGGTAGTAATAATGAAGCAGATGTAGGTGTATAATAGCATATCCTACCAAGCTGAAGACCTCTTCTGACCTGCTTCCAGACTTTATAAGCAGTTACCAGAACCTCCAATCAAGTCTTTTTATAATAACTAGGTTCCAGATTCCTCAACAAACACCCCTTTGCTTCTGTGCCCATTAGCATTTGGTACATAGAGGGAGCTTCTGCAGCATCTATATTGTTCTCCCCAGTTAATAAAATGTGCATTCTGTAGAAGGCAGGCCCAGTAATAAAATGTAAAATAAGTATTGCCCATCCCCCTGATTCCTGGGTAGGGTCATGGATTTCATTGCCTTTCTGTTTTCTTCTGAATCCAAATAAAGCTAGCACACAACGATTGTAATTTTTGTAGATGGCTTTAGTGAGCTCCAAAGGTACAGCCCTTAAGAAATAAAGTACTTTAGGCAAAACGCTCATTTTTAGAACATTGCACCTTCAAACTAGTGATAGATGCAGACATTCGACTCTATGGAGCTCACTTTTAATCGTCCTTAAGAAAGGAACCCCATATGGATATTTTTAGGTCCAGGAGTCAGGGGGAGAGAAAAAAGCAACAATCACACAAATGAATACTCCTGTCAGACCTATGTAATTTTTCTGGTGGCCTACATAGGGCTCAACAGTAGGGCTATCCCACAATAAGGAGTCTTTCCATACAGGGATATACAAAAGTATTAAAGTTCACTAAAAAAAAAAAAATGTATATATAATTTCATCATTTTCTTTTTTATATTCTTTTGTAAGATCTCAATTAATGAAAATATTAACATTTCTTTTTGTAAAGATCTCAATTTATAAAAACATATACAGACTTATGATGGACATTTCATTTTGTATCTGATATAATTGCCATGTACAAAATATATTATTCACAGATAAAGACATGGAAAGACATATACATGTACTCTAATAACGCACATCCATACCCCCAAAGAGACAAATCACCCTCATACCAACCAATCTCACCTAACATACCACACTCTCAATCAAAAACAGTCTCACGCAAAATAAATGAGGGGGAACTCTCAGTTTTTTTATATATGACATACACCGTTGACAATAAGGCGAACTGAAACAAATCCCAATTTTGTTCCCCTTTGGTGTTGTCTTTGAGGGATTTCCCACAGTCTGGTCAACGTACGTTTCGGTGGATATATATGATTACCACCTTCATCAGGACCACTCTTTTTATATAATTTCAGGTGAGTGGGCGGGGGTTCTCTGTTAGCGTGCCCCGTGGTACGCTGAAGTTGTAATGCAGTCGGTCCAAGTAGGGCACATGTGCTGCTAGGTCCCTCCTTATTGGTTAGGGGAGAAGATTGATTTTATATGTCTTTATATTCTAGTAGATATGCTGATGTGCTTATCCTGCGATTACTGCATTTAAACATGCACTTCTGATTAAAAACGATATCCTCCGCATTCGTTTCCTGCAAAATCATGTCCCATGGTTTTGCAGGAAACGAAGCAGACGCGTAGGATCATCATAAACAACAAGTATACAATTGAAGCAATGCGGAGGTTATCGTACATACAGACAACGTTTACATATGGGGGGGACAGATCGGGGGCACTTCTTGCACGATTAATTAGAACAGATAGGGAACACACACCTATACTGCAACTCCAGAATAATAACGGGGACATTATCGACACACAAGGGGCGATCCAGAAAGAATTTGCAACACAGTTAGAGGCAACGTGCACAAATAACCTTCAGATATGTCCGCAATACTGCAGGAATTTCTGGCCAACTGGAGAGTGTGGAGGCGGAAGCCCTGGGAGCACCGATTTCAAAAGAAGAAATATTCGCAGCTTATAAAAAAACTAAAGCCGGAGAAATGTCCAGGGAGCGACGGGCTCCCGGCGGAGTTCTATCAGAAGTTTGCGCCGCTAGTAGTGGATCGCTTACTGGAAGTGTTCAACGAGGCCCTAGCTAAAAAAAGAGTTACCTAAAACTATACTGGAGGCGGTGGTGACCATGGTCCCCAAATCAGACAAAAAACCCCTCTACCCAAACTCCTATAGACCGATCTCCCTATTAAACATAGATGCCAAGATACTGAGTGGGATCCTGGGATCCTGGCATCCCGATTATTGCCTCACATGCCCCAACTGATCCATCCAGACCAGGGTGGGTTTATTCCTAAAAGGAGTACCACACAAAACCTGCGTAGATTGGCACATGTGTGGCACGAGCCAGGTGTGGAGACTGAGAGCTGCGCAGTGACACTATTGGACATCCAACAGGCCTTCGATTCAGTTGAATGGGAATATATCTGGGCAGTACTTGGAACAAGCATTGGCATAGCCAATAGGTCTCGCCTTTAGGACCTTATAAGTGTTTAGCCATGCAACAGTTAATGCTGTTGCAGTAAGGATATTGTGCTGCATAACTAAATAGTTATAAGGTCCCAAAGGCGAGACCTATTGGCTATGCCAATGCTTGTTTTAATTCGCATAGATTGTTAGTGTATTTACAAAGCACCTGGCAACGGCAGGGCTCCTCCTATACCCCACACAAGCTCTTCCGCTGCTCTTCAAGCTTTTCCACTGGAAAGTGTAGGATATCTTTTGTAGAGCGTGCGACTTCTTTTAATACAGAAAGCAGGCAAGCGCGCATTACTGGTAGTAAGGTGGGGTGCATTCTTGGAGCGATAGGGTGGAATGGTGAGAGAGTTTGAGATGGAGAAGAGACTAGGGAAACTGGAAAGATGGAAGTGAAGCGAGAGAATGGGAGAGTTGGGGGTGGCGGTGAAAGGATCTCTGTTGTGGCTAGCGAGGGAGGGGGCAAAACTATGAGAGGCGCGGATAGGAGTTTGACAGCGAGAGTGATGACGTGCGACGAAGAACGACTGCACATGTCAAATGTACTCTGTGACTGCCCATGCACAGTGCCTGTGTACTAGTCCAGAATATTTGCTTTCTCACAGCTTGAAATTGCTGAGGACAGCTTCACGTCCACAAACGCAATGCAAAGAAAATGTAACAGCCCCAGCAGTCTCAAACCAAAAATACTATGTGCACGAGACTATTACACATTTCTTGGTGAGAACTATTTTGTTACACAAAAAGAGAACAAAAATAGTGTTTACGATAGCGCTGGTATTTTTACCCGCGTGTCTCTGTTCTGCTACATGTCTCATGTTTCAAATCCTGTCAACAGTGAAGGGCGACTGGCGGCTCTCAGAGCTGATATTCACGAACAAGCCACACAAGAGAGTAATGGCCTTATTAGCCCTTTAACATGATGAAAACTTTGTGCAAAAATTAATAAAATCCGGGAATAAGATATTTGCAGAGCTCTGCCCTCTGTTGTAACTGGGCTGCTCTGTAAATTGCTTCAGGTCAAGTGTCGTGAGCCGCATTGCACCACTAGGGGGAGCTGCACAGCTGCTTGTTTGGAAGATACATAGACTTCCCTTTACATTCACATACGTTACCCGTTTCAGTAAGTGCACACTACACTGAAAATATGCATTTATTAAATTTTAAATTCTATGCCGCCTGTCGGTAGTGATATATAAATGTTAATGATTGTATTTTTATTGTTAAAGTCGCCGAGGGCTGTTCGCTACAGCGCCTGCCCAAGATGATGTCCGTGCTACAAATTCTCCAATGTTCCAGAGCGAGACCAGCGCAAAGCCAGTTGTTCTCTTAATGCCGTCCCCACACAAACCAGACGGCGGATGGCTTCCAAGCGGCAACTACACCCTATACCACGGGCAAAGTAAAACAAGCACGCGAGTGGTGCGTGCGTGTGCGCGCCTCGCGCTAAAAGTAAAAAAAAAAAAGGAGGCACGTCTGGCGAGTGGCGAGCGATGCGCTTAATGAGCCATGACGAGAGAGGAAAGCCAGATGGCGCCTCTGCGCGTAACTGTGTGCGTAATCGCAAGCTTTAGGCCACAAGCAAAAGCGTGTGGTGAGCTTTTTAAAGCCCACTTACTAAAAGTCTCGCCAGAGCAGCGCATGCGCTGGCTCAGGCGAGACCTAAAAATGGGGCTGGGAAGAGAATATATACAATGGATGAAAATATTATACACTAACCCAACTGCCAGGGTGCGACTGCAAGGCCAGATATCAGAACGTTTTACGCTACGGAGAGGCACCCGAAAGGGGTGCCCCATATCCCCACTTCTGTTCGCTATCGCGATGGAACCCCTGGCGGGTACTCTGAGAGAAAGGATGGGGAGATGGGGAATCCAGTTGGGAGACACGAATCATGTGGTCTCCATGTACGCCGACGACACAATGGTGTACCTACGGCAACCAGAGGAAGCAGTGCCAGTGCTTATTTCTGAACACGAGAAGTTCGGAGAGTTATCCGGTCTTCGCCTTAACCCCGGGAAATCTAAACTGTTCCCCATGGGGAGTCTGATTGGGAAAACCAACGCTGCTTTGCTTAGTGTGGGGATGAAATGGGTGCTAGACACCTGGGGATTAGACTGACGCACACACACACGGCAAACCTAGACAATATTATAGGAAGAACTGTAGAAGGCATTAGAAGATCGGTCGCCTTCTGGAAGGAGCTTCCGCTGTCCCTTATGGGCAGAATGGCACTAATAAAAATGGTCATACTGTCAAGGTGCCTGTATACCCTTCAGAACTCCTTATACAAAATCCCACATAGACACTTTACACAATTAGAGCGCCTTATGGTAGAATTGTTGTGGGGAAACAAAAGGAAGTGAATAAAAATGAATACTCTGCAACGAAAATGGGAGTTGGGGGGGAATGGAGGTTCCTCGCCTGGAGCTATATTACATGGCTACACAACTCCAGCATGCGGTACACTGGATGGATAAACATAGTAACTGGGAGAAACAACTGTTGGCAGGTACACACGAGGGGGCTACGCTGCCAGAGCTCCTTATGATGGGCACCGGAGTACCCGAGTCCTTCCCTTACATCATAAGACAAGTGGCAGAGGTCTGGGAAACAGCAGGGCAGAAAGTAGGCGGGCGCGCACCCTATGCCCCAGAAGCTCCAATATGGATTGTAAGGCCCTTCAAAACGATAGGAGAAACAATGGCCATTAATAAATGGGTGGAAGGAGGCTGCCAAATAATGGGAGATCTATAAAGTAACGAATGGTTTATAACGAGGAGGAGGCAGAGAACACATTCGAGCTATGGAAAGGACAATACCTACAATATGCGAAACTCTCCGCAGTGGCCAGGGAAATATGGCCAACATTCCCACAGGAACCACCCACCACAGCAGTCTTGCAGGCGATAATCAGACTAATGGGAGGTGGCAGATTGATCTCACCCAGATATAAAGCTCTAGGGGAAGATCTCCCCAACAAGACCCTTCCAATACACACACGATGGGACACTGCTCTGGATGAACCCTTAACCGAGGAAGAATGGTAGAAAGTCCACAAAGGGGTCAAACAGATAAGCTCCAATGCGAGGTTCAAACATAATCCACCAGGCATATCTAACCCCGCGAACACTACATAAAATATATCCAGAGCGCGCAAACCACTGTCCTAGATGCAGGCAGTCGGATGCTCAGTTTATACATATGATATGGGATTGTCCCACGCTGGCGCAATACTAGGCTAAGGTAATAGACAGTTTACAAACCGCTACTGGTTTAAAAGTCGTAGTGTTGGGACTTCTCCCCCACACCAAAAGCCAAAAAGCTCAGCAGAAAGTTTGTTTTATTAGGGCTTGTACTGGCAAAGAGAAGAATAGCGATAAAGTGGCTGAGCCCAGACCCCCCCACAATAGAGGGATGGGTAAAAGATTTGAATGAGTGGGCCACAGCGGAATTAATCCGAATGAACAAAATCAGAAGAGACGATGAACTAGAAGAGGACGCGCGGGCCTGGTACCTCATGATAGCAGATACACAAAAAAGGGGAAACATCTGCTGGGGACGTAGAACCGATCCAGCCGGAACAGGAAGAGAGAGACACGGAGGGGTTGACCAGATGACCTTCAATTAAAGAACGCTGTATAGACAGATATCATTATTCAACGTAGGACAGGTTTCTCATATTTACGTAATAACACGACCAGAGGGAGGGGGAGGGGGAGGGGGGATATGTTGAATGTTCCTTTTATTCATTGTTGATAAAATAGTGTAAACAGAATGTGTTTTGTATGCGCCTTATAGGAGGCTCTAAACATGTGCGATCGTAACACTTGAATATGCTGTTTCCGAAGATTGGAGACAAGGTCTATGTCAGAAGATGTGATAAGTACAAATGAAAACTGTGTTGATAACACACAAAACACCAATAAAAATGTTTTAAAAAAAAAAAGACAGGTTGTCCTTCGATAAGGGGTGTCTATGGTTACCTTGAGCACACTTACAACAGCAGATCTTGAAACTATATCACAGCATTACTACTGCTAGTCACAGGGGAGTTGCCACTACACTTGAGTGGGTTATTCACTATTTTTTGGTTGCCCTCTGTAAAGAAGGATTTTGTCCAGTATGTGTGCTCAGATATAGCATCAAGGCTACCTTCTAGTGGCCTGCTACATCCTTTAGAACATGTCGCATTTTCTACCTGTAAATAGAATATCTAGAAAATTCACTCCTAACTTTTGGGGCCTTTTATTAGGTTCATGTTTCCACTGAGAGGATATTTGCACTTCAATGCTGCTCTGTCTCACTCACTGTGTACTCTGAGGAGGCTACAAAGCCATTCCTGAGGATATAGGGGAAGAGGAATTGGGAAAAACTCATATCACTGCATAGCACCCTCTCTTGGACCTGGTATGGTTTCATCTCATGCATTTGAGTCCTGATGAGAATAAACAGCCAATACTTGCCACATATTACTCAGAATCGAACTATATCACACTATCTAAAATACTTTGCATGATAATCCTGTTAGAGTGGGGTAACACTGCAGCTACACATGCTTGTGAGAATAAATTCTGAAAACATAGTCATGTATTCCTATTGCTTCAATGCTAACATCCCCCTGCACGTGTTTCACAAAGTGCACTTATATATTCTTGATCAAATATGAATCTTGTGTTTACATTAACCTGAAGTGTCCACTATCCTTGAAACGCATGCACGTTTCATGACTTTAGTAGGCTTAGAAGCCATTTTATTTGAGGCAGTCCATTTCCACATTTCCTGCATCTCATAGTATAGCGCAGCCTCACTTTTGATGTTGGCCACCAGTAGCTTGACTTTAGGAAAAAAATGAATTCAGGTGTGTGTATCAATATCTCAGTTTCAAGGAGATCTCGCATTTTCTCCGTACGGAGATCCTGCCACCTGCTCATTAGATATGTTTCACTAAAGTACACGCTTCTGTCACGCGTTTATGTTGTATTGAGGGAAAATCATAGAAAATTATCCAAGTTGCATGCAGTTTAACATTAAAGGCCCCAACTGATTTTTTGGACAAGTAGTCTGGTCCGTTGAAATGACAATTGTGTTCTCATTATTTGCTGCTTGCTATTTTTGCATTAAACGCATGTTGTGACGTGTTGTGTTTTATTTCAACAAAATAATTTGCCTGCAACATATGATGTGAAATGTTAGTCTAGAGCATGGGTACTCATAAACATTTGCCCAGGGGCCACAAAGTACGGTCTGTGGTGTGACCGAGGGCCGCACTCATGCCAGCAGGGTGGCGGTAGGGGGTCTGGGTGGGTCAGGGATTATTTAAGGATGTCGAAAAACATGTTAAATAAATGGGCAAGCATTTATTTGCAGTTAATGAATGTTTGTCCGTTTATTTAACATTTGTTTCTGAATATTAGTGCTCAGCAGCTGGTGCTGCTGTTTACCAGGGGGGCTGCATGTAAAGGTCAAGAGGGCCGCAAGCGGCCCCCAGGCCGTACTTTGAGTATCACTGGTCTAGAGTATAACTCTTCAGCGGTGTGATGATATATGCATTCAGAACATAGCTCCTCAACTACCATGAATAATACTGAATTGAGTTTATAATTCATTCACAAAACCAAATCAAGTACGTGGTTCAAAGACTTGAGAAGGAACAAGAGATTTTGTCAATCAATACAAGTTTATTTAGACCAATGGTCCTCAAACGTTTTAAAAACAACATTAGTAAAACTTCTAAAATCACAGTTCATTATTTAAACATCATAAAAATTCATATAATACACTCAGATTTCCTTTCAACATTTCATATCACATAGGCCACGTAAAACTATAAAATAAACATTTCAGTTCTAATCACGTTTAAGAAGAAATTCTTTAACTTTTTGGATGAACTTCCCCATGGCACAAGCTATGTCTAAATTACTCATTTCTGTTAGAAGGATTACTGCTTGAACCCTGTTTTTAATATCGTACTTTTTAAAAATCGGACATAAAATCTCTATTCGTATATCTAAAACCTTCTGACAATCCAATAATATATGTAAGATGTCACATGTTGTTCCCAAAGTGCAGGTGCATTTTCCCTTACTGTCTATCATAGATCTTTTTACCCCATTATTCGCATAGCATGGGTTAGCCCCAAATCTTAACCTTAGTATTTCTCTTCTTAAACAACAGCTAGGTAGCCTATCAATTTAAGGGAAATGTTGTTCGTTTTGCCACGCAGAAGCCATAAAACGTACAGAGCTTTTCCTCAAGAGGTAATCTTGGTCCTGCGCTCGAGAAATTTCTTTTCTCAGGGCCCTAAGTTCCCTCTTGTCGACCTCGATTTGGAGAGTCAGGGGGCGCAGCTTAACCTTCATCATGCAACACGCTTTAGTGATGGTAGCTCTGATCCCTTTTGCCCACGTTAGCTCGCTCTTTACAATCTCGTTTCTGCACCATTGCGAGATTTTCTAATCTTCTATCGTTCCCAGACGCTGCCAGAATCGTAATAGGGCCATACAAGCTGTTATACCCCATGAGGTAATTCCCAATTCTAGTCTCACCGCCTGGACCATTGACGACTTGGGCACTGAAAATAAGTTTTTCAGTGTTTTTCCCTCCTCAACGTCCCAACCGTTTTTGCCACTCAAATATAGCAATTCTGCACCATACAAAAATTGTGGTGGTACCATTGCTGAGTAAGCTTTTAGGGCCGGTCTGTCAGACATTTCGCCATAAGCACCGTTGAATTTTTTTAATCCACTGACCGATGCTGATGACCTCAGCTTTAGTGCATCGAGGTGGGTATGCCATTGCAGACTTTTCTCGAACCACATCCCCAGGTACCTATATTCTGATACCTTTTCCAACTTCTCGGAGCCCAGAAACCATGTGAACCCTATTTTCCTCCGACCAAAACATAAGATCTTTGTCTTATCCATATTGACGAGTTTTTTAAAACAACAGTATTCGTTAAACCTGTTTAGCTTTCTTTGCAGGCCAATCTCCGTTTGATCCATAATTACAAGATCATCCGCATATAGTAGACATGAGATATGTTTCCCGGCTTGCCCCATTTACATTGCCTAAGGTTGAAGGCAAGTCTGCAATGAACAAGGAAAAAAGCAGGGGGGCCAATACGCACCCCTGCCTCAGCCCATTGCCAATCTGAATTTTCTGAGATAAGCTCCCTTCTACATCTAAAATGATCTGGGCCCAATTATCGGTGTGAAGTGCATGAATCACCCCTAACAAATCCCTTGGGATATTATATCCAGTCAAAGTCTCCCACAGCAGCTCCCGGTCCACTAAGACAAATGCTGCGCGGAAGTCCACGAAGCAGCAGAACAAACTTCCCCTCTGCTCAATCGACTTCCGCGCAATGGACCAGAGCGCGAAACAGTGGTCGACCGTTGAATGCCCCTCTTTGAACCCCCCCTGTTCCGGGGGCACAATCCGATTTACTTCTGCCCAGTCCTTAAGCATTCCCAAAATTACTTTAGCAAAAACTTTTTCTCCTATATCTAGGAGATTTATTAATCTGTAATTCTTCGGGGCTTTTAAATCTCCTTTTTTGTGGATTGGCCTTATGATTGCTCCTCTCCAGTTTTCTGGCAAAATGCCTGTGTTAAGAATCCTCTGAAACATTTTTGCAAAAAACTCTGCCCACCACTCAGGCCTAGTTTTTATACTCACTGCAGGCAGATTATCTGGGCCTGTGGCCCGAGTAAGGTTTAGGCGAGATATTATTTTTCTAATATGACTGGAGGTAAAGTGCTCCTTTATATCCTCCCTCACTCCTGGCCATGCTATTGTACTTACTTTCTCTAGCAATGGCCACTTCCATAGATTTCCCCCAAGTAACCCACCCAGTTATCTTCGGGGATAATACAGTGCAGAGACCCTAATATTTTGCCGGAGCTTTCTTGGACCAATTTCCAAAAACCTTTCACATCTTTGGACTCAATTACGGCTTGCATACTTGCCCAGCAACTATCTTTATATGTTCTTTTTTTATTCCTAATAATCGTTTTATATTGTATCCTTAGTTTCTGGAGGGTAATTGACAGTTCAGCATTATACCTTACCCTAAGTCTTCTTTCCCTTTGTCTGATACATGCTTTTACTTTACGACATTCCTCGTCAAACCATGGTCGATCTTTATTATGGGGTCTATTATTACTAACTATCTCGGGTTTACTACATTTAATTTTCACCCTTAGGCATTCCACCAGTTGTCTTATTGTATTTTCAAACCCGGCATTGCCGTTTTTGATTGGAATTTTTTCTAATGAAAGAGTCTGCTGTACAGCACTTAATTTTCCTATGTGCTCCTCCGATATACGGGTTGTTAGCCGCTTTGGGTAGTCCACATGTACCTGAAGTGCCATCTCTCTCTGTTTTCCCCTTGTTGCGTATAGTTCTGTGTTCAGAGGATAGTGATCACTACCCTCCACTCTTACCACCTCGAAGTGCTTAATTAATTCGAAGCTCCAGGCATGGGTAAACACATAGGGGCCGATTCCGATCTCGGCCGGTAGTGCTCCGAATCGGATTCGGATTCACCGGATCCGATTCGGAGCCCTGTTTACCGACCGAATCGTATGCGGGTCCGGCCGAGCGAGTACGATGCAAGCTCCCGCGAAATCGCCGACCGACTCGAACGCGGCTTCAACACGCTGGACACGACTCGCACCGCGCTATGGAGATGTTTCCCGGCCGGGTAAGTACGATGCGCGCCGCGAGCAGTCCGACCGACTCGCGCCGTCCGGCTCGAAAAACCTGTCGGAGCCGGACTTTGGGGGTCCGCGTCGGACCCCCTGTACGCGTAGGCGCGCGAGTCGCACACAGGGGGACCCATGGGTCCCCCTACCTGTGCATGTACGCCGCGATGCGCATGGACGCGTACCCGCTGTAGGGGCGCCCTTGTTCGCCTCGCACCCATTGAGTCAATGGGAGCCCGCGTACGCGTTGTACGACCGGCTCCCATTGACTTCAATGGGAGTCCGACCGACTCGAGTCCGATAGCATGCGAATGCATCGTACTCGTCCGGTCGGACTGCTAGGGTCCGATTCGGTCGGAATTCTCTCCGGTTCCGGCTCGGTCGGAGAGATTTCCGGCCGGAATCGGAATCGGCTCCATAGTCTATAGGGCAGGGTTGCTGGCCTATCGTAAATGTGCGCCTTGCCGGCCGATCATACGATATACGGGTTGTAAGCCGCTTTGGGTAGTCCACATGTACCTGAAGTGCCATCTCTCTCTGTTTTCCCCTTGTTGCGTATAGTTCTGTGTTCAGAGGATAGTGATCACTACCCTCCACTCTTACCACCTCGAAGTGCTTAATTAATTCGAAGCTCCAGGCATGTGTAAACACATAGTCTATAGGGCAGGGTTGCTGGCCTATCGTAAATGTGCGCCTTGCGGCCCAATCAGCCTCCATTCTCCCATTTACACATACCAACCCCATAGAGCCCAACAACTGTCCTAAAGCCATATCTTGGGCCGAAATATCCCCACTAGGAAATATGGCATCCTCTATATTATAGGCGATTAACAAATCCTTACACCATGGATCTATCCTACGGGGGTCTAATCTATGGTTAAAGTCGCCCAACACCAAGAATACATCCTTCTGGTAGTTATCACATACAGTCATCATATCCTCTTTTAAATTTCCCAGTTCCACCTTATATTCATCCTCCTTTCCCTTCTGTATATACACATTAACAATAATTATACCTTCATAACATTATTTGCTGTGCTGCTTGCTTTTTTTTGCATTAAACGCATGTTGTGACGTGTTGTGTTTTATTGCAACAAAATAGTTTGCCTGCAACATATGATGTGAAATGTTAGTCTAGAGTATAACTCTTCAGCGGTGTGATGATATATGCATTCAGAACATAACTCCTCAACTACCATGAATAATATTGAATTGAGTTTATAATTCATTCACAAAACCAAATCAAGTACGTGGTTCAAAGACATAAGAAGGAACAAGAGATTTTCACTCTGCAGATGAACTTGCAACTTTAGTTCAATACTCAGGGGCTGATACCGAGATCGGCGGTCAGACGGCCACTGCTGCGGTCAGGAGAATGCCGCCAAGCCGGCGGCATCCCGACTGCCGTACTCTGACACTACCGCCTAGCTGGCGGTGTGTCGTCGGCAGTGGAACTGCGGCGGCATACTTAGGCTCATAAAGAAAGCCTGAGGCACATGCCACCGCAGTGCAGCACCACTTGCACTTCGGGTGCACTGTGTACCATGCAACACGTTGTGTATGGCACACAGTGTACCCACGACAGTGCATGAAGAGGGGAGCATAACATGTGCCCCCATGCACAGTCCCCACTGTGCGAAATCGCCATGGGGCCCTGTTTGGGACCCCTTCCCTGCCATTCCGCTGACCTTTTCATGACGTGATCCCTGCCATGAAATGGTCAGCGGTAGGCTGGAGCTCATCCGACCACTGCGGTATCCAAGATCTTGGCGGTTGCGGCGGTCATGTGGCGGTCCGACCGCCCTACTCATAATCGGGCGGTCGGACCTATGAGAAGGCAGCGGTTGGACTGTGACCGACGGTACAGCAGTCTCAATTTTGCTGTACTTGTAATCAGCCCCTCAGTTATGAAACAATATTACCTTTGAAGAAATGTCCATGTCTACACAAACACAGTTGGTGGCACTCCAACAATTATCAAATCCACTGAAGAAATTCTGCTGATACCACAAAGTGGATTTTCCATATATGATCGCAGCACAATTAAGTCTTCAAACTGAGCAAGACGTGAGCATACAAAAAGCACAGCTATTGGGAAGCAGGGTTCTCCACGGTAAGCACCTTGGTATACTAGAGTTTAAAGATGGCTGTCACATTCTAGTTCATGTTTGCTCTCATTTGGAATGTGACTCTCACTACGTGAACACCATCTAGGTTTGAGAAAGATACACCAAGCACTCAGCATTTCAGCTTCCATTTTAGAAGTATAGAATGCTACTTAAATCTGCATTCGATAATAATTATTTGAAAACAATATTCAAAATGTAAATGTTCTGAGTGACTAAATGAAAGAAACCATACATTTATCTCATGCCTATGTCCATCTTCCTTGATTGGCCCCCATGACGAATCCTCACCTACTCAGACCACAAGTACTGCATACTGTGTTGATGTTCCTGACAGTACCCACCCTCTAGATATAATCCCTCTGCTGGGCGTCTTCGACTGACAAATGTGTTAGACAAATTTCTTTTGGGCTCTAGGTGCCTGAATATGTGTAGCTGGTTCCCAAAATCTTTCTTCTGAATCAAATTCCTCCCAAGCTACTATACATTATAGTGAACCTTGAGGTACCCAGGAATCTAAAATGCTCTTAGCTTCATGAACCTTCTACAATCGATGAAGGAGGCTGCACTCAACAAGTTTTATTCTACACTAGTTTTACTACAGCCACTTGAAAGACTGGGTGAATCTTCATAGTTGGCGGCAAAGGCCACCTTCAAAGCTGCGTCATCTATAACTTTTGTGATATAAAATGGAACAATAAAACGGGGTTCAAGTCTCCATTTTTCGTGCATGGGGAGGATCGTCCTTCCATTATTGGCCCTAACACCTGGTAGTTGTTGATGAGTGGGATTTCGCCCCACTGGGGTTCACAGACATGCAATGGGCCCGGGGTACCTGGTGATGATATAGAAGAGGGGTGTCTGGACCGCACTTCCGTGGATCATGCAGGTGGGGCTTTGGGCCAGGGATAGAACAGCAAGGCATCTGAAATGGAACAGATCCTGACCAGGGAAACCCCTTTGTGAGATAGTGACCAGCTTCAGGAGGTAGGTGAACTGCAGGGCTTTAGGAAATGGGACATAATTGGCATCAGTAAGCTGGGAGACGTGTGGGGGGAGGTTGGACTCAAAACCCTGGAAGGTCTTCAGGAGGAATTTCAATGGGCGAGCTCAGCGGCTTTTAGATACGTACAGTTACACCATGCCTTAGCGGCTGCTGTTCCAAGGGAGGCTCCCCTAGCAGACGCATCCCCTGGAGAAAAGAGTGCTGTCAAAAGTGAAAGCGATATTTCTCATCTACCAAAAAGTTATTCGTAATACTCCAGACCCCACTGAGGATCTCAGGGGGAACTAGGAGGCAGACCTGGGCCCTTTCGAAGATGGTGTCTGGGAAGAAGCGCTGGCGGTGCCTAAGGAAGTGGCCATATATGGGGTGGTTCAGGCTGGTGCAGCTAAAGATCTTGTACATGGCATACCTAACGAGGGCATTACTGCACAGCGAAAGATCATTGCTTGTGAAATTGTGGCCTAAGGGGTACCATCGTGCACACACTCTGGGCCTTCCCAGTGATGCCACCATTTAGGCTGGCGGTGGAACAGGGCCTTATAGATATAACTGGCCTGCAAGGTCCTCTAGCAGAAAAAGTGGCAGTCCTTGACATTTGGGGAGAAGAAGCACTGCAAAGGTGCCAAGATATTCTGTAAAGTGGGTCTCGTGGTGGCCAGGAGAAATGTGCTCCGTGGATGGGGCTCACCACATGCCCCGGACTTTGAACAATGGATAAAGGACATGGACTGGTGTCAATGATGGTGAAACACATCTACCTTAGTGGAGGATGCCTGAAAAAATGGGTCCGGATCTGGCAGCCATGGAATGCCACTAGGGATGCGCTTTGACTATATAATTGAAATGGAACATGCTGTGCTTGCTGTGAAGGAAGGGCACACCAAGGTTAGGAACTGGTATGTTCTGTCATGGGCATGGCACAGAGTGGGAGCTATTGTATTTTGTACCATGAGTAGACAATGTTTATATGCAGGTGAATACATTATTTGCAAATAAAAAGAATAAAAAATAAATTACCATTTTCCATACATGCATATGCTAAGTAGAAAGCTAGATTGAATCCCCGGCTGATAAGTTGGACCCTTACAACATAGTTTTCCTGACACTGATTCTTGCTTTTCTTGGGACAACATTTATTAAAATGTGTCTTAGAGCCACAATTCAAACACACCTCTACGTTCTGCCAGCCTGTGAGTCATTTGTAAGACCAAATCTATTAATTTATCACAACCACTAAATCTATTCTGTACTTGGGCTAATATATGCTTCACATATTCACTGAACCCTTTGTAAAAAACAGAATAGCTCTCTTCCTCTGAGGCCATCCTGTTTCTAAAACCAACTGTTGAAACTGTGCTAAACAACTCAGCACTTGTTTTACCCTGTTTTAATTCCAGTAATTTTAAATCTATGGACTGAACTACTGACCTCCTATTACAGATTCACTAAAGTTACGCCTTAAATTATTCTAAACCATATAGAAAAGGGCTATTTAGAAAGACCAAAGATAATGACAAAAACATGGCATCCCCTGTTAAATAAAACAACATAAACACCACTTGGGAATCTGGGGTGGTAAACGCCAACAGCTGATACAAAAAATACAACTACTTTGAGTTATACATTGCCCCCATTTTTAGGGCATTGAGATAAAGAGCTGCTAAAGGTATTTGGGTTAAATGTGACACCGCTGGTGTAACTGCGTTGATTGTGTGAGAAACATCAAGTGCGTTAGCGGCCCTGAAGCAGCAGTTTCAGACTGTGACGCGGAAGAATTCGTTACATGAACTTCCTCCTCTGGCAGATTATTCTGAACTGCTTGTAACTGATCCAATTGATGACAAGGTCTCATAAAAGCTAACATAAAGCTTGATTTTCTGATCAAGCCTCAAACGTATCTTTTTGTAGAACATTAATAGCAAACCTATTCCATTAATAGAGTAAGCATTTGGGTTCCCGACACCTGGGCAGTAAGTCAACATGGGATTCCCAATCTGCCGCACTCGAGGTTCCACTGCGGGGATGTCTGGACTTTGATGCTGCTCTGTCTCACCCACCATGCACTCTCAGGAGGCTAAGGCAGCACTCCCGAGAACACAGGGGGAAAGGGGATTTGGGAAAGAAACGCAACTCTGCGAAGCAGCCTCTCTTGGATCTGGTATGGATTCATCTCATCCATTCGAGTCCCTATGAGAATAAATAAAAACATTTACTGCAGAGTCTTCTGAACTGAACTATCTCACACTATCTAAAATACTGTGTATGGCGTACCATTTAGAGTGGGATAACACTCTGCAGCTACATGTGGTTGTGAACATAAATGATTCGCAATCAATCAATCAAGTTTCTTGTAAAGCGCAACTACTCACCTGTAAGGGTCTCAAGGTGCTGGGAGGGAGAGGGGGAGGGGGGTGGATCTGCGGTTCAGTCAAGGAGCCAGGTTTTGAGGTTCTTCCTGAATTGCGGCCGCAATGGTGATTGCCTGAGGTGCAGAGGCAGGGAGTTCCAGGTGTTTGCAGCGAGATAGGAGAAGGATCTTCCTGCAGCCGTGGTCTTGCAGATCCATGGGATGGTGGCCAGGGCCAGTTGGGCAGAGCGGAGATGTCTGGTGGGAGTGTAGAAGGAGAGGCGGTGGTTGAGGTATGCAGGTCTGGCGTTGTGGAGGGCTATGTAGGTGTGCCCGAGGAACTTGAAGGTAATTCTTTTGTTGATAGGAAGCCAGTGGAGGTCTCTCAGGTGGCCGGTGATGTCACTGTGGCGTGGGATGTTCCGGGTGAGTCTGGCCGTTTCTTTAGGTTTTCTGGGTGGTGCCAGCATAGAGTGCGTTGCCGTAGTCAAGTCTGCTGCTCTCGAGCGCAGGGGTGACCATTTTCCTGGACTCAGTGGAGATCCACTTGAAGATCTTATGAAGGAAGGCAGAGCATGTGGAAGCAGGAGGATGAGACGGCGTTGATTTGGCAGTTCACTGAGAGCAAGGAGTCCAGGATGATGCCAAGGTTTCGTGCGTGGTCCGTGGGTGTGTGGGGGGGTTCCGAGCACTGCGTGCCACCAGGAGTCATCCCAGGTGGAGAGGGTGGAGCCCAAGATGAGGACTTCGATCCTGTTTGAGTTGAGCTTGAGGCAGCTGTCCTTCATCCAGGTGGCAACTGCCTTCATCCCGTTGTGGACGTTGCTCTTGGCTGCTGTGGGTTCGTCTGTGAGGGAGAGAATCAGCTTGGCGTAGTCAGCGAAGGAGGCAATGTTGAGTCCGTGGTTCCTGATGATAGCTGTGAGCGGGCCATGTGCATGTTGAAGAGGGTGGGGCTCAGGGAGGAGCCCTGGGGGACTCCTCAGCTGATCTCTGTGGGTTCTGGGGTGAACGGTGGGAGTCTGACTCTCTGTGTTCGGCATACAGTATGAAATGTTAGTTTAAAGTCTATCGGGCACATCCATCAAAATGAGCATTAGCTAATCCTTATTTGCGAAAAATAAGGAATCGCTAATAAAGAAAGCCAAAAACCAATGCATCATTCAAAAAATCTTAAATTAGCGAATCCCCAAAAATCGCAAATATGTATAGCGATTTTCACTTACAGAATCGCTATTAGCGAAATCGCTATTAGAGACTCGCAAATAGCGAAATCGCTATTTGCGAGTTACTGTTTGATGCATTTTGATGACATCACAATCAGGAAGTGATGCATCCCATGCTGAATTCAGTGCACTGAGAGAGTCAGAGGAGGAGGCAGACTGCAGGAGCACAGCCAAATGGAAAAATCTTTGAATTCTGAAAAACTGTTCTGGGACATCAGCATGGCTCCAGGATCAAGTGGGGAGGAGTCTGCAACTTGCAAAAGGAAGCTGAAATTCAGCGAAAAGGGAATAGAAATACTCATAGAGGAGGTTGTGAAGAGGCATGACAAGGTATTTGGAAAGCTGTCACTCAAGGTCCCTGAGTCAGAGAAGCGCAAAATCTGGCTCAGAATACAATCAAAAGTGAACGCAGTGGGCGTCACCCACCGCACAATAGAAGCCCTGCGCAAAAGATGGTATGACATGCGCAGCCGTGCAAAGGAGAGGGTTGCTGCCAGGCTTGCGGAGGCGAAGAAGACTGGAGGAGGACCACAGACTGAACCTGGGAATACACCCCTGGAGGACCTAGTGGAGTCCACACTTCAGCCTGAAGCTGTAGTTGGAGTAACTGAGTTGGACACCTCTGCAAAAGATGCATGCAAAAGTCCATTTAATGCTGAATGCCACCAATGTACCCTAAAGTCAGATCAGGTGTAGTGTTCAGAATCAAAATCCAGTCCACATTTTACTTGCTACATCCAAATCCATTATGGGATTAAGAGGCAGCAAAACCTATAGTAAAGGCATGTAGGGAGGAAAACAGCATTTTAGCTTACAAGCACATCAAGAAAGTGAAACATATAGAAACTGTGGGGCAGATATACAAGCCCCTTGCGACACTTTTGCGCCGCAGTTGCGTCACTTTTGTGATGCAGTGACGGCGTAAAAATAGCGGCCAATTTACAACGTGACGCATCTAGGGAGATGCGTCACGTTGTAAAGCCCTGCGTCACATTATACCTGTGTCAGGTATAATGTATGCAGGGTGGGCGTTCCCACGCAGGAAAGCCTTGTAAAAGTGACGCAGTGAAATCTACAGGATTTCACTGCGTCACTTCTAGGACGCCACTGCGTCAAAACCTTACGCCTGCTTGAAGCAGGCGTAAGGAGTGATGCATTGTAGTGGGAATAGGCCTCAAAATGCATTGCTGGAGTTGCGTCGTACTTGCGACACGACTCCAGCAATGCGTGACTTTTGCCCCAACAGATGCGTCAGAATTTCTGACGCATCTGTCAATCCTTGCGCCATGGTGCGCCGTATTGTAAATACGACGCATCCATGGTGGCGCAAGGGTTTCTCAGGGTGGCGCAGGGAAAGTGACGCATCTCTACAGATGCGTCACTTTCTTGCAAATCTGCTCCTGTGTGTCAGAAAGTAATTTAATGGAGCAACAAAATGCATATTGTGACACACATGATTTAAAAAAATGAACTAAAATTGCATTGTTTCACGTCACAGATGCAGCTGCACAGGAGACAGATGAAAGTGAATGTGAAGACACCCAGGAGACATAGGAACAGTCAGGAGTGGAGACACATGTGGGTCCCACAAACACCAAACCCTGCACCCACAAGAGGCAGGACCACAGTCCCACCACTACCTGCCATGGGAGCAGAGGAGGAGACCCAACATGATCCCCAGACATCCCAGCCTGGGCGTACACCCACAACAAGAACCCAATCACAGGTGCGGCGCAGCAATGCCCAAACACGGAGGCGCAGGTCAAGGCCACAGATGGGAACAGCTGAGGATGATAGTCCAAATGTCTGGGGTGGGCTGGAGAGCCAAATGCTGAGGGTGCAGCGCCTGCAAGCAAAGAACATGAGATTAATGCAGGCACAACTTTGCACAATGTCAAACAACATGGCAGACATGAGGGACTGCTTGAAAGAGCTGACTACAGCAGTGGTGGAAGGACATAGACAGTCTAATAAAGCCATACAGGAGCTATGCAGGGTGATGCAGGAGGAACAGGTGTCCCAAAGAAGTAGGCATCGGCAATTCCTAGGGCGCTTAGATGGCTACACCAGAGCCATCAACCGGCTGAGCACCAACACAGCTGTGCTGTCCCGTCGTTCTGTGGCCATGCAGCTCGAAATGAGCCATTGCTGTGGGGATGTGGCCAGGGGACTCAGCCAGGTAACAAATGCAGTTGAGCAATTTCAGACTGCTTCTTCTGGGGGCAGCAATGAATTGGTGGGAGGGGAGAGTGAGGAGGCGTCCAGCCTCAGTAGTCTATCTGTGCCAGTGACCACATGCAGGAGGCGCACTACTCGGAGTAGCCCAGCTTCTGAAGGCTCCACGAGGGACGTGACAGAGCCCACAGAAAGGCGTCTGGGTGTGCGTTCACGCAAAAAGTAGTGTGGCTTTTGATGAACAACCACAATATGGTGATGTAACCATGATTGTGACAATTGTTGTGACTGACATTCTAGTGCAATGATAATGTCATGTAGTATATTTTTTGAATCACTCTGCTAGTTAGCACCTGGTATGTGTGCATCAACACTACCACATTTATTCATCAAAATCATCCGCAACAGTTAAACCAAGCAGTGTCTTGTCTCATCATTACCCACCTTAGAAATAATGCTGTGTTATTTCTGCACGTCTCCGTCTCCCTTCTGCTAATCTTGCCCCAGCTGCTGCTTGTGGGGGTTGCCCTGGATGGTTGTCCGCCTCAGGCTCGCTGTCAGACAGTTCCAGGGGTATGCCTCTCCTATTTGCAATGTTGTGCAACATGGCACATGTGGCCACAATTCTGCAGCAGGTATCTGGGCGGTACTGCAACGCCCCGCCAGTCTTGTGGAGGCAGCGGAACCGACTTTTCAGTAGCCCAAAAGTGCGCTCTATGACGTTCTGTGTGGAGATGTGTGCTGCATTGTACCGCTGCTCACTTGGGGTACTTGGGTTGAGGTATGGTGTCAGGATGTAGGAGCGCACAGCGTATACGCTGTCACCTACAGGGTAGTAAACAACAGGTTACTGACTGATATGCATCACATTTGCACAGAGTATGCAAGACATAGTAAGATATGTTTACCTAGCAGATATCCTTCGCCAAATTCACCCCCAAGGAGACGAGTGTGTATGCTACTGTCTCAAAATATGTAGGAGTAATGTGTGCTGCCAGGGAATTGTGCCACTATGTCTGTTATGATGTTTTGTAAATTGCATACAACTTGTATATTCAGTGAATGGTAGGATTTTCTGTTTCTATATATGTACTCATTCACTGATGGCGGACAAATGGCGACATGCGTTCCATCAATGCAACCTATTACGTGGGGGAACCGGGCTATTTCATAGAAGTCTAATTTTGTTTGATGCAGTTCTTGTGGCATTGAGGGGAAGCTAATTGTATTGTATTGTATGTAGTGCTTATATAGCGCAAACTGTCACCCTACGGGTATCCTGGCGCAGTAACTTAGCAGATGACATCAACAAGCAACGGACCTGATTAACAGTGGAAGGCATTGCTCTTGTTCCTGGGGAATAACCAGGTTTTCAGACTCTTTCTAAAGCATAACAAGGAGTTAGCTTGTCTAATACTCTGGGGTAGGTCGTTCCAAAGGCATGAGGCCGCTATGCCGAAGGCCCTGCCTCCCAGCCTGGATTTCTTAAATCTGGTAATTGTTACCAGGTTTGCGCTAGAGGAGCGAAGATGTCTTACGGGCTTATACCAGGTAAATCTCTCCTGCATAGATAGAGGGCCCGTACTGTGTACCGCTCTGAACAGCTCTAATGTGGTGGTGTATCCTGCTCAACATTGCGTCAAGGAATGCATTGAAAAAGCTCGATAGGGAACTTTGTGACACCCCTCCAGCTACAGCTACCACACCCTGGAAGCTACCTGATGCTAGTAGGTGCAGGGAACATAGGGCCTGCACATGGGTGGGTATGGCATGTGTCCTGCGAGTCTGACGCTGCAGTATGGGATCTAATTCTGCTATGAGATCATAGATCATGTCTGAATTTAATCTATATTTGTCATATATCTCTTCCTCTGTCTGCCCCAACAATGTAACGCGCACTCTAAAAATGCGCTCCTGTATCCTCCTTCTTCTCTGTACTTCAGCTCGTAGCCACATCCTCCTCGCCATGACGTAGAGCGCTGCCATTGTGAAACATTCTGAGGCCTCCTGGGCCTGTTTATATACTTTGCTAATGTTTCCCACCTGTTTCAGGTGTTTTCACCTGTTTACCACCTGCCTTGAAAAATCTTTATTTTGGGGTAGCAAAATTGCGATTTTCATCAAAATCGCTATTTGAGATTTTTCATACATTTGTTTGCGATTAGTAATTTGCGAATTGCAATTTTAAATTCGCAAAATCGGAAATCGCTAAATGCGATTCCTTATTTTTTTCGATTTTCTTTGGTTTTCGATAACTTGTGTTGATGCATTGCTTAAGGCTAATTTGCGTGCGCAAACGGCCTTTTTGAGCGAATCGCAAATTTTGCGCACGCATAATAGCTTGATGCATGTGGGCCTAACTCTTCTGTGGTGTAATGATACCTGCACACAGAACCTAATGACTCATCTATCTTGAATAATATTGAACGCAATTTCTAATGCATTCAAAAAATCAAATCAAGTATTTGGTAAAAGTTCTTGAGAATCAAAGGGAGATTGTCGCTCTGCAGACGAAAACGTAACTTTAGTTAAACAGAATCAGTCATGAAACAATACCGCCTTGAAGTAATGCCCAAGTCCATGCTCATAACGATAGCAGCACTCCAACAACAATTAGATCCACTGAAAAATTCAGCTGGTACCGCAAAGAGATTTTTCCAGAGTGGATCATAGCACATTTCAAACTGAGCAACACATGAACAGACAAGAAAAACAGACACTGAGAAGCAAGATTCTCCATGATACCCACCTTGATATATTAGTGTTTAAAGATGGCCACCACATTCTAGTTCACATTTGGAATGTAACTCTATGTAAACACCATCTTGGTTTAGAAAGAGATACACCAAACACTCACCATATCAGCTTGCATGCTAGAAGTTTAGAACTTTACTTCAATCTACATTTGATATTATGTAAAATCAATATTCAAGATATAAATGGTCTGAATGACTAAATGTAAGAAACCATAAATCTATCTGATACCTATGTCCATCTACCTTAAATTGGCCCCTTGACAAACCCTTCCGTACTCTGACCACAAGTAATGCAAACCTTTTTTGGTTTTGGTAGTCATCAAGCGAACTGTAGCAAGTCTTTGGGTGCCTTCCAAGTGGTGTTGCTACACAGCGTTCCCACGTGTTTCAGGTTAAACCAGTATGTTCTAATCCATTCCCTTATAGAACAATGATTCTTCCTCTTCCTATACAAATATAGGGTCATTTGTGACTTTTGGGTTTGCCGGAATCAACTTTTTTTCATGATTCTTTCCTCCATGTGGTTATCGGAGCAATGGGCAGGCTCCAGGGGTGTAAGCCCGCCTGCCTGCCTCTGGGTGTTGTGTTGCTCCTAGGGATAGGGAGTTATGGGGCTTGGGTTTGCCAGCGGGTATGCAGGCTGCACAGATGTGGGAGAGCTGAGTACCTATCTTTCGTTCTGCACACTGGTGCAAGGGCTTGGTCCTGCTTACCGTGTTGTGTTAAAAGGCTGTGTTGGGCAAATATCTTTTATCCACTCATATCTTTACCGTGGAAACTTCTTTTGGGAACTTCGGTTCCATACTTATGAGCATTATGGTTCCAGTCTCTGTTTGCTTTGTCCAGGAAGCGACAGTATGTCGTCTCTCCCAATTAATGTGGACTCCTCTGCGTCTACATATCTGTGAGCTTTCTGGCCCATCATGGAAGATCAACTTCCTGCGTGTCACTTTCTGCTCGTTCTGAGTCTTTTTTCCCTTTTGCTCCTTATAGATGGAGCTGAAACCATAAGCATCATGTGTGGCGAATGGTAACTGCGACGGTGGGTTTATCCCTCTTGGTCACTTTTGCTCCTAGTTTCCTTTTTTTCCTGCCCTTAGGACACTGGTCTTCATAATAGATTTCCTTCAGCTACTTCTCCTGGGATCCTGCTCCAGCTGGATCCGTTCCACGTCTACTCCGGTTCAGGGTTTATGTGAAGCTGAACACACACGGTAGTTAAGGAGTAGGAGGAAAACGCCCCACTTCGACCTCCTACAATAACCTATACACACACGTAGAAATGGGGCTTCACAAATGAAATCGCTGTGATCTAGAGGTGAAAAAACACAAAAGGGTTTTAATACTGCCGTCACCCACAGAGATCTGTGGCATGCTTCATTATAGGGCTGCTAACACACCTCCGCGCAGACCAAAGCTGGAGGTGGAGCAATAGGGAGTGGAAGACAAAACAACAAATAATGAAACAGTGCGGGATCAGGTGAAAAAAGTGCAGAGAAGCAATTAAAACTGACCACGGGAACTCCAAATATATACTTTAATGATGGATTCCCTGGTCAGAGTAAAAGGTCATTCAAGGACCACTGGATGGTGGTATGGTGGGCTGTAATGAACCCCCTACCCCTCCACTCTGCAAACTGTCGACATGTTTCAGCCGGCTAACGCAATTTCCCCGGCTTTCATCAGGACTAAAAATAGAAAGATCCCTTAGGTACTATCCCTACCTCCTCACTCATGGGGTAGAGCGTAGACACAAATCTGATTGAATGCTCAGAATAGTGGAAGAGTAACTTGCTCCCCGTGGAAAACCGAGTTTCATAAAAACAATGCTTGAACTGGCGGGGGAGCGAGGACAGCTCCCTATAGTCACACGTTCGTCAAGGTGAGCTATCGCAGACTCATTGTCTCTCCCGGCGCCCTGCAGCTGCACTAGCCTTGTGTACAGGATTCAATAGAACCAATGCTCTTGTCGATCTCTCACCACCCTCACCAGCGACCATATATACAGAAATACTGTGGTCAACGGCGGAGGCAGAAAAAGGGGAATGGGATAAGAGAGGAAACAGAGACCCAGAACACAACCATTGCTGCCTCATCACTGAGCTGATCAATGAGGTCTGCGGAATGTATTGAACCCCTACAAGATAAAAATATGTTTTTTTTTAATTTTTATTTTTGTTCAAATATCTTTATTGTTATTTAAAAGAGAAAATACAATTAAAATACATTGCAGTACAACATGACAATATGAGATATATATTAGGTTAAAATCGAAGAATTACAGAATCAAAAATAGATTTCATACCAAGAGTTAATGAACTAGGATAAAAAGAAGTGTGAACAAACCGTCATTCCGACAAGAGAAACAAAATATATAAATGACACATATTATATGTTATAAGTCTAATCAAATACTATTGCAAAACCCAGATAGATGGATTAAACAAAATCAACAGCCAGAATAATAATAGGGTCATAAACCAGTTGTATTGCTTAATAAATAAGATTGCATAACAAAAGAGAGCAGGGGAGAAGAAGAAAAGACAGAAAGAAGTAAAGAAAGGAAAAAAGAAGAAAGGAAGAGGTGGGGACATCTGCTTCAATAAAGGAAATAGCTTAAAAAGTAGAGTCAAAAGGATACTGAGCTACCAACCCCTGAGAGGACAAATTCATATAATTGTGCAGTGACCGCCATACATTCCAAGAAATGTAAGGCGAGTAATGCTTCTCCTCAACAAAAGTATGAGCTCCAAGGAGGTATGAGACCCATGCCCACCAGGTATGATAAGACAGAAGATGAAAAGATTTCCATTCTGTTAGTATGATTTTAACAGCAATGGATATAAGTAAATCCAATAACTCCAGATCCGTATTGTCAAGGGGTAAAGGAATAACTGTAGCCCATGGGCCCAATAGAATCATAGGTAAAGAAAGCTCTAACGATATATTAAAGATTAATGTTTCCGTATCAAACCCCAAAAGGATTGCAATAACTTACATATGTTGATGAGTGCCTGGTTCCAAATTACAATTCCAACAAAGATTGCTATCCCGTAGTTTTAACTTGTGTAAACTAGCAGGGGTCCAATGAAGGAGATTTAATGTAAAGAATTTAGATTGAATGAGAGAAGGAGCAATCTTATTGCGTAGGGATAACTTCCCAATCAATTGCCAGGTCTCTTGTGAAACATGTTTAAAAATATCACTTTCAAAGTGATGACACCATTTATCATATGTGATTGTAGACTGTGAAGGAAGTGGAGCAGATAAAAATGTATAAATTTTCGATGCAGTATGGCCTGAGCGAGACCACATAGAAACAAGTGAAACAGTAATCGAATCTGTAGAAAGGGATAATTTAGAAAGTACAACCTTTAGTTTAAAAAAAGAGTAAAAATCCATGTTATTAAGATTATATTCCCTAGCTAAAAAAGAGAAGGGAAGAGGGTCGTGATTGGAATCATAAAGATCTTTTTCCAGTCTAATACCACTAGCAGCCCACGAAGAAACCGTACCAGGATCAATATCAGTAACAATTTTAGGATTGAACCAAACGAGGACCACCTTGATTTAGGAATAGGTTTAGATACTTTTTTATCAATATATTTTAGTGCATTGATCGTATCTAATATAATACGATGAGAATGACCAAGAACGAGCTTAGAAGCAGGGAGAAAGGAGGGAGTAGAAAAAGGAGTACACAACTCTCGCTCAATATAAATCCAAGGGGGAGTATGCTGGGAATCCGGTAAGAACCAGAGAGCACCTTGAGAGGCTAAGAAGGCGATTTGATACAAGTTCCAATCCGGAAGATTACAACCACCCAGGACAGAGGGCTTTCTAAGGTATTTATAAGCAATTCTAGCTCTCTTATCATTCCACAAAAATGTTGAAGTGAGCGAATCAATCTCATGGAAGAAGGAAGAAGAAAGCTTTATAGGTAACATGGAAGATAGAAAATTAATAATCAGGGTTATCATCATCTTAAGAGTTTGTAATCTTCCCCACCAGGAGATATATTTAGGAGACCAGGAGGACAAAAGATCTTTCACTTTAGCTATGTGTGGGATTCATTATAAGAAATAGTATCCGAAAGGTCCTTACAAAACCAAATTCCTAAGTATTTAATATGAGTCGATTGTCATTTAAATCCTGAGTCGCCCATGTGAGAAGGGAAACACACCGAATTGAGGGGGAACATTTCCATCTTTTCTTTGTTCAGAGTATATCCAGAAACAAGCGAAAACTCTCTAATGATGTTAGAAATAACAGGAATCGCAGCAACAATATCCTCTGAAAAGATAAGAACGTCATCCGCAGAGGCGGCTGTTTTAAGCGTATGCGAACCAAATTGAAAGCCTTTAATATCCTGATTCAAGTTGAGTAGACGAAGGAGTGGGTCTATAGACAATAGATAGAGAAGGGGTGATAAAGGGCACCCTTGTCTAGTGCCCTGACGAAGATTAAACAAGCATTTACAATGCAATAGGTCTCGCAGTGACATTGTTTTGAGTAAATGGCCTTGTAAATGACATTGTTTTTAATATTGTTTATGTTTTGTTAAAATTTATTAAAATGATTGTAATGTAAAATGCAAATAGTTTTAAACTTTGTAAATGGAAAAGTTATTAATTGCATTTATATGAGTGCGAGCTATTGGCTTTGTAAATGTTAATGGCTTGTGTTAATGTGAGTTTTGTTAAGCAAAATAAATATAATGTATTTGTAATGCTAATAGGATAAAGTTACTGCTGGTGCTCAGCACCAGTGAGACCCGGCCCACTTAAAGCCCTGCCCCCACGTATACAACTCCCCCACTGCATTGTCGTTTCCTATGCTGCTCCTAGATTTCGACAGCTGTGTACCTCTGTCACACAATTAACACTAGCAGATATACGAGCATCGCTCTGCAGAGAGGCCAAGGATTGAATGTGCATGTAGTCTTCACACCTTATGGCCCACTGTGAGAAACCACGGTGCCTTGAGCCTCAGCTTCAGATATTTCAATTGTGCCCGGTGGTGAATACTCGCCCACAGACTGAATTTGTTAAGACACCTGGAGGCGAACCCCTACCATCCCAAGTTAATGAGACTTTAAGATGACTAGGTTACCAGTCCAGCTTACGAC
This sequence comes from Calotriton arnoldi, assembly GCA_963921515.1. Lineage (NCBI taxonomy): Eukaryota > Metazoa > Chordata > Amphibia > Caudata > Salamandridae > Calotriton > Calotriton arnoldi. Next base: position 38,350 of record CAWUFW010005931.1, on the reverse strand, counting down.
ACAGGTACCAACCTTGACCCCAGGCCAACTGGCCTTCTCATGGGGCTCAAATGCCCTCTGTTCAGAAATGTCAGGGCGCTAGGCTAGGGCTTCTCAAGTAGCCCTCCGGCTGCCAATGCAGCAAAAGCAAGGGCGGAATTGCGCTGGGGTGTGGGGTGCTTCTCACCCCTCCATCATCAAAAGAAAATGCCCCCGTGATGCAGCTGCCCGCTCTCTCTCGCGGTGCAGCTGGAATTGGGCCTGGCACCACTGTGCCTCGCAAAGGAGTGCCCCCAAGTCCCACTCCGGGACTTCTAAAAGATGCTCTGGCCCAAATGTTGCAGCTGCCCACTGTCACGCAGGGCAGCTGGGAACACAGCAAGGCACTCACGGTGCCCTCCGGGCGACTACGGGGGGGCGGGCACCGACAATGTGCCCCGACGCACCCCCCAACTACCAATTCACCACTGAGCCCCACTCACCGGGCTCTCTCTCTCCTGGTGTCGCTGCTTTCCTCCTCATCAAGTGCGGCGGGGGCAGGCACCGACAATGTGCCTCGGGCCCCCTCCGCAGCAGACACCACGTTAGCTTCACGCGGGGCTCTCCTCAGCACATGGTAGCCCCGCTGCCTCAGCAGCCTCGCTACCCTCACGTTGGGTTGCCGCCGCCGCCTCCTCCTCCTCTCAGGTAACCGCGGGGCTCTCTCCACGCACGGGAGCCCTGCTCACCACGCCGCACTTCACGTGCCGCTTCTGGCACTGGATAGACTTCGGGGAGCACCCTCCTCACCGGGGCTCCTCTCAATCAGCACCGCGGGGCTCTCCCAAACTCACGGGAAACCCCGCTCCGGACTCCATGCACTTCCGGTCGGCCGCGCTGTGGTTGGAGGCCTCGCCAGCCTCCTACAACGGCCCCGCCTCAAGTCAGGCAACTTGGCCTGACTTCCTCTTTTCGCGGGATCGTCTCTCGGCGGTCTTTAAACTGTGGGGTGGGCTCCCGATTGAAAGAGCACCAGTTGCGCTCCGAACACAGCGCCAATGCGGGGTGGGCACCCGCTCCTCTGCTAAACACTGGGGGACCCCTACGCCGGGGGTTCCTTCTTCCTGATGTCGCAGCCCAGCGCTGCAAGATACATCCACTGCTCCTCTCCAGTAATGGCTTCTTTTTTCGACACGCCCTTGGGACAGCGAGTCTACAGCGTGTCTTGCTCACGCTGCCTGCACGCGCCAGTAGGCTCTCTGATTGGGTGACAAGGTCCACCAATCACAGTGCTTATTTGCTAGTTGCCAACTAATCAGAGAGCCGACTGGCGCGTGCAGGCAGCATGAGCAAGACACACCGTAGACTCGCTGTCCCAAGGGCGTGTCCAAAAAAATATAGGGCGGTAACAAAAACCCGCTGAACACCAATCAGAACAGAAAGTTTAACATAAATATCAACATTGCCCAATTGAAAGCATGGGCGGTAACAGAAGTCCCTCTACACAAAATACTTTTACCCCAATAAATCTAAAAAGGAAGACGTAGCCCCATTAACTCTGATGTTAGCTTTTGGCTGCGCATAGAGAGACATTACCATAGTAATAAAGGAGTCACCAAGGTTATGTGATTCTAGCACTGCTTGTAAAAAAGGCCAAGAGACTTTGTCGAAAGCCTTTTCGGCATCAAGGGCGATCGCCGCCGATGGCAATGCAGAAAGTTTTGCTTTTTCTAAAATATGACAAAAGGTACGGATATTGTCTCTGGCGAGTCTCCCTTTAACGAAACCAGTTTGGGAATCATGGATAAGACTAGGAATATGACCCTCTAAGCGCTTAGCCAAGATCTTGGCAACAATTTTAGCTTCCATATTTAATAATGAAATTGGCCGGAAATTTTTAGGATCAGAATGATCTTTGCCATCTTTCGGAATCACGACAATAGTAGCCTCAGCAGCTGAGCCAGAGACCTTGCCAGAAAGGACAAAATTGTCAAAAACTTCCTTAAGATATTTCATTATTGAGGAAGAAAATGTTTAATAAAAGGCAATAGGGAACCCATCTGGTCCCGGAGCCTTCCCCGAACGAGTAGCCTTAATAGCATGAATTATCTCGTCAGTCTCAATCGATTTCCCCAATTCAATCATATCGGAATGCGAAATAGTATTAGTAGGAATCTAATTCAGAAACTGCTGACAAGTAGATATGTTGCATTGATCCGTAGGAGTGTATAACCTTTCATAAAAATCACGGAAGACTTCAAGTATTTCTTGAGTATGGAATTTCTTTCAACCATTTTTATCATTAATAAAAGAAATCTGGGCAGCTTTAATATTCGTATCTTGCTATTTTAGGGTGGCAGCCAATAACTTACCAGCTCTATTACGTAATAACAAATGCCGAGATTTTTGAGCGTGCACACCAATATAAGCTCTTTTAGTGACTATCGAGTTAAAAGAGTATTTTAAATGCTTGATATCCTGTAGGAGAGACTTATCATTAGAGCGTCTATATAGCACCTCTTTGCGCTTGATCTCATCCCCCAAAGACTGCAGCGACTTTCTGATGACACAGTTTCTTTTTGACATTTTTTTGATAATATGACCCCGAATAGTACATTTAAATGCATCCCACAGAACAATTGGGGAATTCACCGTTATCTTTGAAGAAATTATCAATCTCCTCATTAAGCTCTTTAACTTCATCCTTATCGTCCAAAATTTCTGAATTAAGACGCCAATTACGAGGGCCTCTCGTATCTGTAAGATTAAGGATAGTCAAGGAAACCGCTGCGTGATCATAAACAACTATTGGATGGATCATAACATTTATAGTATGTTTTAAAAGAGCGGCATCAACTAAAAGATAATCAATACGAGGAAAGCTAGAATGTGGAGAAGAGAAAAACGTGAAATCACTACCCGTAGGATTATGCAACCTCCATGCGTCAACAAGCTGGTGAGATGAATGCATATGCGACCTAGAGGGACGGAATTTAAAAGCAGAATGTCTATCTAAAATAGGATCCAAGGGCAGATTAAAATCACCGCCAACGATTGTTCTTGCATTCTGAGGAATATCAGAAAGTTTTTTATTTATGGTACCCCAAAAAAGAGGATCATCGATGTTAGGGGCATATAAATTCATGAAATATAAATCATCTGAACCATTGGACAACCGAGTAAGTAACCATCTGCCATTGGTATCATGCTCAGCAGTAACAATAGACAAACCAGAGTTTTTGGAAATCAGAGTAACAACCCCATTCTTTTTACCAGAACCTTCGGAACAAGTAACATCAAGAACCCACTCCTACCGCATAAGAAGAGCTTCTTTAAAGGCAATCTTAGTCTCCTGAAGTAGAACAACATCGCCAGATAAACTTTTGCAATAATCTAAGATCTTGGCCCTCTTAACAGGGTGATTCAACCCACGGACATTAAGTGAAACTACATTTAAACCAGTCAGGGATAAACATACAACAATGCAAGTAAAACGATCTCATAAAGAGAAAAAGGGGTAACCAAGATAGATAAAAAAACTAAAGAAAATAAATCATGTATCCTAAAATAAAATGAAGCAGATGTCCCAAAACTAGGATAGAGAGCAAGGAGGGGAGCGAAGAGTAGAAGGAAGAAAAGAAGGAGCAAAAGTACTCCAAAGAGAAGCAGAGTATCCACCAGGGGAAGTCTGTAGGAGACAAAAAGTATGGGGGGGAACATCGTGGTAGAGCAACCGAGAAGGCAAACAACCTCGGTATGGAGAGCTTAAGGATAAACAGTCCACAGAGCGGCGAAACAGGCAAAACTGTCTTGGGTGGATTATTATATTACCACATTATACTAACGAGAATAAATAATATAAATACAATAAATATAACATAGATGAGTATTTGATAAAAAAGAGAAAATAGATAACATTTCATAGATAAATAAATACATACTGTAGTGTATATTAATAAATAAATAACAGTCTAAGAGCCATAAACCAGCCTAAAAGGTATCCGAATAAAATATAAAAAGAATAAATACAATACATGGAAATAAAGAAGCAACTTTAAAAAGATGGAATAAGAAGAATGATGAAAAATCTCATATAATAGACGCACATAGTAAATAAAAATTAAATACAAGTAGGAAATCTAACACCAACCGTAGTTCATAAGAGAATTATCCTGACTATAGTAGTATAGAATAAACGGTTAAATATACATTAAAAGGAAATAAAGCAAGAAATAAATAAATAGATATTAAGTTGGAACCTATAGTGACACAGAACAGCAAATATAATCTGATAATTCAATGAAGATCAATCCTATCAATAAATACTATAAACATATAAGTGAATGAACATCAACACAGAGACTGAAAAAAGATAAAAAGAAATAGGAAGAAAGAAGAATATAGGAAATAGAAAATAGGAAATTAAGCTCATTAAAAGAATAATATGAGAAAAGGTTAAGGAGAGTTCCAAAAATGGAGGGAAACATATAATCGTACAACATTTAAAGAAACATTCCTCAAAAAGGAGAGTACCAAACCCGAAAGTGCATCATATTAATAGCTGAACATATTGTATATAGCATAATTAACCACTAAAAAAACTGCGGGAGAAAAATATCATGAATTATATTACTTATTTAGAACAGTTAATAAGAGAAGTAAATAAAATCATTATCATAAACTGATCTTACAAGTAAGACATCGTAACTATACCATAAGGCAACAGTATGACTGTCAGGTCATTGGTAATCGATGAAGTCAGGAATTAATACAGCCATATAAATAGAGAACCACTCAAATAAGCCACTGAACAGGAAAAAGGCAGAGCAATAGCTTAGGATAGAAAGTAGAAAAAGCAAGTGAACAAAGAATCAAATATGTACAGATAGAAAAAGATTTTAGAAAAGAGGAAAAACTAGAATTGAAGACAAAGTCGCCAAAGACTAATAATGAAAAATTTAGAAAGAAGGGAGAAAAAAGAATTTAACGGTATGTTAGCAATAAACAATTGTAACATCATTACTGCAGGGGATCAAATAGACGAGGTCAACCAGCAAAGTACAGCACAAACCCAGAATTTGAGACCAAAATAGTACCAAATCTAAGTTAGCCAGACGGTATTATAACGAACAAACCAGAGAGGTAATCCCCAGTAAAGTTAAATATAGTACAACGAACTATATTGTCTTTTAGGAGAGAATAATAATTGAGGGAGAAGTAATAAAGGCATCACCTTTTATAAATGAAAGAATATTAGGTACAGACCATGTCAGTAAAAATAGAAACATTAGGGACGAGAAGTACCAGGAAGAGACTCTGAGTCCATTCGCGATTCAGATTGATTATCTAAGAATGTCGATCGATCTGAAGGCTCATAAAAACTCTGTGTACGACCTTTGAAAGTGATCCGAAATCTTGAGGGATCAGCAAAAGAGAATGGAATATTTAGATCAATGAGTCTTTTGTGTAGATTCAGGAAGCCTTTGCGACGAATCACCGTGTCTCTGGCAAAATCTTGTGAGATAGATATTCTGTGTCCCTCCCATTGTATTGATTTAATTTTCCTCATTTGTGCCAGAATTAGTTCTGTATGTTGATGACGCAGAGGTTTGAAAATCAGGGGTCTTGGGGAGGACATCGATCTTGGTTTGAAGGTTGGAACCCTGTGAGCTCGCTCTATCTCAAAGTCCTTGAGGAAGGAAATTTTCAGGGTATTTGGGATCCATGTAAGCAAAAAATCAATTGCTGAAGGAGCCGATTTTTCACAGTCCTCCGGTAGCCCAAAAATCCGAAGATTACTTCGTCTATTACGATCCTCCTGTTCCGTGAGATCTCTCCTCAATGAAGTAATGGAACATTCCAGACTTTGAATGTGGTTCGTCTGTTTATTTGTAAAGTCTTCCACATTACTTATCCTCGTTTCGGCATTAGAAACACACAGTGAAAGGGATTTGAGATCATTACGAATTGCAGCCACCTCTACTTGAAGCAAATCAGTATTTGTTTTGGTACTTTGTGCAATGTCATGGACTGTATTGAGCTTGAGTAATATTGCATCCAAAGTTGAAGCAGACTCAGGATTACCCTTAGTTGGTGACTCCGGTGTAGTTGAGGTCTGCTTAGAGCGTTTCAGATTCCCCTTGGAATCTCTGTCTTTGGTACTTACACCCATACCTTCTGCCATTGAGTAAAATCGTGTTAATAACCGCAATCAGATAGACTTAACCTGAGCAATATCAAACCACTGAAGGACAGGGTGTAAAAAACATGTGCTGTGTGTAGAGAGATTATATTGTAACACACAGGTGAAAAAAGAAATGGTATCAAACTTGAATAAGAAAAAATATATCTTGGAGTTTAGCTTCAGTGAAGCGAGCTTGCAAAAGAAATGTAGTATAGATCAGGCGCTGACGTATAGTTCACTATTAAATCCAAAAGCAAACAACAGACGAAGCGCAAGGATCATGCCAGCAGTAGACAGTTCGTAGCGATAATACCGTTATAATAGTAGGCAACCTCAGAGAATAGCTTCACAGATTAAATGTTCGTCAGTGGCAGCAAATGTTGAAGAAAATGCCAACAAAGTTACTGGGTTTGTGACTAGAAATTATAACACACGAAGAAAATCCAGTCAGCAGCCGCCATCTTGAATATTCTCATGGTGTAAAAATATCCTTCACATAACAGTGAACATTCCATAACCAGCTGAGCAGTATTGGCAAAAATATGCACAGTACCTTATGTACAGCATTGGAAATAGTGACCGGTACCCGCGTGCAGACAGACTCTAATCTCTTCAAGTCAAAGCGGGACTGCCGTGCCAGCCGCCATTTTGGGGTCGTTGCGGTCAAAAAATGCCTCACCAAAACCACTTCGAAAGAGGCACTGGAGACACTTCAAAGCCGCCTCACGCACTCCAAAGTCGTTCCGCCGCTGTTCGGTGTCCAAGGGAGTATGAAAATCACCCCAAGGACATGGTAAAAGCGAGCTTCCGCGCCGATGGTATCACGGAGCTCAGGGAGGTGCCGCCATCTTCGTTGCGTGCTTAGCCACGCCCCCAGATAAAAATATATGTTAAGTGTCTTGACCTTTAGATAACTAAGCAAACTGCAGTTGTGAACGGATATAACTGAGGACTATCTCTGTGTAACCAGCTCTCTCTTCTTTGATATGCGATGGGTAATTCCTGAAAGCTAAACATATAAACAGTAAGAATCTCAAGTATACATTTGTGTTATTATTTCTCACTACATCTAAGATAACTACCTCAAGCTTCGTCACTACACATTCTTAGGTGAAGAATGACTTAAGGGTATTGGATTTCTGTAGAACTATAAACTAACCAACACCATTGACAAACTCTTGCTTCCTTATCCTCATAATAGTATGAGCTCCCAGAAACCTACATACGAAATACAGCATGTAAAGCAAATACCACAGACAAAGCACACATTAATGTCGGAGGTCATTTATCTTGACTGCAGAGCAGCAAAGAAAGAGGCTCCCAAGATGGCGTTGATTGTACTTATATGGGCTACTAGGCCATGATTGGGGGTTAACATACAGAGCATCATGGGATATGTAGTTTATGGTATATGTAGAATGTTTTTCATTGGCTGCTGTTTTATGAGTGGTGAAGGGAGAGAAGCATAATCCTCACCTCCGTGTCCTTAAAAGAAGTGATTCTTGGTGTGAATGCTAGAAAATGTTTTATTCCAATGACTCAATAACCCAGATACCCTTGTATCAACTATTTGAGATTATTTTGGAGGAAATCGGGGGGTTTAAGGCCGCTCAGGATCAGGTATTGTTACAATTGCAGAGTCATTTGGCCGATATCAATCAAAAACGTTTTCTCTTCACAGAAATGATAGAAGAAATAGAGGAAAGGGTCTGTGACCTTGAAGCTCAGAGGAATCTCCTTCAGAAACATTCTGCGGGGAATGAGAAGTAGATTTTAATGTTGAAGGAGAAACTAGAAGAGTTGAAAAACCATTCCCGTCGTTTCAATCTTAGGTTCTTAGGTGTCCTGGAAAGTTCTGAAAACAAGTGTAGAATGATTCTGTATGTAGAGAGACGAGGACAAAAATATATTTTGCCAAATGTAACCTCTGATTTCTCAATAATGAAGGCACAATGAGCCCCTCGCCAGATTCGCAATTCAAAAGCTAAGTTTCCACAAAGCATCCTTGTTATTTTTTCTGAATACCGCATAAAGAAGTGAATCCTAACTAAGGCGATACAATGAAAGTCTTTTAGATCTGCTGAAGACTTTAAATTTCAGGTTTTTTCTGACAAGAACATGCTACATCCCTTTAAGATATTAGGGGCTCAGGCTCCACTTGTTCAGCAATCCAAGTTAAAACTTCAGTATTTTTTTTCTTGTATTTAACCAGCTAAGGACCTTTTGAAAAAATTACAAAAGGAATCACGTAGTTTGGTGACTAGGATTTTATGAGGGGTTTGCTCCCTTATAGTGAGTATAATCTCCAATAGCAGGAAGTTTGTCTGAAGATTTCGATCCTTATTCTAGTGTACAAGTCTTGGAGTTTGTGATTTTTAAAAAAATCTTTACTAATAACATAATTTGAGGCTTGTGTAGATTTAAGGAAACCTTTCCTAATAAAACCATTATCATGACAGTGATTGTGATCTTTCGCATTAGGTTATTAGAAATTAAGGTATATGAATTCTCAGTTAAGATCATACTCTGATTCAATTTTGGTAACTCATGCTCCAAGCCTCAAATACGGTTTGTCAATATAAGGATAACAGATCGACTATATCCCCATAAGTTGACGCATATGGTGCAATTCCATGACACCTTACAGTTGGGGGTTTCTTGCAGCAGGAGGTATCTAGACAGGCACTACCCTCTTAGCAGCTACACAGGGAGGGGGAAGGTGAGGGCATGTGTTTTTGGTGGTAGGGGGGAGCATTAATTAAAAAAAGGTAGGAATTAGTAGTCTTTTTCTCTGCTGTTTTTCAGGTGGTAATCTCTGTGCTTTCCCTATTACACATTTAGGTTAAGGGGTAGTTACAATTTTATTGTGTAATATCAATGGGATTAATAAGCAGCAGAAATGTCTTTCAGTCCTGAATTGGATAAAAAACTTTTCCAATTCCAGATGTATTATATTGTTTTTGCAAGAATGCATCCTGGAAACTAATGCTCCAAAGATTTCCATTTCACGTTGAGTTTTATATGCTATTTTTACTTCTGCAGCCTAGCGGAGTGGCCATTTTCTTAATATGCACTTCTAATAGGAATCTAACTGAATCTAAAACTGACTCCCTAGGTATGCGTTGTAGGTAACTGCTTCTACAGGTAAAGAAGTCTTCAATTTTGTCCATTTTTAGGGTCCCATTGATGCCCAAACCCAAGCCTTGCAACAACTGTATACATTAGCAATATATTCAAATGGCTTCATTATTATGCAAGGTGAATTTATTTGTATTCAGGCTCCTAAATTAGAGCCTCACGAAGAGGGAAAAACAAAATCAAAAACTGTGGCTTTAATATCTATCTTCAAGTGAGACATTGGCCTAATTGACCCGTGGAGAGAAGAGATCCCATATTGAAGATATTTTACATGCTTTTCAGAGAGAGTTTAATTGAACATCAAGATTGTACTTCTTTCTATTTTCCCAGACTTTAGTTAGTAAAGACCCTTTGATAACAGCCAATAGTTTTTCTGACCATACCCTCATCTCAGTAGAGATTGAGATAAACTTGGGATTTGTCTTAAAGATGAGATGTTTGTTAAACAATTCCTATTTCTCGAGGTAGGATTGGTGTCTTCTACTCATTCTTTTATTACAGAATTGTTTCGGGAAAATCTGAGGTCTGTGACACTTATCAGCTGGGATGCATTTAAGGGCCATATAATTTCTTATTCAGCAAACTATCTATCTAAAGAAAGGAAAGCTGTGATCCTCTCTGTTCAAGAGGTCGTCCAAAGGGCTATTAGTGCAGTACACTCTTTCAATTGTGAAGAAAAGCTTCAAACTCTAGGAGTGTCAAAGCAAAAATTGAAAGAACACTTTTTTTAGAAGAGATTTTCAAGGAGAAGAGTATAAATCATAAATATGACAAGAATGAACATGTAGCTAAGCTCCTAGCTTGGTCAGCAAACAGTAGGTCTAATAAGAATTATATTAAAGAAGTAATTGAGCCTAAAACTAAGAAAATAGGTTCTGATCAAAACTCTATCAAGGACTAGCCGTTGCCAATCTATGACCTGTATGACGTTACTGATGCAAATTTAACCGCAGATGTTTTAGGGAGAGTCCGTTTTACAAGACTTTCCTCAGTCCAGAAAAAGGCATGGCACAGGAATTTTAGATCCGCAATACTAATGATAGATGTAGAAAAACATTAGATTTGGTGAACTGGTGAGGCTCAATTTCATATTCTGAAACCTTTTTTATTTCTGGAACAACTTCTCTTAACTTTAAGAAACCTCAAGGTAAGATAAACATTTCCTGTGGGACATGTCAGAGTCGTCCAATGTCCCCAATTTTATTTGCCTTATTCATTGAACCCTTAGTGACAATCGTATCCAACCTCGTGTCCCTGGTATGTCCAAACTGAAACTCTATACAGATGATTTGATTCGGTTTCTAAAAGCAGAGCAGTCTAATATATAAAATCTGTTAAATAAAATTCATGATTTTACTCAAATTGGGGGGGTACAACGTAAATCAAGAAAAAAAACAGAGATTCTCTTATTTAATGCTTCTATTATTGATCTCCTCTTGGGTCTGTGTTGTGTGGCTCTTTACCCATAAGGTACTTGGGAATTTGTGTAACTCCTAACTATTCAGATTTACTCAAATTGAATTATAGGGCCACTTTAGTAAAGGTGCAAAATGTATTTACTAAATGGAGGATTTTGCCTCTCTCGATCATTGGTAGAGTAGCTTTGGTGAAGATGTATAATTTGTTGATATTTATATTTTTTGCATACCTGCTAAAAATGTAATTGATTACAATTAGATTTTTTTTAAACACATTTTATTGAAGTTTATCAGGTATCGTATATCCCCTAAATGACAAAGTATTTATACTCTAAATTTAAAACATACAAAAAATACAACGGTGATTACATTATGGAATATCTCTTCTGTAGCATGTAACAATGAAATCATACCACAAGTAATGAAGGCATTTCTAAACGAGTTATTGGCAGAAACAATAAAAAGAATACAAGTAACTCTTTCATGAACCCCAATTCCCCCAACCGCAACCCCAAGCTGTCATCTCCAGCCCCTGTATTGTTTACAGTTGGATAAAGAGCAGGGTGGGTTAGCACTGCCACGTCAGTCTATACTATCAGGTTGCCTTATTAGATACCACAGCTCATTTAAATAATGCACTTTCTGCTCACGTTGTTTACAATTATCTATTTTAAAGTATGATTCAAGATTTAGGAATTCAGTTGCGGAAGCGAAGTTTAGATAACAGTGGTAGCACCCATTTTGTGTAACTTGGCATTATGATAATCCAATGATGATGGGATCTGTACACAAAATGTATTACCATTGCTTGAACTCATGCAACACTGGTGGCGGACAGTTTGTACTTTGTCTGCCAGTATGCCGCTGGTAACGCAACACATTGCAAGGCTTGCGCAAGAGGGTACATTTCCATATTTCTGCATTCTGCCTGCTTGCCTTAGCTAGAGGCCCAGTAGACCTCAGAAGCCTATTATAATAGGAATAGGATAATGTGGACCTTTGTGATTGGTTATTGCTTGGGCTTGGACATAACCTAACTGTCGAACTCTAGACACAAGGGATTTGTCGCGTACATATTAGGTGGAGGAGGGGCGTGGCCTCGGCCGACATGGCCGCTTGGAGCTGAAGCTCCGTGTCGACCCCGCACTCCAGGCTGCAGAAATAAGCTTTCCAGCACACCACTCCGGAACAAAAGGCAGGGTCTGGTTGGAGGCGCTTGGGCATAACATCGCTACCCTAACCTGAATATCTGGCCCCGAATCGAGAGTTCACAGTTCCGCGCTGAACGAAGATGGCAGACTGATTGTTCTGCGCTCCATCGGGGGTGAGGCGTGGACGAGAGGTGTCTCAGCTACCGCTCTCTGGGCCGCTGATGGAGCGGTGACAGTCTGGTGGAGGCCGCGGTGATTCTGGAGCTACTACTTGAGCGCCGGGCTGGGGGGGGGCATGAAGCGTGTTGAGCAGAGCCCTCTAGGCTCCCAGACCACGAGGTGCCTGACCCTGCAATGGCCGCTCAGAATTAAGGCTCCGTGTTGAACCCTCCCTCAAATCCTCCTGTGCGGCTTTCCTCCTCACTATTATCCCATCAAAAGCAACGTTTTTCAACTGTTTGGTCGGATGAATCGGAAAAACTAACACCTGGAAGGTCCGCGAGGGAGACGCACCAGAACGCCGCAAAATGGTGGCGACAGTCAGCGGAACGGCGCCTCCAAGAAATTGACTTAAAAAGAGCTCGAATGAACACTGCGGCGATCTGAACCAACCGGCAGTGAGGTATGACGGTGCGGGCGGCTGTAGAGGAACCGACACGGCTGGCTGCTTTCCTGGACTCCTAAGACGACAGTGCCGCAGGAGAGCCAGAGTTGTCCTCTGGGCAATGAATGGTGAGTGGGGGGCCGGGGAAGCGTCCCTGCCACTCGTGAGCGTTTCCGGGGGCCCTAAAGAGCCCCCACAAGAGCAGAATAATTTTAGGTAGCACAGTGATCTGACGCAGGGCACCGCTCCCAAGCTGCCTGACTCTAAGATGGCGGCCGTCCACGAGAAGACTGGGGCTACGAATGGAGGCAACCCAAGTTGCTATAACACCTCGTGGCCCCCGAGACCACTGAAGGGCATGCCCTAGGTTGATGAAGCGAAACCCCGAAGTCACATATCTGCCGCAGAATGACTACGCTACGTGCCTTCACCTATGACGACCTCTTACAATTCAATAAGATCAACTTGGACCCTTTCACAGTGACTGACAGTGCCTAACCTCAAGATGGCGTCTAGATCTCATTGGACCATGGTTTCTCAACCCCCCAACCCCCGCGGTACTTTGACATTCTCTGAGTACCCCTGATCACTATCCTGACAGCGGAGTCCGAGCATTATGTCTGACGCCCGGTGGAGCTGTTTGGTTCAGCTATTGAGGAGATCGGCCCTGGTTCATCCCCGCGGCCCTCACCTACCCAGCCGGACTTTGGGCACAGTTTCTCCCTGTCTCCCTGTTTCTCCCTTCCCTCCCCCTCCCATAACGAATTTTCTGTAACTCTGCCCTTTTTCTTTGTTTCCTATGTTTTGATTGCTCTTAAACAAATGTAACATGTTAGCCTGTAACTCTGATCCTCATGTAAAGCGCTCTGATACCTCCGAGTCTAGCCAGCGCTATATAAAACTCAAATAAAAAAATAAAAAATAGGTGGATTCCAGACCTATTCTTGGGTAACGTTGTACTGTAAGTTTCCGAACCATGATGTACTTTTCTACCACCTACTGGAATATGATGGCCCGGCCCATCTCCTGTTAGGAATGAGATTGTAACGAAATCTTGTGGGTTACAACTATATATTCTTGTATCTTACTTCTGCTTATTCGAGCATTCATAACCTAACTGATGCTCCCGTGCCCGAAATACTTTTTTTTATTTCATTCAGGTGTTGTGACGGAATTTCTTTCTAAGTCCATGTAGACTTTGGAGCTTCTACACAGTCACTATTTTTGTAAAATATGTTATCTTCCCCAATGCACAAGGTACATGTCAGTCGTTATTTGGCACGCCTGCGGAGGGATTCGCTGGGGTCAGCTGCTGTGAGTGCCACCCTGCAAGGGGGAAGGATTGGGGTTTGCCCGGATGGCACACTGGTGGACTCTGATTGTATACCGGACACCCGCGAATCATTCCTGCGTAGGAGAGGGGAGCTGGACTCCCTGAGTGACAGTATGGACCTGGGTTGAGGTAGATGAACTGAGGAGTAGATTGCACAGCCGGAGGGTGGGCCCTGGCCTGTTGATTTGGGGGATGCTGAATGAGTATCCTATTGTTGTGTGAAGGAGCTGTATAGCCAGGGCAGATGGCCCGGACAGAGTGGTTAAATGCCTACATAGTGGGATAGCGGGAGCAACTGGCTAATGGGGTCCATGTATGTGGTTTCGGATGATGAGAGGTTTTGGGCTGACTGGATGGGGCAAGTATTAGTGGCCAGCCAGGGATGTGTCGAGGGTTCACAAATGACAAGCTTGATACTGGAGCCAAACTCAAACCTTAGAAATCACTGGCGGGTAGCTGGGGAGGGCTGCGGTCCCCTAGAGGAGGTTTGAGAGCCCATTGGGCCTTGCCACTTTTGTGGGACGGTAGGCACTCTGCAGGTTGCACACATGCAGGTTAAGGCTATGGCCTTCCAAAAGGGAAGGGGCGGTGGATGCTGCTTGATGGCCTGCCGATTGCAGGCCCTGGATGTTTCGGTCACTGCCTGTGGGAGGGGGAGAGTTACAAGGGGTTTTGTCGTTGTTTTCGGATCACATACAGAGATTGTGATTGCTCTACTGCAGGATGATTGAGGTGCTCTAGGTTATATTACACAATGGGCAAACAGACTTGACGACGGACGAGGGGTGCGAGGGGTTAGCTGGGGGAATGACACAGGGTGGTTCTCAGTTGGAAATTCCTAACATGGAATGTGCGAGGCTTGGGCTAACTGACTAAGCACCAGCAAGTGTACTCCTATTTACGGCGGAATAGATGATCGATAGCACTTTTACAGGAAACGCATGTCTGGGGAGACTATACAAGGCAGCTATGGCGTAGGTGGAGGGGGCAATTGTTTGCGACCTCTTACTCAGGGCATGCATGGGGGAAACTGATATGGGTGGTGGCGCAAGTGCCGTTCTGAGCAAAAAAAGGGCATATGGACATGGAGGGATGCTATGTGGTTCTCTTTGGCACCCAGGATGCTGAGGAGATCTGCTTTATAAATGTGTGCTCCCAATGTGAATGATGCTGGGTTTTACAGTGTGGTGGTGGGTGCTGCAGCGCTCTACTTGGGTGTGGAGATTTATTTATTTAGAAATGTATAGAGCGCGCAGCTACCTCCCACGGAGGTGTCCAGGCGCAAAGGCAGTCGAATCACACAGAGGCACTCCGAAGGATTAGGACCGGTTGAAGAGCCAGGTTTTTAGAGCTCACCTGAAGGCTGATTCTGGTTCCGTCAATCGGAGAGGGAGAGGCATGGCATTCCTGAGTTTCGCGGTCCTAACCGCGAATGCTCTGCCGCCTACCCTAGCTTTACGAAAGCGGGGAATAGTGAGAAACTTTAAGTAGTTCGATCGCAAGGCCCGGTCGTGTTGGTAGTGTTGCAGTCTGACTCTCAGGTATGCCGGGCCTCGGCCCCTAGTGGCTCTGTAAGCCAGGGTGAGCACCTTAAATTCAATTCTCCTACTGACGGGCAGCCAGTGAAGACTTTTCAGGTGGGGAGAAATGGGGTGACGGTAGGGCACCTTACAGATCAGTCTGGCCGCAGCGTTCTGAATCATTTGCAGTCTGCGGATCAGGTATGTTGGAAGTCCCAAATAGAGACCATTTGCGTAGTCCAGATGAGATGTGACCAAGGCATGAACTACCGTCCTCCTACAGTCCAACGGGAGGAAGTAGAGGAACTTCCTCAAAGCTCGCAGTTTCCAGAAGCAAGAGGAGGAGACTTACCGAATCTGGGACTTACAAGAGGGATCATTATCAAGTTTGAACCCCAGATTTCTCACCGAGTCCACTGGCTTAGGTGGGGGATTAAGTTCCTGTGGCCACCAGAGCTTAGAGGGTGGCGGGGCCGTTGATTGAAGAAGAGCACCTTGGTTTTCTCCGAGTTCAACTTTAGGCAATTTTGGGTCATCCAAGCCGAGATGTTACACAGACGCCGTCTAAAGTTGGCAACGCAGCCTCCGATTGTTCTTTGAAAGAGAACAGAAGCTGGGTGTCATCAGCGTAGGAGATCACCTTCACCCTGAGAGACTGCAAGAGGGGAAAGGTACACATTGAAGAGGAGAGGACTCAATGCCGATCCCTGGGGGACCCCACATGCAAGGGGCTTCTGGGAGGAGACTAAGGGGCAGAGAAAAACTTGTTATGAACGGTTCTCTAGGAAGGACCGCATCCAGGACAGGGCCGTGCCCTGAATTCCCAGGTGTCTAAGTCTCTCCAGAAGAATCGAAGGGGCCACAGTGTCGAAAGCTGCAGACAGGTCCAACAGCACTAGCATTGCTGCGTCGCCCTGGTCAATGGTCTCACGAACACTCTCCGCCACTTCTAGGAGTGCGGTTTCCGTGCTGTATCCTGCTCTAAAACCGGATTGGGAATCATGGAATTGATTGTTAGATTCCAGAAATTCTGAGAGTTTACTCTGGACTATCTGTTCGAGAATTTTTGCCGTAGCCGGCAGAAAAGAGATAGGTCTAAAGTTTTTATATTCTACAGGGTCGGCGTCCGGTTTCTTGAGGTTTGGCAATAGAAATGCTTTTTTCTATGCTTCTGGGTAAATGCCTGAACTCAGCGAACAGTTCCAGATCTGGTTCAGCCGGGCATTAAGACAAGGGGCCAGAAGTTTAAAGAACTGGGCTGGGCAGGGATTGCCCGGCGAGCCAGATTTACATTCCAATAGTTTTTTTAGGGAAACATCAAGTGGACGGAATTCGGACCATGACTCAAGACCGTCCGGGATAGCGTTTTGCTCGAGCAAAGACATGGTGGGCGGGAAAGTGGAGTAGATTGATTGAATCTTGTCCTGAAAAAAGTTTGACAACCCAGCACAGAGGGAGGGGGAGGGAATCACGGTACTATCAAGAGCCGCAGATTTGGTGAAACATTGAACAATTTTGAATAATGCTTTACCTGAGTTGTCGGCTAATTTGATCCTGTGAGTGAAATAGTCTCGCATAGTATTTCGCTTAAGTTTATGGAAGTTTTTTAGGGCCTTTCTGTAGGAGAGCTTGGCTGCGTGGTCGTAAGAGTGTCTCCAGACGCGCTCCAATTTTTTACATAAACTTTTCTCAGCCCGAAGCGCTGAGGAAAACCAGGGGGCTGACGGTCTCTTCCTGGAGGAGGTAACTGATCTAGGTGGGACAACTATGTCTAGGGCAATGACAACCCAGCTATTAAAGCTTGCTGTATCTTCATTAGGGTTCCCTGACAACTTAAGGGGAACTGTTAGGAGTGTAGGTGTCATAGTATCAATGGTAACCTTACTCCAATTTCTCCTTCTCTCGGGAAAGTGCTGGGGTCCAGTGCTGCGGTGCGCAAGTTTAAAACTGAACGGTATTAGTAGATGGTCCGACCAAGTTAGAGGTAGGGGAGCCGGTACCATAAGGTTGGGGTCATTGGAAAAGATGAGGTCCAGTATGTGGCCGGCAGCATGCGTAGGGGCAGTGACTCGTTGCGTCAAGTTAAGTCCGTCCAAAGTTTCAGCCAACTGGGTAGCTTTCGTGCATTTTTCACTGTCCATATGTACATTAAAGTCACCTGGAATAGTGAAGCTAGCGTGTTTTAAGGAGAGGTCGGCTGCTATGTCTCAGAATTCTGCTAGATGACAAACAGGAGTGTTGGGGGGGTCTGTATGCTAGAATCCTGGCCACCGATAGGGCGGACGAGACCTTTACATAGAAAGACATGGCCTCCAAGATCCCCATTTGTTCAATCCTTTGTTCAATCCTTCTGCAGGAGATTTCCCAACCCTCCCTCAGAATGATAGCCACCCTACCTCCCATCTTGGTGCCACCCCTATTGACGCACGCCATCCGGAAGCCAGCCGGTATGGCCAGCATCAGGTCTGGATTTGAGCTCTCCTAGAGCCATGTTTCAGTGAGAAACATTAGATCCCATGAGTTTGAATCTAGGGAGAGCCAGATGTCTTCTGCATGTTTGGGGAGGGATCGACAGTTGATCAGGCAGGCCCTGATGGGGGTAACTTCTCCCTGAGCATGAGTAGCGGGGGAGTGTTAGAAGAAGAGTCGTCCTTGTGTTTCCCGGCTCCTACTAAACGACAGGAGCTGCAGGCAGCTTGATGGTTAGCCTTAATGGGGTCTAGCTCTAATTAATGTTCACAGGCCTTATTATTCAACCTTAGTAGTTGCTCTCTAGGCCAGACAGTGCAGCTACCTGAGGAGCAACGGGCAGCGTGGAGCAGGGGCGTAACACAGGCCCCCGCAGCCCCCGCGGTGCGGGGGGCCCCCAAGCTCCAGGGGGAGCCCTCAGCACAGCAGTCAGGCCGGAGCGCTCCTGATTGAGCCTGGAGGGGGCCCCTCCACGTATCTTGCAGGGAGGCCCCCTCAAGTTTCGTTACGCCAGTGGCGCGGAGGCTGAGTGAAGCGGCGCTATCAGTCCCCGGCATTCGCTTATGGGGCCGCGGAGGTGCTAGACCACTATTTTGAGGAAAACTGGAACAGCACGGGTCTCAGGGCCACTGAATGGGACGCCATGAACGTGGTTCTGAGGGGAGTGAATGAAGATGACCTATGGGGTCAGGCAACGGTTGTCACAGTCGTTGGAGGTGCTGGAGAAACGGTTGAGTGGCCTGGAGGGTGCAATAGTCGAGGACCCAGGAAAATTGCTTGAATGGAAGGAATGCAGAGCAATGTTACTGGAGACATGGGACAGACTGGATAGAATTCGCCAGGTTAAGCATAGTCAGCGGCTTCAAGCAGAGGGGGATAAGGCGGGCAGGATAATGGCCACTCTCCTTAACAAGCATTGGCACTGTCATTAGGCCTCACATTTGTGGGAGTTAGAGCTATTGGCCTTTCCACACTCCAAACTGCAAAGTATTAAATTGTAAAGTTTGAAAGTGAACAATATGGGACCGCAGTCTGTAGGTAGCTCGGATGTATACAGAAGCGCTTCTAAAAAGAAATAAAACATGTGAGGTGGGGTGGGGAGAGGTCAGTATAATAATAAACTTTTCTTGCTCTAAAATGTAACAGCGGCGCCCGGGATAGGAAAGCAATGCCTCCGTTAATAACATTACATAGACAAGCATTGGCATAGCCAATAGGTCTCGCCTTTGGGACCTTATAAGTGCTTAGCTATGCAGCATATAATCCTGGGTGGTGTGCCGCCAGGGATTGAATAGCTATACAATTACTATTTTTGCCATTCACAAAGCCAGTTTAGAAAGTAGGATTTTCCTTGCAACAAACCTGTATGCCTTTTTGCACATGTATGGGTTGGCTAGAAGCACATGGTATCTGTATCATATTGGTTCTAATATAGTTACTGGTTAGACTGACAGCTTTTAGAAAGTTATACCGACACAAATATTGTTTAAAATCACTGCCCAATATTACCAACACAGACGTGATAATAACTCTTTATTGATAAGAATATGAAGGGCTTTGGATCCCTGTGAGATATTAGCTACACGGAAGGAAGGGTCACAGTGGCATATTGGCAACAATGAGGGTGGGCTCATTGACATACCAACACATACTCGCGAGGGGTAATCACTAGACCAAGTATATAACCAGGGCAATATGAAGGCCCCACTGAAGACACATGTAATTACATATCAACCTGATAACCTGCACAGGACACGCTGCAAACGTGGCCTCAATTGTCTTTACCTGGGAAGGATGACGCACAGCGATGACCTCCCAGAGACTTCTTCCAGCAAACATAAGGCTGGCACATACGCAAGGCATGCTGACATTTTTCACATCAACACAGCTGTACATTAACACACGCCATAGGACTGCTCTTTTCAGGAATGGCAAATAGTGGTATTCTAAGAATGAGGGAGGGGGTCAGCACATGGAGGAGGGGAGAGCAGGTGAAGGGGGGTGCACATCCGTGACGCACACTTACAGAACCACAGAACAGGTTACGAAGCCAACAGCTGGAATTGTGAAAATACAACATAAATGTGACCTGGCAGACTGAGGTCGTTCTTGCTGTGGGTGGCACGGGGAGGGCGGTGTGACAGGGTAGGGAGGGCTTTGGTGGGCCACAGGGGAAAACGGGGTTGTCAAACTGAAAAAGTGAAATAAAACAATGTAAGTTTATTAGCATTACGGCAATCAGGAGGGTCGAACGGGAACAGAGTCGGTGTAAGTTGCCCTGCCTCGCCGATGTTTGTAAATTGGGTTGTTTATCTAAATTTCAAAGGGCCCACAACAATAACCCTGCCCTTCCAGAGGCTGTTTTTAGGTCTCGCCTACGCAGCGTGCAAGCGCTGCATAGGAGGGCCTTCAGCCTTCGCTCTGCTCATTTTCAAGCACTGCACTCGTGCTTGTGGCGGCATCCACCTGGCGGGAGCGAGCAGGGGCGCGCCACAAGCACGAGTGCAGTGCTTGAAAAGTGAAGCCTGCGCGTGCACGCACGCACCACTCCCGGGCTCTCCTCAGATTCTCCGACTGCCTTTCTCTTTCTCATTCTCCTTGCCCGCTCTCCTCTCCATATGTGCTGCAGCTGGTTCTGTTTTGTTTTTATCGAGGTTTTTGGACGTTCACCTTTTTACATTGTGCGGGGTTGTAAAACAACTTATTGTCTCTCTTTTTGGTATCGACGTTCGATCTGGCAGAAGAGAACTGTCATTATTTAAGGTGGATCTTCCATTTTGGCTGTCACAGATCACATTGATGTAGTTTATCATTGAGTTGGAAGCTGCACCGCTTGGCCCCAGTTTACCCCCTCTTAAACTTTGTAAAAGCTCTGTGATTTGTGTGTGTATATGAAGGCTTCCCGCTGCATGTCGCCGTAAGGGTTCTGACTGAAAATGTCACCTTAACTAAAATGGGTTTTTGTTCGTCAGCAATGATGGTTTTGATGAACAGTATCCTAAACGTTTGTGTTCCTCGTTTTGGAACTGTACAATAATACCTTCTGAGTGTTCTGAAAACTGTCTGTTTGGGCCCCCTATGCTCTGCGCTAGTGTATGACTTAAGCGCCGAAATGCAAGGAAAAACGAGTGAATGTAGAAACGAATTCATATCTTCAATTTCTGGATATTTTATCCTTAAATTATAATCTGTAAGTGGCTTGCCACCTTCCTTTTTCCACCAGCTCTTTCCATCTGAGTTTGTAAGCGCGTTCTGTTGAATGTGACCATTGAATCCAGGGCCCTTTCTGAGCGCATAAATGTATGGTTATCCATATTTTCCTTCAGTCTTTTAGTTTTGCCAATGACCTTTTAATACTATTTTTTATTTCGAAATGTCCCACTGCTTCATTCCGTTGTGAATTTGGGCAGCATTTACCGGCATTGATGTTCTGTTAAGTTCACGTTAGAATTTAGAAAGCCAGTCGCAAATGTAAATGACTACCTAACTGCACACTTGCGTTCAGAGTGAGTCAGACACGATAATATTATTTTTAAAAAGCATTTTACACGCTAGGATCCGACCCATACCCTACTCTCTTGAATTTGTGCAATTTTGCTTTGTATTAACATTTCTTTTCCATTCACACATTTGAGAAGCATTAATTTCTCACGCAGAATGTTTAGGTGTTAAATTTCGTAGCTGGCTGCCAGTTTAGTTCCTGTCTAAAATGTGGCCATGTCTATATTTGGTATGTTTACGAAACTGCTCATAAATCGCATTCAGTTTAAGGTAAAACCCATCCCCTCCCCCCCCCCCCCAACACATTTGACAGCTTCAGAATACTATAATGTTCGGGAAGTTTAAACAGAGTCTTATTTTACTTAGTTTTGTCTTTTTTTAACCTTACTTTTTTGCCATGTTTTAGGTTTCTGGACTCTTGCTCATATCGTTTTAAACTCATTTGTCTAGCGGATTTCCACAATTTCATCGTTCTTCGGTGCTTTCCAACAGTTTGCCAAATTGTGTTCCAGGTGTTCTCCTATGAAAGCTATTTTGTTGTGGTATGCTCGTATATTATCGAAAAAGAGTCTAAAATCTGGGCAACATTGTTAAGCGTCATTCCAGAGGCAATGGGGAAGCATCACATTAGCTATAAAGTTAATGGCCAGGATTTGGAATTTGAAACAATGCTTGACTTTGGGAGATAAAGTGTTGATTCACTGTGAGGGGAATTAGACCTCTGTTCCAGTGGCATGGCAGTAGTGACCACAATTGTATTTACATTATTATCTTGTTTCTTGTTCTTCTGAGCTCCAATTGTGACACAATGGTCTGTGTCCATCAGATTATTTTTGCTCTTTTTCTGTGGGGAAACCTCTATTATCTGTTACCTTCCTTAGTCTCTCCTGCAATCCCTAGCTCATCTTCTTTGCCTTCAATGAACACCTTGATTTCTCGATAAGTTTGAGCTTGGTACTTAGCAGGTATTGTCGTTCACTAAAAAATGGTCGAGGTCTGTGGACAACATTTCAGACACCTGTAACTGTGCCCTGGGAGGCTAGAGACAATGGCTTATTTCATGCTTCAACGAACCAACAACTTGCTACACAGAAGGTACTTTTTGTGTCCCTTGTTTCTAAAATATAACACACAGTGCTACAAGGAAGCCCTCGAACTTTGTTACAGGAGGAACTCAAGGGAAATGTACCTTGCAGTAGCAGCATATATTTACTCAGCATGGAAAGCAACAAGATCTCATTTGAGATGAGCCAGGATTATTTGGCTGCTGAAGTGTACAAAATGTATTTTTCTTCTGGCAGCTTTTCTGAAAACACCCAGCAGTGCTTTCTTTTGAGCTTGCCTTGCGGTGCCTAAATGATGTATTGTGTAATTTATACAATCTGTTAAAAAATATACCTTACAGCGCAACATCACCTCCAGAATCAAACAAGCAGCTCCTCAAAACAACACCAGTTAAACAGAACTCAGCACCACCTTAACACCACCACAGCACAACCACCTCACCATGCCTCATTACCACCACAGTATCACTAAGCACCACTATAGCATCACTCAACACCACGTCAACATCACTAAGCACCACCTCAACTTTAGAACAGCCAGCAAGAAGTCGCTAGCATTGCAACGACAAAAAAACTACAAGACATTTTTTATGGTAATTCTTTTTTTAATTGGGTCATTCAGTTGTACATAATATCTTCTTGGTTATATACAAGGTAACAAAAATACTTAAAATACTTTTTTATTATAACTTTTCAACATGCTGCACAGCAGCCACAATGCTCTATAACATAGCTTAAAAACATTAGCAAAGCCGAGAGCACTGGCTGAACACTTATAAGGACCCAAAGGCGAGACCTATTGGCTATGCCAATGCTTGTTGTGCATGTCTGGGGCGTACCCAAGCACTGGTTACACAGGCTGGGGAAAGAACAGGCAAACGCATGGCAATAAACTGGTCACTCACAGCCTTATCACAGATCAAGAGGAAAGACGTAAATCACCCGGAGGAGATGAAAGAAACCAGATGCCTCTCAAAGCAGCCATCGCTGGCTGCAACCAGGCTTTCCCCTCTCTTCAGCCAACAGTGTGTACATCTGGAGAGATGTCGGCGGAAAACAAAAGAAAAAAACAACAACAATAACTAGGGAGGGCAGGAAACGGAGTGCCGAACTCCGATGGAACAGGGGAAACATGGGAACTGGGAACCACCGGTATGTGGTTCTGGGAGCTCTCTGTATTGAACATAGGGCGGGGAAACATCAGCCATAACCTCACAGGGATGTTGCACCCATGAGCAGCGGAAACAGTGCAAGAAAGGGACAGGCTTTCTCCAAGTGACTGGGAAACGAGTACTATAGATGGGATATTTCCGTTGGTACCTTGATCGGACATATTACTCCCCAGAAGACCCACACACATTGAACTAGGAAGGTTGACATACAGTCACAGGTTGTTTGTAAGGGCACACGATATTTAACCCCTAAGCGGTAACACTACCAGATCTGACACAGGTTAGGCGGCGTGGCTCAAGACCCAAAGCGTTACTGCAAACTACCATGAAGAGACAATAAACTGCACACTCATCAGACGGGCTAGAACGGATGGTCTAATTAAGTCTGCTGGCTTGCTGAACTGCTCATGATCACAGATTTTAATCTCGATGGGTCCACTCAGCCTTTCATCCTTCAGAGGTCGATAAAATGAGTACCACTGAGATGGATAACAATAAACATGTAGCCAAGGGTTGATTTGTGCTCTTTACAAATACATGTTTTGTAAGACCCACTCGTCTCTCGGCCCTTCAGGAAATACCTCCTTAAAAATAACACACGCCTGTCAAAACACACACCCTTCAAACCACACACCCACACCAGTGTGGTTCAGGAACAAATCCCTAACGGAGAACCTGCTCTAGAGAATCGCAAGTAGTCAAATGTTTTCAGAAAACGCACGGAGGCGAAGTAATAGCCGGCTGCTGTGTTATACAGCTACCCAGTAGAGTAACATAGCATATGGTTTACAGAGTTAAATGTGAACAGTGGGCTAGTGTGCTAGCTAAAGTTTTACACAAATATTATGTGGCAGCAATGAATCATTTTCCTTCAGATGCTGCAAGTCACAGTGTGTGCCAAAATTCGTCGAGGTTACAAACATGCAGTTATACACAGGGGTTAAAACAATTTAAAACTATTTGTGAAGTGTTGTGTTCAGTGGTGTAATCATTACGTCGTCAATGATGCTGAGAGTACAGCAGTGTGATCGAACCGCGTAAAAACTACCAGTTACCGGTTTAATTGCTGCTGCTCCAATGTTCATATACAACGGTAATTACAACAAAGCCCCCATTTACAACAGATTGCATGTGATGCACACAGTTTTCCTGCTTTTTCATATTTTGCATAGCAGACTTTTAAAAAACGTTTTGAAGTTGCAATCGGTTTCAGTTTTAAGCTAATAAAATAGTCGCACTTTAGAATAGTTAATGTTCGTGCCAAGTGTAAGTTTAGCGCATTTGCAGGTAGAAGCCTGTAAGTTGTACCTAGACGTTTATCTGTGTTAAGTTCATACACATTGTCTGAAGGGCATGAAAACAAGAAACTCGATGACAGTGACTCTTAACACAAATTCCGAAATGAAACAATCAGACTAAAACTACGAGACAAATTAATGTGCAAGCAAGCTAATGATAATTTGAACCAAAGTTTGTGCTCCGGGGTTGCCACTGCAATTACCGTTTTGCACAAACATCGCGCAAAAAACCACCGGCGCAATTGCTGCTTGATGCTGTTTGGGACATGGAAGGGGAGCCACGGTGATTAAAGAAAGTGAAACCAGCCACGGCATCGCTCTGGTTGATGTTTGGTATGTGGGAGGGGTGTTCTGTGCAGGAAGGCATTACCGCGCTCTAGTAAATAAACAAGACCACGTGTGGTGTGCGCGCATTGCAAGCAGCTGGCACCCGGCCGCGCTGCTGCTCGCTCCCAAGACCCCTAGGCCATGGGAGTCAACCTTTAGAGAGAAGGCGGTACATGCACCCGCCTTTGGCCAATTGCGGGCTTTCAATTTTTGAAAGCCACACGCAAAGGCCAATAGAATTTGAGAAGCAGACGCACGAGCTTTCAGAAAGCTTTCTGAATGTCTGCAGTGATTACAAGAGGCCCTCTCCTAGTGCAGCGCATGCGCGCTGCGCTAGGCGAGACCTAAAAACCGCTCACAACTGTGCACGCTGTTGGAGCACAAAGCAGCGCTGCTTATTATAATTAAAAGAATTTTGGAGCCCCAAAATAATTTGGAGCGCTTCTAATTGGCCAGGTGTGTTGTTAAAAAAGGGACTCATTTTGAGGGCATTTTCAAATTTTTACTTTTGAAAAAAGTAAAAACATAAGCTGCGCTCGGGAAGGGTCACCTTGCAGCCCTGGAGTCTGGGTTGGTGTGAGCTTTTAAACTGCACATCTCCTGAAAGCAGACTCTGATACGTGCTTAATTTGTAAACCAATAAGTGCCGGGGCTCTCGTCGGGAGGCCACACACAGCTATTGTTGTGCTAATAACTAAATTAGCCAAACAGTGCCACCATGTTGCAGACTGTCCTAAGCCCCGGTGCTGGCAATTAGGTGCCGGTGCTGAGCACCCGAAACCACCGGCTCAAATTAAGCACTGCTCTGATAGCACAATAAAGATAAAAGTAGCCTGAGAGTAAAGATTGTTATCTTTATTATAGTGAGGTGTGGATTAGAGATTAGATACTATACCTTAAACAGCCAGATGTGAAATTCCCCACAGAAAGTGGAACGTAGTCGTGAAGCTGACAAACCATTTTTTGGGAAGAAAAACGCAGCGGCTATCAAAGCATAAAGGCGCTTAAAATGCATAGGAATCACAATAATTTATAATATTCTTTTAGCCGACTGGAACCCAGAGACAGCATTGTAATACTGCGTCTAGTCACAGCAGGACTGTCTGCATTTGGTCGCACCCTCCGAAAACCTACAAAGAAGCGTGAATACTCCATAGTAAACTGTGTCTAACATTCCTAAGGGGCTGGCTGCCTTATAATGCATGACTGCAACCTTCTACTTCACCCCGAATGGTCCATTAGCAATTCCAAAAGTTTGGTTTGGCAAGAACATTTTAGAAACCATTGTGAGGTCATAGAAGGGACTGCTTGTATCTGTAAACACAGGAAAAACGCAGTAAAAAAGCATTGTAAATACCAATCACAATTGTGCATGCTGCCACGCTGTGTAGCTTGGATGGTCAGTGAATAGGCCCCAAAAAGAAATTTAGCATGTGAGGTGGGTTGGGGTGAGGTCACTATAACGATCCTTGCTCAAAAATGTAAAAAAAGTGGCGCCCAGGAGAGAAAAGCAATGCCTCCGTTATTGTGCACGCTGTTAGTGCAGAAAGCAGTGTGAAAACCAATCACAATTGTGCACGCTGTTAGTGCAGCAAGTAGTGCTGCTTATTCTAATTAAAAGAGCCTTGGAGTACAAAAATCATTTGGAGCACTCCTATCTGGCCAGGTGTATTATTGTAAAAAAGCCTTTGCAATGCAACCGGTCTCGCATTTGTGAAAGTTAGAGCTAGTGGCGTTGTAAATTATATTGTTTTTTACTTATGTTTTTTTGTTTGTAGTGGAGTGGATGCATGTTGTAGTGGAATTGTGTGGTTTGAATTGGAATTGTTAGCTGTGGCATTGTGTGAGTTGGAATTGTGTGGTATGTAGTGTATTTGTGTAGTGCAAGTATGTGGTACGGTGAAAAGATAGTGGTGACATCTGTATAGAATAGACAGGAAGATTGAGACGAAAGATAGTTTGTGCATGAAGTGGTGAATGACCTTCAGACAGAGTAGCCGAAACAGTGTGTGGGAAAGAGAAAGAAGGGGAGGGAAGGTTATAGAAGCATAAAGAGGCTGCGCTAGTGTACACAGAAGACACCGAAAGAAGAGGAGGAGAGTGTGGGCTCGAGGTCTGTTTTTTTTTTTTAAATGGTATGGAAAAGAAACTGTGCTATAAGACCTGAGAAATGATGGGTCAGTGCGTGAGAGAGCGAGAGAGGAGTGAGAGAGAGAGAGTACGAGTAAGTAAGTATTTTATTTGCAGATTAATTAAAATCATTGCAATTATAAGCCATACAAAATGTTAAGTAAAATGTCTTGTTAAGAAAGCATTATGGGTTAAAAAGGAATTCATGGTTAAAATGTCATTACATTGCAAAAGCAATAGTCTAAAACACTGGTCCATCAAGTACTCTGTGCGTGGGTGCTCCCATGGGAATTGACGACGACGATTTTTGGGCGATAAAGAAAGAGAGTACGAGAGAGAGAGAGATCTCCTGGGAGGGGCACCTGGGGGGAGGTTTTAGGTGGACCTGTACCCAGTACGAGGACGTACAGGAAGATAGCATGTGTGAGCACGCAGTTTAGGGAGGAGACATTGAGTGTGAAGGAGGGATATGAGGGGGCAATGGAATTGTGAAATGAGAGGGGGTAGTGTTGGTGTGAGGGAGAGATGAGAGAGGCAGTGTGTGTGGGGGGAGATGATAGGGTTTGTTGAAGTGTGATGTAGAGATGGGTTGCATTGGTATTTTTTGTTGTGGAATTGCATGTTGTGTGATTGTGTGGTGTGGAGTTGTGCAGTGCAAATATGTTGCATGGGGTGCTGTGGAATTATGTGGATACTAATTAGATGGTATGAACTGTGGTGGAATTATGTAGAGCGGGATAGTGTGTTATTGATTTAAGCACGTGGAATGGTATCTGTTGGTGAATTGTGGTGTGTGTGTGTCCAAATTGTATTGCAGTGTGCCGTTAGTGATCCTTAAATCACCAAAGTTATAAAACGAAAAGTAATCGGGAAGAAAGGCTTGGACTTCAAATTTAAAATCACTTCTAGGCACTATTAAAATAACTTATAATTAATAACCCACAGACAAGTAACATCCATGGTATTTTTGAGAGGCTAGAGGAAATTAAATACTTTCAGAACTGGGATGTAAATCAAACATCTGCTAATAATGTTTTTAATCTCTAAAAAGAATAGAAAAATGACCATATGTTAACATGACACTTAAATAGATGTTTTCTACTTTGGATTCTCCCAGCTCTGCTCAGAAGACAAACTGAATGCCAATGCTATTCTATTCACTTTAATGGTAAATGTGAAAGTGTGCTTGCATACAATAATATTGTATGTGTGCAAACAAACGAAATGGATGTGTTCCTCCTAAAAAGCAGGGCATAAATAAATTAAAGAAATTTAATTTTAAGTCCTTCATTAGGGATAAAAGCATTTTGGGGAATTAATTTGCAAGAGTGCCTATGTCAACCAGGGAGGCCTTGAGGACAAACGGCAGTACTTTTAGAGAAGTTGTCCAAGACGTGACTTGCTAGTGATATGAATGTGTTTTTAGGTCTCGCCTGAGCCAGCGCATGCGCTGCACTGGCGAGACATTTAATGAGTGGGCTTTAAAAAGCCGACCACAGCTTTTTGTGTGGCCTAGAGCGTGCGGTTATGCGCACAGTTACGGGCAGAGGCGCCATCTGGCTTTCCTCTCTCGTCATGGCTCATTAAGTGCATCGCTCGCGGGCACCCTTACAGCCCGCGATCGCGATCACTTTCACTTTGACGGCCGCGCGGCTGCGTCACTTTCACGGCCGCGCGGCCAATGCTTGTTGCCTTGGCTGTCTGAAAGTGCAATTCACCACATCTGACAGGAACATGTTCCAGGCTTCCCTCATCCTCTTCACAGGTGCATTCTGGGGCCGCAGTGGCAAGGCGCAGAGTCAATGACAGCCCCCTGTGCGGTCTATTAGTGTGCACCCCCTCGAATCCAGCCTCTCGTTTAATTGTGTTCTTATTTAACATTTCCGCGTCCCGGCGGAGGGCGGGAACGAGTTTCATATACGCGACAGGCGGCGGCGGCGCGTTTAGAGCCCTGGCAACTTCTCGAGAGGTGTCAGGAGAGATGAGCCGATCATAAATCATCAATGCTGCTGTCACGCGGACTCCCCCATAAAGCATGGGCCTCGGATGTTAAATGTTACGTTTATTACAGACTACTGAGCTCCCAACAGTACTCGGAGCGCCGAGGATTCCATAAACGGTGCAAATTGTGCCCTTTGTTTTACTGTAAAGTAAAGGGAATCTTCTATGAAACAGCGATTCTCGGCGCTGAATTCCACCTTGACAAAATGTGAGGCAAAAATCAAAGTGACTTCATGAATATAATTCTTCAGATGCTGTAGGATGACCTATTTTTTTTTTTTTTTTAAAGAAATCCGCGAGGGGAGCCACATGCAAAGCGCAGCTCTCCTGTTTCATACTCGGGAACGGGATGCTATCTGAGGAATGTTGTCTTTTGAATTACAGGCCCGGGCCTTTAATGGCCCTCAGATGACAATCTGCGGGTAACCGGAGAGTTTTCTGTGCCTGCTTCTCGGCCAGCACTGACGGCGACTTTCACTGCGATAAATTAAAAGCAACGTCTATCGTAGAGTACTGTTCCTTTTTCATTAAATAATTAATGAGAAAGAAACCGATCTGGCACCGCCAAGGGCTGTCGTTTAATCACAATTAGCTTCGGTGCATGGATGTAATTAAAAGACGATGTACATGCATGTAGGACGTGTTTTCAAGGGCTCCTCTGGCGATGCCTGCGTGCAAGCGAGCCGCTTGCTGGTTCCCATGCAAAGCTACCCTTCTGGACATTCTTTCACGATCATTCATGTATCCACTGCCCCTTCTCAAACTGCCCGAGTCGAGACCCTGTACACAGTACAATAAAACAAGCATTGCCAATGCCAATATGTCTGGGTTGACGCTCGCATTTTGTCTTTGTCAATGTTTGTTTTGTCGTGGTTTTTGTAAAAAATTGTTGTGGGACTTGATGGGCCCTTGCCAATAAAAAAAAACAAGCATTTGCAATGCAATAGGTCTCGCATTTGCGAGAGTTTGAGCTATTGGCATTGTAAATGACAATGCCTTTTATTTATGTGTTGGTTTTCAAAACACATAAGTAAAAGAAATTGCCATTTATAATGCCACTAGCTCTAACTTAAACAAATGCGAGACCTATTGCATTTCCAATGCTTGTTGATGAGTGCTTTCCTTCCTATGCCCTGCTTGTTAGGAACACATCCATTTAAGTGTCGGTTTCACTGTAACATATGGCCATTCACAGTGTTAATGGCCCCTTTACTGTGCAGACTGTTATAGCACATGATAAGATCTCTGCAGACTGCAGAGCCAGCCTGCCTGCTTCCTTTCCACATTGTCACTTTGATGTGCACAACTCATGATTGAGGCTTTGAACCTGTGTCAAGAACTATTCTTGGTTCACTTCCTTTTACAACTAGGGGCATGTGAAAGGGCGTGTCTTTCCGTTCTTATGTATATTTTTAATTTGCCTTTAAATTATGGGGCACAACTTGAGAAAAAACAGGAAAGGAATTAAACAAGAATGTTGTTAGGCGCAGAATATGGAAGAACATGTGAAGCAAATTCCCAGTATCACTCAGAAAGATGAATGCTTGCAGGAGAGCAAAAGTGTAAAACGGGCAAACTCGTGGGAGAAAGTGAAAGGCTCAGTAGTTTGTAAAGTTGAAGCCAGGACGACACTTCAAACAAAATAAGTCCGGGTCACCAGAAGGTCTCCTCATGAGAGCAGCATACCTCCAAGTTTAGGCTGGATTCGCCCCTCCCTCCGCCCCCAGACAGAAGCAGAACAGAGCATCCACACCGTGCTACACAACGCAGTTTATTGGCTTGGTGAGTCAGGCAAACATGCACAGTGTATAAATTATATTTTATTTAATAGACTGCCTTGACAATTTGTTTCCTGGCCTGGGCACTGGTAAAGGGGGGTTGTGAAAGGCAGTCCAACTCCTTAAGGGGTGCTTGCCTCAGGCGCAGAGGGCTGCCAGCTGGAGGAGCCATGACAGGAGGGTGCTTAGGAATGGGGGCATTGGAGTAACATTAGAGCCCCCATCGTTCACAGAAGGGTGTGGAGTGCAGGCATCAGCCTTCCAGCAGAAGTGATGCAGGCGTGAGTGCTTAATTTGAGCCGAGGCTTTCCGGTGCTAAGCACCGGCACTTAATTGTCAACACCATACCTAGAACAGTCCACCACATGGTGGCGCTGCTCATCTCAGTGGCGTAGCAAGGTCAGGTGGTACCCGGTGCGGAAAATTTCTTGGCACCTCGGCTTGACAAAATGGCAAAAATATGTGTTTAAAACACATATTTTTGCCATTTTGTCACCCCCTCAGTGATTTCTTGTCACCCCCTTCCTACTCCACTGGTTCATCTAATTTAGAGATGAGCAGAACAACGGTTGTTGAGGAATACAATATACATTAAAATTGCAAATACCTGCCTCCCCAGCCATTCCTTTAGCTTTGGGGACCTGGAATAATCTGAACTGCCGCACTTGCAGGTAAAAGAGATGGTTAGTAGTTGTTTTGGCAGCGATGACAAGGGCGATGGGTGGTGCAAGCAGCAGTGGCCTCCCGGCCAGAGCCCTGGCACTTAATATTTTACAAATTGATGACAAAAGGACATGGGAATAGCAGAACAGACCGCTGGTCTTTTCGCGCCCTCCTTAGATATAGCGCTTTGAAACCTGGATAGGTGAAGTTGGCGCTATATAAAAGAATAAATAAAGAAATCGGCCGTGTAGCTACATGCACAGAAAACAGTTGTCCTCCTCCGATCTCACGTCTTAAGAATACCTCCAGTGAGGCTGGGCACTTAGTTCCTCTTTTCTACCCACGTATTAAAGATTGAGCACGGGTAGAGCTGCGGACTGTCTGGTACTTGCATACTGAGGTAGAGCCAATCATGAGGCTAGCACCAGACCATGCAGACAACTCTAGGACAGATCACGCCTACAGGCTTTCTCTGTACACGGACAGACATGCTTGTGCGACCTCCTGTCCCACGTCATGCTTGCTCCTTCCTTGGGGACATTCAAAATATCCCTGCCATCATTGGCCGTTTCTTTTCCCACTCCGCCACAAGCCGCTATGAAGCTGCGTTTCCCATAGCGTCTGAATTTGTGAGCATTACCCTCACTTGATACCCTCACTTGATACCCTCACTTGATACCCTCACTTGATACCCTCACTTGATACCCTGACTAGATACCCTCACTTTATACCCTCACTTGATACCCTCACGTGATACCCTCACTTGATACCCTCACTTGATACCCTGACTAGATACCCTCACTTGATACCCTCACTTGATACCCTCACTTGATACCCTGACTAGATACCCTCACTTGATACCCTCACTTGATACCCTAACTAGATACCCTCACTTGATACCCTCACTTGATACCCTCACTTGATACCCTCACTTGATACCCTCACTTGATACCCTGACTAGATACCCTCACTTGATACCCTCACTAGATACCCTCACTTGATACCCTCACTTGATACCCTCACTTGATAACCTCACTTGATACCCTCCCTTGATATTGCCAACATACTTATATGTCTCTCTAAGGCTAAGGCACCCATTGTGATCCCACCCTAAAAAAAATACAGAGAAAGCGCAAGAAAGGATCATTTAAGAGGACAACTGAGTTAGGGCCCGAGGGCCTCTGCAAACTGCCCTTCACATGGGCAGTTCTGTGTAACATTGTTCAAAGGATAGTTTAGGACATCGCCGTTCTCAGGAACAGGTCCCCATGTGAATTGCCACTGAAGGGAACAGCTCTATATAGCACCATTTAATGGAATAGTTTGCTAGAACGCAATTGTTGAGAACAGTCAACTATAGTGTCTGACAGGACAGTATCCCCCAGATGGAACTCCTACAGCTGGTCTAGGTGCTGCCTGCAGGTTATGGGGTGGACTCAGAATTTTAACCTTCAATTTTAGATAAAGTGAGTATGGGTAATAATGCCATCTATTATTAAATGGCACTTCAGATTGTGTTGTGCACTATTTAAGGAGTCAGTATTATAGTATTCATACTGTACCCTGAACAGATCTCCGTTTAGCACTTTGAAACGTCCTTCGAGACTGTTTGCGCGCTGCATAGTTGGTGGCCGCCTCGATACAATGTTGCTCGTTTGAACCGGGAGAATTGGGACTAGTATTCTTTTGTTAATGCAGTGTGTAATGTGGTCTCAAATTTCCGCCTTCATTAATCTGTGAGCATCTTTTCACCTCTGTGTAGCGCTAAGAAGTCCACAGCAGGTCTGCGATTGGCGCTATAAAGTATGTATTGGTAATTATGGTGTGTGCAGCACATGCGGTAAGCTTGCTCAAGGTGAGGGATTTTTTAAGGGTGAGGAGCGTGGTGTGTTGCTGGGAGGGGGTGCAGTGGATCCTTGTCCACTAAGCATGCCACCCTTCCCCTTTAAGAAACCCCGACAGACTAGTCCATGGCGATGAAAAGACGGCTTGTTTGCCATTTAAGCGGAAACAGAAAGTTAAAGTCGTCTCCTTTGCCGATTCCCTTCAAACCATAAGCAAAAATGCGGCAATAGTAAGATGTGAATAGCGAAAATCCCTTTAAAACATTGTAGGAAGCTGGCTCTGTATATACTATACCAAAGTGAGGTATAGTGTGAACAGAGTCCAGTGGAACCCCAAAGGTAGGCAGAGGTAAAGTTAGATAGCACCTCACTCTCTATTTGTGGTAGTGTGGTCGAGCAGTAAGGCAGTATCAGAGGACAGTGTTAAGCATTTGTTGTACACACTCAGTCAGCAAATTAATTCACACACTCAAAGACTGAACTTCAGACCAATTGTTTTTGTTTAAAAATATTCTTTTAGTTATTTTATTTCCTAGAACCAAGCAAAAGCAAGCCTGGCACAGGTAAGTGATAAGTACTTTGCAGTAAATATACAGATTGTAACACAGTTTGGATTGCAATTGTAAATGCACTTTGTTTTGACTTACAGTATTTTTTCCTGAGAAATGCAATGCTTTGTAAATACAGTACATATACTTTGTATAGGATTTTCAGTAAGATTACAGGTAAGTTACTTTTGAGATTACTTTTCTTACACAGAGTAGTATACTTGGATACTACTCTGGGAAATTTCCTGTAAACAGGTAAGTAAAATCGATTTTGTTAAATAGTACAATTTTAAAGAATTTCTTTAGGTTTTCAAACTCCACAATTAGGAACTTTTCCAAGAAAAACAGTCAATGTTATCCTAAGGAGGAAAATAATGTTATCGGTTTTAAGGTAAGTATTTGATAGTGGGAGTTGAGGTTCTGGGGTTAGACTCAGGGGTCCCCCAGGGTCAGGGATGCACTCTTGTTACACCCTCAGCGGCACTAGGGCGGCCGGGTGCAGAGTGCTGAGGCCCAATGTTATCCAATGGGGGGCCTCCGGTTGGTGGCTGCTGACGAGCAGGCCACTTGGTTGTGGGAGCAAAGCTCCTGGGCTTTAGTTCAGGGCAAATGGGGAAACAAAGTAGCACCAAAGGTGCACCCTCAGCGGCACTAGGCGTCCGGGTGCAGGGTGCTGTTTTGACATCGGGCGCCCTGTTGTTTGCAATGGGGAACCTCCGGTTTGCAAAGGCACTGCAGGCTTGGGGACGAAGGTCTTCTGGGTGCGACCAGCACTTCGAGAGGTAGGTTGAGAAGTTGGGGGTTGGTTAGGCACCATCAGTTTGGCCACCCAAGGCCGTGGGGCGTCGGGTGCAGAGGTGCCTTTTGGGGTCGGATCTTCTTACCAGCTCCTGGTCGCGGTTGGGGGGACCTTCCGGATTTAGGCTGCAGGCGTCGGCTGGAGGTTTGAGGCAGGTCAGGGGTTGCCGGATCTCGGGTTAGGATCTCCGGGGAGACCTCCTCCTGTTGTTTGCCCACTCGAGCTCGGGCCGTGGACGGCGGGTGCAGAGTGGTGTGGATTCGCGGTGTCCGGCCGGAGCCAGAGGTTGCAGATGAACAAATCCGGTGTTCACGGGAGACACAGTCTTTGTGGTTGAAGGCAGGCAGGTCCTCCGGGGTTTTCGAGGTTGCTGGCTGCAGGACACACCGGGATTTTGCTGGAGCAGGTTCGAGGTGGAGACAGGCCGGTAGGGCTGGGGCCAAGTCAGTGGGCGTCTTCCTCTTGTTAGCTTCTGCACGGCTGTTCAGTCCTTCTTCTTCTTTTCTAGCAGTTTCTTCTTGTCTGAGGAAGCAAGGTTCAGGGGTGCCCCTAAATACTAGATTTAGGGGCGTTACATGTAGGTAAAAAGGTTAGGACCAATGGGTTTCTTCCCTGAGGTGGGTACACCCCCTATTATGCCACCCTCCAGTGGGAGGGTGGCATAAGCCTTTCCCTGGTTGGCTGAGTCCCCCCTTCTGCAAGATGGCGGGGACTGAGAGTTGTGCTTCACCTCGCCTCCCCCACCTGAGGGGTGGAGTTGGCAGAAGTGGGCACACCTCTCTTCCTCACTTGTTTTTCCCGCCGGTTCTCCCACCCAAAGTGGGGATCAGAACCAGTGGAGACCAGTTGCTGAAAGCAGCAAGTGGCCTGGGGAAGCTCACAAAGGCGGCAAGCCTTTGAAGCTTCCCCTTCGTGAACCCTGCCCATCCTGGGGGAGGAGGCTTGGCACCTCGTCCCAGGATGTGCATTGTTTCAGGCCCCCAAGAGCAGCAGGCTCTCGACCCAGGGGTCCAGAAACATGTCTGGTGGTGGCAGCTGAAAGCAGCCACTCAGCCTGGACACTAGTGGTAGGTTAGTTTTCAGGGGGCATCTCTAAGATGCCCTCTGTGTGCATTTTCCATTAAATTCCACACTGGCATCAGTGTGGGTTTAATGTGCTGAGAAGTTTGATACCAAACTTCTCAGTTTTCAGTGTAGCCATTATGGTGCTGTGGAGAGTCGTAATGACAAACTCCCAGCACCATATACTCTTAATGGCAGCACTGCACTTACAATGTCTAAGTATGGACTTAGACACTGTAGGGGTACAGGGCTCATGCACCTGTACCCTCACCACTGGTATAGTGCACCCAGCTAGAGGGTGACTGATCTATGCCAGGGCAGTGGGTTGTAGGCATAGCACACAGAGATGTGTGCCATGTCGACTCTTCACTTCACTTTGTTCTGCACCAAAAAAGGCAGTGTGTGAGTGTAATGGTACAGGACCTCTAAGGGTGGCACAATAAGTGCTTCAGCCCTTAGAGGCCTTCTCTGGTCACAGTGCCCTGGGTACCTGTGGTACCATTTACCAGGGGCTGACCTGTGGCCATGAGATGCCAATTGGGTTTAGGCATCAATGCAGTTTTAGGGAAAGAACATAGGCCCTGGGTACCTGGTTAGCAGGAGCCCAGGGCACACTCAGTCAAAGCACATCAGCAAAAAGTGGGGGTATACCATGCAAGAAAGAGGCATTTTCTCACACAAACCCCCCCCCCCCCCCAAACGAAAGAGGATGAGACTAACCTTTCCCTAGAGAGTCTTCATTTTCTAAGTAGAAGAACCTGGAAAGTCCATCTGCATTGGCATGGACAGTCCCAAGTCTGAGTTCCACTACAAAGTCCATTCCCTGTAGGGAGATGGAACACCTCAACAGTTTAGGATTTTCACCTTTCATCTGCATTAGCCATCTGAGAGGTCTGTGATCGGTTTGAACTAGGAAGTGAGTACCAAACAAGCATGGTCTGAGCTTCTTCAGGGACCAAACCACAGCAAAGGCCTCCCTCTCAATGGCACTCCAACGCTGCTCCCTGGGGAGAAGCCTTCTGCTTATAAAAGCAACAGGTTGGTCTTGGCCTTCATCATTGGTCTGGGATAGGACCGCTCCTATCCCTAGCTCAGAGGCATCAGTCTGCACAATGAACTGCTTGGCATAGTCTGGAGCTTTGAGAATTGGTGCTGAGCATATAGCCTCTTTCAGGGTGTCAACAGCCTTTTGACAACTAGCTGTCCAGTTTACCTTTTTGGGCATCTCCTTGGAGGTGGGTTCTGTGAAGGGAGCTACAATGGACCCATATCCCTTCACAAACCTCCTGTAGTACCGAGTCAAGCCAAAGAATGCCCTGACTTGGGTCTGGGTTGTTGGAGCTGCCCAGTCCAGGATGGCCTGGATCTTGGGCTATAAGGGTTATACCTGCCCTCCACCAACAAGGTGGCCCAGGTACACCACACAGTTCCCTGCCCTATCTGGCACTTGGATGCCTTGATAGTTAGGCCTGCAGTTTGCAGGGCATTTAAAACCTTCCCAAGGTGGATCAGGTGATCCTGCCAGGTGGAGCTAAAGACAGCAATATCATCTAGATAAGCTGCACTAATGGACTCCAACCCAGCAAGGACTTGATTCACCAACCTCTGGAAGGTGGCAGGGGCATTCTTTAAACCAAAGGGCATAACAGTAAATTACTACATACAAAGAACGGCGGCAGGGTATATCTCGCTGCACAAACTACATGTGTTAGTTTTGAGTAATTCAATGTACTGTCTGACAGTCAATGCCCACCTCCCGAAACCAGCCACCTACTATGGTTTCAAATACAACATAAAAACACAAAGACTGAGAGAGGCATCGTTACGAGAACAAGAGTTCGTAGGGTTTAAATCCCACAAATGATACACGAAAGCGATGACAGAAATGGCAAGTCTTTCACTTTTTGGTTTTGTAGATCCTTTTATTCTTTATTAAACATACAGCAGCCAAACAGTAAACTGATAATGCCCATCAGGTGTGGAGAATGCTGTCTTTTCTTTTGCTCCGGGGGTCATGCCAATTTACCAGTACCCTGGAAATAAGTCAAAGGTACTTAGAAATTTGGCTGCACCCAATTTGTCTATCAACTCATCTGCTCTTGGGATAGGGTGTGCATTGTGTTGGTGACAGAGTTGAGCCCTCTATAGTCCACACAGAACCTCATTTCTCTCTTTCCACCCTGTGGATGAGGTTTGTGGACTAGAACTACTGGGCTGGCCCAGGGGCTCTCAGAGGGCTCAATAACCCCTAACTCCAGCATCTTGCTGACTTCAGCTCTGATGCTTTCCTTGACTTGATCAGACTGTCAATAGATTTTGTTTTTGACCGGTGAACTGTCACCAGTGTCCACATCATGGGTACACCAGTTTGTCTGACCAGGGGTCAAG